>JAVJGI010000014.1:54299446-54326852 GCA_035590275.1 Ibycter americanus | reverse complement strand
GGGGGGAGGTGGGGGGTGTGTGGGGGAGAGAAAAAAATAGGCTGCGTTATCTGGTAAAGTGTGTAAAGTATCTAAAGGAAGGTCTCCGCTGACTGTCACAGGAACGGCCCTTTTATTTCTATATGACTTTAAGTTACTGCACAACTGTGTCACATTTCTTGAATGTCGGCCTGTGTCGTCTCTCTTTCCTGGTTTGATTTATGGGCAATAAGGACATATCAGGAGATGGAACTTTGCTCTAGGGTAGAGGTTTAAACAATGTAGATGTGGTGCTTAGGGACATGGTGGACTTTAGTGGTGGACTTGACAGTCCTGAGTTAACGGTTGGACTTGATGATCTTAAAAGTCTTTTTCAATCTCAATGATTCTATGATTCTATGAACATTTGCACGCAACCACATATATAATGAAATGCATGGCATGAAAAAATATACTTTCTTGTGAAACTGTTGAAAGTCAGTCTCAGAAAAAATGGAGTCGAATTTGGCTGCTTCTGTGATGAAAAATACCAGGATTGGTCTGCTTATAGCGGGTTTATGAGATAAGGCAAGAAATCATGTTCTGTGAAAGCTAAGACGCAGTTATCAAAAAAACAAATCAGAATGGTTTATGAAAAAGACATATACAAAACATACACATCTGCCAGTAAATAACCTTTTCACTGAGTTGGCACTTTTCTAAATTACAAATTAGGGATTCATGATCCTAATAAATACAATGTACTACTAGTTAATAGCTCTCCCAGCATTTTACGTTTTTGAAAGAGATTTATAGGTTTATAATGAGGAACAATATAGTGCAGGTGCTATTAACTTCACTGACAGCTACGTGTAAAAAAGGAAAGCAAATCTTGCACGTTAATTAAATATGAAATACAAAAGCATTTTGTTAAAGTTTTTCCTCACGTACTGTTTTCTAAGAAAATAAGTATTTCAAGGTGACTTCTAAGCATTGTAATTGATCTGGTGGAGTTCACAGATTGCTTAATGAGTACTGTGTTTAATGACTATCCTCTGAAACTTTATGGCTATTTTCTACATCCATTCAGCACAACAGCAGTTTTTAGCACTTGTTGCAGGTGTTTCCAACCATTTTCTGCCAAATGCAAATTTGCTTCCTGAGTGATTGAATTATCAATGCCAAGTTTAGCTGATAGTACTGTTAAGAGATTAATGTCCTAAAGGGAGAATCAGATTACTACTTGTGTTCTTTTAACATCACTTCAGGAATGCTCTCAATCCCCTTCCACTGGGACAGCATGCTTTTTAAAAACATCATAGCATGGTTGATCAGGTTTAATATGGTTACACAGTTTCTAAAGCTAAAATTGTATCTTAATGTAGTTATCATCCAAAATTAATACTGCATAGTCTCATGACAAAGTTCTAAAACTTTAGGTGAAAACTATTAAAAACAAGTCATAAACCAGCCATTTAGGTTACTGCTTCCTGTCATTTAATAATCCACTGTTATCTGACAACTCATAAAGTAACTACCTCAGGATAACATTGCTTCCTAAAATATGGAAAGCTACCCACAGCCTTCAAAATAAACTCTGAAATGATGATGATGATGATGATGACGATGATGATGATAATAATAATTCTTCAATGTTTTTTGCACCTAAAAGTTCCACTAAGCTCTATGGGATTTACATACCTGAAATTACTCATCCATAATACTGCCAGAAATAAAATTAAGCAGCACAAGCTGCTGGAGTACATAACTTTAATCGATCTCTGGATTTTAAATTTCTAATTGAATTATTATTGATCATTTATTGATTATTGAAGTATTGATTCCCCTTTTTTATAGCTCTCTTAAAATATAGGAAGCTCTGGGGATGACCATGAGCTTCACGTGAGAATCTGAGACTCTGTTCTCCTTAGGTTTGGCCAAACAGGATCTAAAACGAATCAAACCTATTGGCTTTTAAGTAAAGTTTTATTTGGGATACAATTTACTAGCATGATTAATGTTATCACGTTATCAAAGTCCTTGCTTCAACCTTTCCTTATTTTAACCTATAAATGAGTGGTCACATGTAAATGCCTACTTACACATAACCTGGTGATAAAATCAACTGAGGCAGCCTTAATGTACTGATATCTAAGATATCTAAGAGAACATAAAATTAAGCACCTGTACTGTCCTCTTTTTTTCAAGTGTTACTTAAGGCAAGCTTCCCGTGCAAGAAACTGGAAATACTGTGCAATAAAGAGTTTAAGTTCCTATAATAATCTGAAACTGTTATTACTATTACTACTAAGATAAAATTCTGTTAAAAAGATTAAAAAATTGGTAAT
Organism: Ibycter americanus; assembly: GCA_035590275.1. NCBI lineage: Eukaryota > Metazoa > Chordata > Aves > Falconiformes > Falconidae > Ibycter > Ibycter americanus. The sequence continues at coordinate 54,324,546 of JAVJGI010000014.1, read as the reverse complement.
CATATAATAATAACAACACTTAGGCTCATGTGCTAGTGACAGAATCTTGTAAGGTCCCACAATAATAATTCCAGAGTTGATCTGCAGTTTACTATCTCTATGAAGATGAAATAAGTAATACAAAAAGAGGTTCAAAGCTTTAGCCAAACTGTCTCCTTCAGGAATGAATTCTAGAGTAAAGATACGAACTGAGCTGCCTGAATTTTTAAAAGCCGATACTGCATACTTCATGTGAAGCTGCAGATCTGCGAGTATAGACTTTGAAAAGAAAAGCAGCAAGCAGTGATTTAATGCTAATTTGATGCATCATTCAGAGTCAAGACACCATCTAAGACTTGTTTGACAAGACACATTCAAAGTACAAAATGATCAAACTGAAATGGTGTCAGTTATTTTATTATTTCTGCACTTTAATTCTGCTGCTCAGAACGGAACAAAGTTCACCTATTTCATTTCATGGAGTTGAGCTAATATTATCTTCAGTTTTGATCTGCCTAAGTTGCCCTTTTCCAAGTCTGAATGAACCCACAAACCTAAAAAAAAAAAAAAAAAAAAAAAAAAAAATTCAAAGTTGTCATATTTTCCTTACTTACCCGGTTACTCAGGGCATAAGTTTGCATAACTATGAGGCTCAATTGTGACCCAGGATCAGACCACAACCCTTAGACAGTCTCAGTTTGATTTTAGACAGTGTAATTAAATTCTCAAACAAAGGCCTAACGCTTATGAAATATGAGAGGGAAAGCAGGACTGAAAGAAAGGGAAACAAAAAGAGAGAGACATGGACAAAGAACATTAATAATGGAGGGTATAAATAATGTAACATTTGTCCAGAAAGAACCATGTCACTGTTATTTTAATTTTCATAAGCTTTCAACTAAAGTAGAATATAAATGCGAAGCACACTGATTCTTTAGACAGAACAGAACCTCACATTATTTCAGATACTTTGAACTGAATAAATGCACCAATAATGCCACCTGAATAAATGCACTAATAACGGCACAGCATTACCCTATTACGGGACCACAGGAGAATCAAGGGTAAGGAATATGAAGTGTGGGATCAGGTAGGAAGCTTCTGCTCCAGAAGAGGTAGAGCAATGTGGGTATGAGCTTGACTAGGGGCTACAAATCAGCTCCTTTGGTTAGCAATTTTCTGGTTAGGCCAGGCTTGCAAGCAGAAATCATCTCCAGGTCTTCTACATTTTCCTAATTCAGACACGGTTCCTAAGCAAGCAAGATCCAATGTCAGACTGAATGGTTTGGATCTACAGGGAGCATTACAGCTGCTGATCTCCGGGGAGCAGCAGCCATCCTTCCCGAAGGTCCACTCGGCAACACACACACGCTGCCGCTGGTATTTCTGTTCTGCTTTCAAGATTTTGCCCAACGTCATATAGCTTTGCTGTGAGTGCGATACCTTGATATTTTTTCACAGAACCCTTGTTTCCACAGTAACTTTGAGGAGGTTATGTTGATTAGCATATTTTTCCATGGCAAAACCCATCCAAAAGAGGATAACAGCAAGGAGCTCGTAGAACTGCGTACGGGTGACAAATCAAGCATATGGAGTGTGAAAAAGAAGAGTGAAATCATTTAAAAAGAGCTAGCAGATAACTCTTCATATGAAGTTTAGCCTTTTTTTTGCAACACTGAAAAGTAAGAAATGTGGTGCTATTTTTCTAGATAGAACCTGTAGCATTCCAGATTTCTGGAATTTGTTTAAACAATCTCATTCAGATCTTTTTACTTTACTGACTGATGTTTCTGCCTTAAAGTTGTACTTACAACTATATTGCTATTTTTCGGTGCACCACAGTAACAAAATCAAACACATACAACTTCAGATATATGATACATATAATGTCTTCATATATACAGTCTTCCTTATTTATATGGTCCTACATATATATGCCTTCAGTCTTCAGAATTGACTCTTCGGTCTCACTGAAGTCTACTACATGGGCTAGGTAGTAGGACAATCAGTCTTTTAAAATTATAAATTAGCTAAGGACAGCAGGTTGAACCTTGAAAATACGAATTAAAGCTCAGTTTCAGACATTAACTTAAAAAAAAAAACCAAACCAAGCAACTGAGATACTAAACTACAGCTAAGGCAGCTAGGGCTTTGCAAAAGCTGTGGGTAAAACCACTGCAGTTCATCATACAGTATTTTAAAATAATACACTTTAATACTGCTGCAAGCTAAAAATGTTTTTCCATTATCACAATCTTAAACCTCTAAGAAATTAAAATGAAGACAAACCATGGTAAGGATAGTGTCCTATCAAGATGCAAAGATTTACATGCTGAGTGTATTATGTTGTTGTAGATGCCTTCAGGGGACAAATTCACCTAGGATGCTGCACTGACAAAATAAATTAAGATGCTTTTCAATTTCATCAAGTATTGATAAGAGAAAATAAAAAGATATTTTTCTTCTCAGTACACTGACTTTTTTACTGAGTAATATTTAATACAAACAGAAAGAAAATAGAGTTTTCTGGTCTCTATCTTCTGTTCAATTCAATACTGTAGAACAGACTGCAGATACAATGACTGGCATGATTCACCAGACTGAAAATCTTTTTCTCTTACTGGTTTTCAAGATCTATAACTTTATGAAATATCTTCTGCACAACTATTTTCCGTATGCATTTTTCTTCTTATGACACTGGAAAAGCTGCCTGTCTGTCTCCTAGTGCTCTCTGTTGCCCTTTTTCTTTCAGAAAACAGCCAACAGTTTGTATATTCACTCGGGATCAGACTTTAATTCAGTCTAAGTAATACATTTAAATAACAGGAAGATCTGACCATTTTCAATTATTTTTCCACTTTTTTACATCTGACTAAAATAAGCTGTTTATGAAAGTTATAGCCTACCGAGTTTACCTCTCCCCATGTTGCATCTCTCATAAATATTCAGAAACTTCTTTTGATGTTGAAAATTATTTTATTGTTTTTGTGTTATCTCACTGTCCTTGAAAACAAAAAAAGAAGGCATAGTACCTGGAAAGAAATTTTCACATATTATCTACATAAAGTATTACATTTACTACACAGTAGAAGTTATGTATAATTTCAATTTATTGGACAGATAATTCTCACAAGAGTGCAGACAAAAGATTAGTAATATTTTGGAATCGGGGTTTTAAACTGTAAACTTACACCTGTGAGGACTTACACCTCTGCAAAAGCAAAGTCCAAAGATTCATATCAAAGCATTTATGTCAAGGACAGAAATGCAAGAAAATACAGGCTAATACTGATCAAAACTTAGTTTTCAAATAAATTTAAAAGGTCTATGGTACTTCCAGTTCAGAGTATACAAAATTAGTATTTCAATGATCTTTTTTTTGTAAATAAAAAACTTACATAATTTTTCAATCTAATTTCCTTCAGGCACCAAAATGCTTTATAATAAAGGTTATTTACTGCATATTTACTGCAAATTCCTTTATTGGCAGGAGTTAGATAAATAAGCAGGAAGGAAGGAATGGTAGGAAAAAAATACTCCTAAATATACTGAAATTCCAATTTTAAAAATGCAAAATATCAACAAGGAAGCTAATGGGGGAGTATCCATTCTACTTCACTTAAAACATATTTCAAAAGAAACATACACTGCCCAGCTTGAACATACACACTGCAGAAGGATATGAAATAATTTCACTATGGTTTGGGAGTCTCTGCAATCTGGAACATGCTTGATTATAGTTTTTCTCTATGAATAGTCTCAACATATATTCAAACAGATGCAACCTCTGCTAGTTACAAGAAGAGTAAGAACATCTCCCTAAGTATGACTCCATTAATACTTTTGGGAACCCCCTACAGTTTAGGAAGCTCCCAAAGCGTCCTTGACATTCTCTTCCTGGTTTGGGAATCCTGCTAGATCACCAGTTACTGACTAACCACTACATCTTGTCTCAGTGACTACAGAGATAAAATACACTTGTGTTATCATTTTGACAACCAGTTCCGTAACAAATCTCAAAGTTAGGCAACATTTTTCTTTTCAATTGTTTCTCCCTGTAAATTAAATGTGTTAATCTTGATATAAAGCTTAGTAGAAAAGTAGAGACTGGCAGTTAGAGTTACACAGAAATAAGAAAATTTGTTTTCTGAGATGCTGCTCTTTTTCAGAAATTAGGCGATTCATGTATTTATTTATATTGGCATTGTAAGAATACAGCATTACAAATGTCAAAATTCAACGTGAGTAATTTTGCACTACAAATTTGCACTTTACAGAATTGGCAGCTGGGAGAAACCTACATATGCTCTTCTTGTTTACATGTTTACATGCAAACCTGGATATTCTCAGAAGAACAGAAAGTTCTGTCAGTGGTAAACTGTTGATACTTCCTAGGTACAGTGGTGCATAACTGGCTCACCATCTGAGAGTACAGAAAGAAACAGTGAAGGCCAAAGATCTATTTATTCATTTGTTCGGTAAATGATAAAAAAGAAAAGAGACAACACCATAAGGCAAATACATTTGTGGCAACAAATAGCACTCTACTGACATGTTTATATTTTGGTCCTGAAGGAGGTACTCTCTGTTTTGACAATATAGGATATATCGTATAAATGAAAATGCTGAAAGGAAATTAAGACACATGGGAAAAATGCTAAAAAATCATTCCTCCCAAAGAAATAATTTTAAGACAGATGCCAGTTACTGTGAGCTAATCCAATGGAAACATAAACAAGTCTTCTTGAGACTTGTGTGAAACTATAGATAGACATAAAAAAATCAAGAATATTTTGCCTTCACACATCTGCTATAAACTTCACTGTAAATAATTCAAAACGGTTTTATTTATTTTGTTAAGTTAGTTAAGCTAGTTAAATAAGTTAAAGACAGTTAAAATCAGTATTAAACAGTACTTCATCCATTTATTCTATAGTATGTCTACATTTGCAGCTATATCTGTTTAACCCATTATTAAGCAGAAGGAAAAGCTGTGATGGTATACTGGACCTTCATGCACTGTTCTAATATGTATGTTTAATTACAGACTACAATACTACTGTTTGACAGATGTACAACGATACTCTCAGATCAGTAACTGGAGTCTAACACAATATGTATTTTCAATAGTAACTACAACTCTAGGTTACAGATAGTGTCAAATTGTGGAATACAACTGCCCATTGCCACCATCCTTAAATAGATATGTTGTGTAATCACTCATAAAGAATGTACGGTTCAAAATACTTATTAGAGTTTTCAATATTAATCTAACCCTTCACAATTCAGATTGCCTGAAGGTAAAAAAAAATAAGACAAGTTTCTCACCATGCATCTATACGAGAGCAGTAGTATCATGTGCCACAGCTGTTTTTAAAGGAACCTATTTAAACTGGACCTGTTAATTACACATTTGTCTTTGTCTGAAAGGTACAACAACTCTCTCTTTATCTTCTGAACATATTCCATTCCCTGGTTTCACAGGTTACCTTTCTGATTTTACATTAAGAAAAAAAAAATTTATATTTGCCTTGATTTTTTTAATAGGAAAAGTTACTCTGCTTGGTACAACATGACTCCAAAGGCAATCTCTTACTGATATTGTTTAATTTATTCTAATTAACTTGCATTTCTTTTACAAATGTGAAGCCAAGATTGCTTCTGTTAAAGTCAATGGTACTTCGCCACTGAATCCAACATGAATATTAAAACTTACAATCTAACTTAAAGCAACTCTCCAGAACAATTTGAAATTTTTTATATTTTGTAGTTTCTTGGTACATGGTCATTATTTGCCCCATGAGATGTCTTATTTATTTTTCAAAGCTTAACAACTTCATCTTATTTTATGTAAAAACTTGTAACTTATAAATGTGTACTCACAGTATTATAGAGGAAAGGAAGCCCTGTGTAAAGTTTTTTTTTCTAAGCTCTGGCTTAAAATAGTATGCATGATGATATGTCAAAATTTTAACTCACTGCTTGTTAGTACATGTCATTGTCAATATTATCTAAATACATAAATAAAACTGTATTTCCTTACATAAATAAGACTTCCCTATGCTAGATCAGTGTAGAGCAGTGTACTCAGTACTTTAATGAAAATTGAATATTCTTATCTACAAGTTTGTCCTGTCCTAACACAAACCAACAGATCTCTGCTGTTACAGATTAGGACTTTGATTTGAATATTGATGATGGAGCTTCATAGCCACTTTCTGCAAAATGCTGGAGGAAATTTTTTTTGATGAAATGTTTTGAAAATTTATGACTAATTGTATAATTGGCTTCTGAATATTTAGAGGACTTGTTACCAAAAAATTTTGTGAAATATCAAGGTTCCTGCAACAATACTTTAAAATTAAAAACCATATACACATTCTGAAACTACTTTTATATAGCTATCAGTTACCTTCTAAATCCTCCTTTTCCGCTGCCTGCCAAGAAATAACATACCATCCACGTTAGCCATGTCAGCCAAAGGTATCATGTAGGTAGCAGTGTTGTTCGTGATTACTGATTATTAGTTATAAAAAAATGATGAAATGCAGTATGTGATAAAAGACTTTGAAAAAAAAGTTGAGAGATACAAAAGCAGAAAAGGAAAAAGAAAAAAAAGACACCCAAATGTGTCTGTGTCGAATAAAAGATAAAACTAATTCTCTGTTGGGTGAGGAAAAAAAGTACTTTAGACAATATAACAAACTGGGATTTTACACCTTTTACTACGTAAGTTGTCAAGTGGCATATGTTATTACCTTGGGTTATATATTACCTCGGGGAATAGACTATTTCTCTTATCCCATAAACAGCCTCTGGAACCTGCATATTTAATACTGTCTTCGCTATATAGTATTTCTTCTTTATGAAGTATGCATCTACACTGTCTTTAAAAAGTTAACTAAGAAAAAGAAGTGTCTTTCTATGTGGCATAAATATAGAAAGCATGTTTTTACGTCTGTCAGGTTTGTGCTTTGATTTTTCAGGTAAAAGAGAATGTTGTACATGCATAGGAATTAAATCCTCTATTTCACATTTGCCCAATTTTTTATTGTAAATAGAACTCGCCAGTGAACAGTGCCATTAATTTCATATAAAGGCATTAGAAAAAAAAAAAAAACCCTTGCAAAATACTTTTTTATTTTCCTGATGCAGTTCTAAGTACATGTAGAAAAAGAACAAATTAAAAACTCCCTTCTCAGAACTACACCTGAACAATGCTTTCCTCCAGTCTGTGACAAGGGTGCAGAACACCTATGTATGATTATCACCTACACTTTAACAGATTCTTCAGATTATTTTCTACTTCATTGTGACTCATTAAATATATTTTATATATTAAATATATGGGCTTTTCCTCAGAACATCAAAATTGCCATACCAGCTGAAAATAGTGCATCGAAGTGTTCAATTTTTATCAAGACACACTTTAATAACCTCCCTAACCCCAAGAGAAAGCTAATCCTGCAAGTAACATGTATGAAATTTCCCTTTCTTGTTTTCATTATATCGAAGGACTAAAGTTATCAACTCAGAGAAATTTTTTTAATCGCACAGGGCACAGTAATAGAATGAAGAAAGCAAGGATAGCCTTTTATCAATGGCAGGGAAGCAGCCAGCAGCAGCTGAAACAGAGCATCGGTACCACTGTCTCAAATACCACTCTGTGCTGATGTCCTTAAAATGGTGCTGCAGAATCAGTCTCCATTTTTAAAAGAGATCGTTTCCTATTTATTGGACATGTGAACTGCCAATACTTCTCCAATATGCTTTGTCCGTGCTTTCAGCATTTCTCCAGGAACAGGACAACTGAAGTTTAGTTGCAAGCCCTTTAACGCTCATCTCTGCTGTTCAGAAATTCATAAAGTTGCAAGTGTTTGTGTTTGCTGTTGTTAATGTTGTTTTTAAAACACACATCACTTGTGGGCTGGAGGGGTCAAGAAGGAGCCACAAGAAGCCTGTAGGCAGGCTCAAATGCATTTTTACATGGATTGCTCACTACCTCTGATGTGTATATTCTCCACTGACACAAATTCAGCGCACTTCAACTTGATTTATTGTTCTGATTTATAGCCAGGAAATTCTCATCTAGCTTTCAACCTGAGCTTCACACTTACTGTGGTCTGGTCTACAAACAGAGCTTGCACAGTGTTTTAAGCTTTCAAAAATTCAGTTAATAACAATACTTTTCTGTGTAATTTATTTCCCACTGCAAAAAACCCAGTCCTCATGTAAAGAGATATCATTATCTGCCACACCAATATTTACAAGCAGAGGAAGAACCTTAAGTTTTGGGGGAGTTTAGCAGAGGCTGAGCTCACGTTGTTCAAACTTTATGGAATCTTTGAACTCTATAGTAAATCTTAGTTCTAATCATATGGATATCAGGGATTTAAGGTACTGTGAGGTAATTGTTTTGCTTCTATTTATAAAATTTCCATGACAGTTTTCCCACATGCATCTTGCTGCTTTGAGGATGCTAAACTAAAAACATTACATTGGCACAGTCATTTAACTCTTCCCATCATTAAGAAGTGCTCTTCCGAGGAATGGGAATTTTGCTTCCATCAATGTCCAAACCAGTTTGTATACTACAAGCACTATTTCCTTTGCATCCAGTCTCCTATTTTAATCTTCAACTTCAGCTGATGACAATATAATGGATGTAATCTAAATTCTTCATGTTTTTCTCTTTGATGACAGACATATATGTATGATGAGGGGCGTGTGGGTGTATACATATGTGTGTGTGAATGTATGTGTGTATACATGCGTATGTGTATGTTCTTCAATTAAACTAGGATTTCATACATAAGTCAGACTAAGTGAAACCCAAGTTTCATACTACTGAAATAGGGCTTACCTTTCAAAAGATTGATTAAAGCTTTTGGGTTGTGTCTTCAGTAAGATTCAATTATTTTAGATTTAAAAAGGAGTTCAGCTAAAATAGAACAAAAGAGTTGTTTGCTAATTAAAAGAATAGCTCTTTCATTTTCAACATTTTTACAGAAGAAATTATTCCCCAAGGTACCAGAAGTACCTTTCACTATTGCAATTTTGTGTTTTCTCCAAATAATGTATTTTTGCAGCAGCGGAAAGCAATTAGTGTAGATGATTAGTTTGTTTTATAGTTCTTGACTGACAGATCCAGCAAACAGCTCAGAACACTTTTGTTAAGGCACTTTTTTTTTTTTCCCCACTTAAAGGATTTACTTTCACTTTTTCTCTCTTTCCCAGTTCTTTGAACTTGCATTGTGAGACTATTGAAAGAGATTTTCCCTCAAGAATAAAACACATCATGCAAAACGTTAAAGGCCAAACTATCCACTTTCCCCTTCTCATTAGCAGTATGGTAACCGGAAAACTGCAGGGCAGGTTCCCAACCCGTCTTTATTCTATTTAAAAAGTTGCTGAGAGTTTACCACTAGTATTTTATTGGTAGAGTGTCTAAAGAATACCAGCTATATTACAGATCATGCTCTAACATGGGAACACTGGATTTTTTCATTTGGTAGCCAAATGAGAAAAATAGTAATTTTCCTTCCTACATTTTATCGCTCTGACTTTTTTTTCCCCCCAGCATAAATGATTCCAAGGTTAGATCAAATCTGTCATACAGTGTTTTCACTGACATACATACCTCTTTTTACTGAAGTAAATGTTTGACAACAATAATCATAATCACAATCATCATTTAGGTATTGGACAGATTGCTGTCCAGCCTAAGTTTCAGTGGGCTCCCTTTGGCACTTGTGAACCCTTAATTTATCATTCTTTGCCACAGAAAACAGGAAATACAGATGTCCTGTCACATTTTTAGGTATCTCATTCATATGAGCATGCATTAAAAAAATGAGGCTTTCTTCATTTCTAGTGATTGACAGTTCATCACTGACTCTTCTCCGGTATCTGTAAATGATAAAGTTCCTAACACAGGTCCCATATGAGAAATTTGTATTGGTACATGGAGAAGTAGGAATATGGTGATTTGGTTTATTTTCCTTAATGAAGGCATTTATCTCATCACACAGTATGTCAAGCAAGTTAACTCCCTCTGAAGGAATCAAAGAATGAGACTATTCCCTGAGGTTTGTACTGAAATGCTCTTTTAAAATGATACCTGAAGGCTACTCTTCTGAAAATTGCCATCAATAAAGCAAGCAGAAAAAATAAAACTGAGATTTTCATCACAGGTAAATTACAGTGATAATTAAAAGTATTACTAATTACAGCTATTTTTTTGCCAATTGGATTATAGTTTGAGAAATCCTTTTGGTTATTGCTTAGATCTTAGATTTTTGAGACACCAATTATCATCAAGCTTTCAACTTCCCGCTGCTCCCACATTTAGAACAAAGCTACAACCCTGCATGTTTCAAATCTCATATGTATTATAAAATGGAGATTTCAATCCAAATCATAATTTCCTTTCCAATCTTTAATTAAAAAGTTTGCTTGAATCACCACAATGGAGATATAATAAGGCTGTGCAGGAAAGTATTAGGAATAAGAAACATTCATCAACACTAATCACTTGCTGTAAATTTTTGACTACTGTGAGCATGGTATGAAATATAGTAGTTGGTAGGAACCAAACAAGAAGATGTTACATCAGGGATTTGAGGCTTGTCTGCTGATCAAGTCAACAAGCCCATCTGCTAGTGGGCTGGTTTGGAACTGCTCTTTGAAGCTGCTGTGAAGCATCACTGGTTACAACTACTCTGAGAATTTCATTGCATTGCGACACTTCCAAAGCAGGGGTGAACAACCAGGTACGTATCACTCCACTTTGTCCTGCAGCTCGGTGCAGCTTGTTTTCTAAATAAAATGCTATAATAACAGTAAACTATTTCCTGATTTTGAGTGCTGGCAATGCTTCAAGATTTGCTGCAAACTTGACCCTCCTGAAATAAATGTTTTAAGTGATCATATAAACCTGAAAGTTTAAAAAGACAAAACACCTGAACCTGTGTCAAGGTCTTTCTGTTTACAGAATCTGTAGGAAATCAAAATGAAACTCATCTGTGCGGTTCACAGTCAGCACTTTGTATTTCTAAGGCAATGAAAACTATAATTTAGATTAATTATTCTTGACATTTTGAAATTATGAAATATTGAACTTCAAAAGAAATTTTGCTCATGCACACACCATGCAGTTTTAATGAGAATGAATATGTAATTGTTCAACACAGTAACTTTGTAATTACTTTGTAATTAAAAGGTCTACTCCTCTGATTACTTACATTTAAACTTAGCACCTAATTAGATGTAATACAATTGATGATATAAAATATCAGAAACTGAAAAAAAGACTAATGTTGAAAAGTGGATAAAATAAAAATATTAAAATAAATATTTGAAAGTACACTGCTTTTTGAAAAAGAATTATTTCAGTGGCTACTCTAATATTTACATAGGTTGTATGCTGAAGCACTTATTTAATGGGGGTTTTTTGTACACTGAGACAATTCCTTCATCATAGAATGAACTTTTCTTCTTTGGATCAGATGAAGTCAGGCTATCCACCCACTGACCCCCTTCTCTTTTGCCCTACTCTAGCTCTCAAAGTACTTCAGCTATCCATCTAAAATTATAGCCTGACTATTACAGTTAGACTTTTCCCGTTACAAGAGTAGGGATCAAAGGGAGCTGTTGCACACAGGCCCCATGAGATACGGATTTCAAAGGCAGACAAAGACCTACTCTCCACGTCACTCTGTTATGTGGACATTTATGCACCACAACAGCAAATACTGCTTTCTACATGCCACTTTTGGACAGCATAAGAGACTGCGTCGGTGAGAACCACCATCGCCACAGCAGATGTTTGTCTCAACATTGCGATGGCAGGAAACTCACACCATCACCACAGATGTTCGTCTATGGCAGGAAGCCAACACCGTCACCACAGCAAATATTTGTCTCAACATCGTTAAGGCAGGGAGCCACCACCACTGCCACAGCAGAGGTTTATCTCAACATTGTTAAGGTTAAACCCACCGACTGACACCATGGAGCAACGGGGGGAGCTAATCCTGAGAAACTTCACCAAATGCCTGTGCATGCACCCAGACCTGGGGTCAGGGGGATCAAGGGGCCTGGAGACCTCTGAGGAACACCTGATGGTATTGGGCACGCACACTACCGCTGGGTGGAAGGTGTGGTTAAGCAGAACAGCTCGTGACAACCCTATAAAAGAACAGAACCAACCAACATCGGACAGAACACTCCCCCACTGGACTTGGAAATGAATTGGACTGTCGGAACGCCGCAGCTCTGGGGTGGTAGCTATTGCTGTGAACTCTTTCATTCTTTCCTTCTTTCTTTCCTTCCCTTCTCTCTTTCTCTCTCAAGCTCTCCTTCGCATTTGCAAACCTCTTGTCAGGCAAATAAAGTTCCTTGGCTCTTGACTCCGTTTTGAGCCTTAACTCGGTTCCCAAGAATACAAGCAGAACCTCGCTCCGGTCTTGGACCAGCATGTAACAGACAGTGAACATGTGTCCATTAAGGAAGGGGTCTGTCCCTAATGGTGGGTTATTCTATATCCTAAAGTGGTGACAGTTGTGGATGTCTCTGTGGCAGCAGGATAGCTACTGCCTCTGTAGATCTTCTCCAAGACACCTATCTACTCCTACTGCTCCCTCAAATCTAAATTTTCTCCCTCCCTACCATGTACATTTTTTACAAATGATCCATAGACACTTTTCTGAAAACAAATTAAGCCTACCTCCTAAGCTTTCAGGTACCACCCTCTTCTGGAATAGCCACCTATTTGGGCCTAACTTGGCACCATGATTTTCTGTTTTGGGGAGATATGCCAGTCTCAGACAATAATAGTCGTTCACTTAATTCTACCAGAGAACTACTGAATCTCGGTAACATAAATACAGATGATTCTGTCCACAGTACAATAGTACATGACTTGTTTTATTGGTATTGATTGTTCGTTACTGATTTTGAGAGTATGAGAAAAAGCAATGCACACCAAAATATGATGTGGCTTGGATGGTACACATCATCTATATCAAGGCCTGTTGGTAAACTTTTGCTTACACAACTGTTGTGAAGATGAAGAGGTTGACTTAGAGTTGTATGTAGTAAAGAACTGCTTGAGGTAACAAATTCCTATTCGAGTGGCAGTGTGGTCCCTGGTAAGCGGAGGACTATCCACACTGGGAACACAAAATTTTGGGATCAAGAATGGACAGGCTTGGAAAACACTAGGAGTAAACCACCCACAAAAGGAATATTTTGTTCCTTTTCAACTCACTTTTTGCACAAACAAGGAAGCAGCGATCTGGTAGATTTGCTTCAAGTGACAAGAAGACAAGAGAGGTGCTCCTGTTGTCTTAGCACGGGCAGGTGGCTGTACTTGGTGTGTTCATTGGGAACATAATCAGTGCATTGCAGAGGCACGCAAAGAGAGGACAAAGTGACAGAAAAGCAGCTGGGCTTTAGAACTGGCGTCCCTGACCAACCCGAGGTGGCATGGCCTGAGATTTATGTGAAAGCCAAACTGGCAGGAGAATGTGAAAAACAGAGGTATATCATAAAAAAAGCATATGCTTTAGCAAAGCAGGCTTCAGTGGCAATTTCATGTTATAGAAGTTTTTTAATCAGATTTTTTTTGGCAACAAATAAAGAAATATTATTAAAAACAAGAAGAGAGTAGTTCAATACATTTGTGTAATTCTTTACATACCAAGTATTTCTTATTAGAGGTAACTTCTTCTAACATCTTGTTAAAATACAATCTGACATTTGGATTATGTATTGTTATACCAACAGATGTAACATATATTTTTCTATGAATCTGATTTCCTTTCAGCATGGATTGCTGAACTTATTCACATAGTGGATTGAAATGGGAAGAAATCCCCAAAATCAAAATATGCTTCTTTAATGATTATAGCTGAACATTCACAATGACAGGGCAATTAAAGTTGTCGTATCTTCAAAAGAAACCTGATATTTTAGCATGAGTGTATTTACCACAATGTTATCTTTAAGTTACTTTTTTATGAAAGGAATTCAGTTTATATGTCATCAAAAAATCAACGTGGTTATAACATCTGCAAACCCTCCTTTGAAGAAGAGAACAGGAGAACAGTTTGAGCAGAAGTAACTATAATGCAAACCAGAAACAAAACAAAGGAGTCAATTTACTAAGGCAAATTAAAATGGCATAGCAGACATTTCCTGGATATTTGAAAGCATCTCCTCCACAGAAAAAGTATTTAGATGCTTTTTATTTGACTTACAAAGGTATTCAGAATAATTTGATTTATATTTCTGTTCCATAACTATGTAAATATATAAAACCTACACAAAAGGAGATTTATGTAAACATCTTTTTAGAAGTGTCTCTGAAAAAGCACATTATCTTTCTGTACCATTTAAAAATTCTCATTAAAAGACTTTTCATAACCTTACATTGTATTTTACTACCCCAAAAGAAAACAATAGAGCCAAATAAGTACTTAGTTAAATTTGGGTGTGTATATTTTCAGTTTGTGTCCACTACAGCACAGTCAGTCACAGAAACATTAGAGCAAATTGCAAATTAAAGACAACAGAAGAATTGCAAGCCAATGCATTTGACTCACTTAGTCATGTTTAATCCCACTGCTAGGCCACATTAAGAGAAATTCCACATTATGTCTGTAAACAGAGATTGGAAACTTGACATGATGGTACTCGCAGTTCAGAATATATTAGCGCTGGAAAAGAATATCAAGACATAAGAAAGAATCGGAGAACATCAGACCTGTGTCCCTTTCTCTCTTCTCTCCCTCTTCTCCCAGCTAGAATATGAATTTAGGCAAATTCATCTAAAAGGCAGATCACATTTTTAAGCATGGACACAATGGACAAAGTTTGGGAGTCCCTCTAAAAGGTGTGTTTTTACTGAAGCAGAAACAAGAGGCTCAGCATGGGAAGTGCCAGTGGAGTTTGTGTCCGGTGCTGCAAAACAGCAAACCCATGACCAGCAGCAACGCGCTCCCAGGTTAGCGCACCGCTCCGTTTGGAGGGCAGACACAATCACAGCAGGACAGCCAGTACAGCCCGGTTTCTATTTAGGACTAATCCCAGTCCTGCAATAGTTTGGCTATAATTCAGAAATGCTCTGATTGCAGTTTGATAGAGAATACCAGTGACTAAGATGGTAAAACACACAGAGCTATATGTATCTGTCTATACCACAACATATGCGCACATCCCTGACAGCAGATTTGTGCTGAAAGTACTAGAGAACTAACAGTAATAAGTACTTTGGTAAAGAGAAAGGAAAGCCATCCAAATTATATACTGCATTTTTCTTAAAGCTACGTAGAACCTGAAATTTAATAGCATTAAAACTTAATGTATGTTGTACTGCTCTAATTGACTTGACTTGCAGTTGTGACCACTGGGTACCTCTGCAACTGTAATGTTGACACTTCTTAACATTTGAGCATGTGGTTTTCCAGCCTTTCCAGACTCTGTTTAGAGGGGTCTATCATGCTTTTAAAAGCCACTTTTTTTGCTGTGTATAAACAAGGGAAAGTAAATGTCACAAATGCTTTGTGAAACCATAATGAGCTCTGCACTAAATGTTAGATGCACTGGGCGTTCAAGCTAATTACCAGTTAGTTTTGCAGGCTATGTATACGTTAGCAAGTAATTCTGAGCAACAGAAGAGGATCAGTAGATCAAAACAGATGGCACTGAAGCCCCTGCAATGATATATCTGGTACAGGAGTTTCACCTCAGATGAGATTTAATCTAGTCCCCTGGACTGACTGTTCCCACCAGGCATGTGGGAACTGATTGATCCAAAGGACTGGTCATTGGTAAGGACCCTTAACTCTCCAAGAGGGTTGAAATGCATTTGGCTTGTAGCTGAAATGGACCTTCTCTTGGAGGAGGTAGGCTCTGAAGATTTCACTGGCTTCCTCTGAAAATGCAAACAGCTCTGTGACCCAGCTCTCTGGTGTACAGCAAGTGGTGATGACCTGGGGGCTCTGCCCAGAACTTCAGCTCTGCCTCAAAGCAAACCATGAGTGTAGACACAACCTAACGGAACCAGTTGTGCAAGCAGGATGCTATTTTGCCGGTCTATTTGACAGCTATTTGCAGAGGAATACTGTCTTTTCTTCCAAATTCTGAAGGAATTGTGTGACTTTAGACCTCCCTGTTCCATCTTTCTCCATTTCCCTAATCTTTATTTTGGTCTAATCTCCCCTTGCCAGTTTTTTTCTTCCTTTAGTCCTGCAACTTGTCCTTGTCCTGACTGCCTCCTTTCACTTCTCCTCCACTTTATCCCTGTATTTGAATGAGGGTTCACCTCCTCAGTGACCATGTGCCAACCTGAGGAACAAGAACATGATGAGCCTTCAGTTCCAGAGACTGACCTGGGGTCCCACGAGTGGGGCACAGCAGTTTCCTCATTTGTCCCTGCTATAGCACAGTCAGAGAGGTCTCTTAGAAGTGAAGGGTTTGAATTTTGCAGTTCAGTTCCCAAGAAGATAATGAACTTAAGAAGGCAACATGGATGATAAAAAGTATGGAATACGTTCATACAATGAGGAAATAGATAAACCAGGGCTCTTCATCTAGGAAAAGAGATTACTGAGGAAATGTGAAGGACACTGTAAAATGATGAATTGCAGAGAGAAGAGTAGGGAACTCTTACTAGCAGTGTGAATCCACATCAGTGTTTTGTTTTGATTTGGAGAACACTTGAAGCAAATATCCACTTTGGTTCATACTATAACGCAGCCTCAGTGCACAAGAAATAGATTCCTTTAAAAGGAAAATAAACTGAAAGAAGCACTCCAAATACTCACCTAAAATGATCCAGCCACTAACAGGTGTTCGTGAAACCAGACTACAGTTACCTTGAAATAAAACCCCTTCAAATGCATATCGTAGGGTATGAGGTCATCAGCACCAACTGTTTCGTTCTGCATAATCACTTCCATTGCACTGTATTACTTGCTAAGGTAGGCATATCCTATGTTGCAAAAACTAGAAGGCATCAAATCAAGCAGTGACTTTAAAAAGTAGATACTTGGTATTTGACTCATTGCTACATATTCTGTTTTGGTGGTAAAATTCTAAATGACTTTAGGAGTTATTGGACAAATAAGATATCTACGGGTTATATTGACACAGATGCAATTTCCTGCTCAGAAAGTACCCAGACCGCAGAGTATCAGAAAATCAAACTGGTGGACAGGTCATTCCATGCTTGTCACTTTATCGTACCTTTTTTTTGTCAAGCACAACACAAAGCCATTTTCTATTTCAAGCTGAGTACCCTGAATTCAGTCTCAGTAGATCTTGGAGATTCAGAGTTCCCTAGATACTTAGTTTGCTTAATAGCTGTATCTTGCAGGATGGCTTTCTGGTGGTGCCTAGCAAACATCCACTAGTATTCTCAAGGCAGAGCAAAACACCATCCACCAAATACCAAGTTAAGCGTGTTTCTTAGTACTGTCCTGTGCCTCTACAGAGAACTGAATAGTGCCCTGAACACAAGCTGGACATTTTGAAGTTGCTACTGTTTGATCAAGAATCATGGGACATTTTTTCTTCTAAAAAAAAGAACATTTTTCCCCAGGTATTTTTCCCTCATAGCAGTCCTATGTGCATTTAATCCTCGGCTGTGCTACTTTAGCATTTTGGTTTGGATCAGGAATGAGATTTTTGAAGGGAATCTTGCAGTGCCTGCACCTGCAGTGCTTTGGTTCACATCACACCTCAGACAGCAGGAACAAACTGCATTCCCTTCCAATTAAACTGCAGCAAGTAGAAAGATGTACTCCAGGACTTCTACCTAAAGCATTATGGTACCTAACACAAATACAGTCCACAGAACCATTACAGCCAGAATGAAAGAAATGCCCTGAAATGCACGTAATATAGACATCAGGTCCTCAGCGGCAGCTATTTCACTCTACAGATCCACTCTTACTGAACTACTAGCACTATTGCGAACACAGCCATAACCTTTATTTCCTAAACACTGATGAGCTGGTTTGTTTCAGTTTGACTTTGATAAAATTAAATGAAAAAAACAGAAACTAACAGAAGGCTCAAAATGAAAGCAGTGGTAAGAAAGTTAATGATAAATGTTCTCTTGGCAATGCTAGAAGTCACAAATTTAAAAGGCACTGTTGACTACCAGGGCCAGCAATTACAAATTAAAGACACCCTACAAGCTCCCAAAGGAGCAATTAAAGTATGTGTGAACAAGTTGGCTGCAACAACCAAACATTTCTTAAGCTTGAAATAAAGTCTGGAGTAGAACTTAAAAAAGAAAATATTTTATTTCATCTGTACCAATTCAATTTAATTCAATTTATATATGTTAAGGTTTGACCTAATAATTTCATGTTGTTATACCAGGAAGTGAGAAACCCAGATCTACTACAGAGTCAGGATTTTACACTTTTCCAATCAAAATGTGTTCAGATTATTACTTCTCTGTAAATGTTCCACAGCCAAAACATGCTCCTAATGAAGGCGTGGCAATATTAATTGACTGCCAATGCAGTCAATAGGCTGAAATTTGTTCCACATTTTAACTTCTTTACTCCATTGCATGCGGATTTCATGAAATAAATCTGTTAAAACTTGAGTTTTTCCATGCCACCATTAGAGACATTTTTATGGTGCTGCTACAAAGTTTGAGGAAAGGAGATGGGTCACAATTGCCTCATGACTATTAGAAATTTTGCACTGCCTGTAGGCATTGGTAGGAATGCTGAGGTTCATTTGTCATAAATAAATCTACAAAATTTGTCATTTATCCTGGAACCTGGAGAGATATTTTAAGCCAATTCGGGCTCAGGGGTGCAGATTTATAGTGATTAGGTGCTGCTACACAAACTGTTGCAGGTAGAGTCTAGAAACCCAGCCTGGTACTTGTGGTGCGGCCAGCAACAGGGGAGGGAGTCCAGCATGGCTTAAACATTGCTATGATTTTGGGAAGTTTGTCTTTAGTGCCTTGTCCAGAATACGAATTTGCACAGATGAAACACAGATGGTTCACAATGGCCCCCTTTCTTCCATGCTTTTAAATTCTGTCTCTTCTCCCTGCCCGCACGTTTTCTTTTTTCTTTGTATTCTTGGATCCCTGGGACTCATTCTTTGTGCATGTCTGCAAAACATCTCCTGCAGCTGTAGCTGTACTGACATAGAAGCAGGAGACAGTAACAGCACTACAGAGGAGCAAAGATACTGACAACTGAAAGGAACAAAGAAACGGGAACAAGTTAACCTGACTGCAATGTAAATGCCTCTGTGTTAGGAACAGACTCCTTTTGCTGTTCGGTGGAGTGCTGAATATAGTTCTCTCTCAAATAACAAAGGTAATATTACTGTACAGAGGATGCAGTATATTTAAAGCTATATTCCACCTATGACACAAGATACATTAATTACAGTTGATCAGGCAGTTCGGCTAAGTGTTGGAGATTGTTACTGCCAGCTTTAATTCTCTAACATTTGTTTGCGAAGCACATCTGATCAAACAGAACCTCAGACTTCATCTGCTCTTGACTTACCCATTTAGCCAAAGTAATGCACAGAACATCAACATGATTTACTTTTTAAGTACAAATAAATCATATGCACTTAGGAGTCTTGATCTCAGGCTTCACAATTAGGGTGTACACCTACTACAGAAACTATCAGCAATGCTTTCAAGCATCTGATAGCGACATTTACTTTAGCAGCTTTGTCTCCTCTTACTGTTTCAGCTCAGTTGCTGATTTTCATGCATCAGAGTCATTAGTGGTCACACAGAGATACTTGTCTCTGGGTTAAAATGTCTGCAAGGTGTCAAAATGTTTTAGTGTAAACCTCTGTGACTGAATGTTTAGTGGTGCTCTCAGCATACGAGGGATAGGCTTGCCAATATTATTTACATATGATGATAAACGGGCAATATTACTCACTTTACCCTAAAGTAAGCAGTGCTTTTGGGATGCTATTTAAGAAATCTTTTTCTCTATTGCAGTTTTCTATTAAAGTGATCTAGTTTTACTTTGTTTCAGCTTTTTTTTTTCAGATTAATTTTAGACTATCATACATGAATGAAAAGCATATGCTTTCTCCAAAAAAAAAAAAAAAAAAAAAGGCACTATGAAAAAAGGGATTAAGAGAAAAATACTTTTGGATGTTTTAATCTGCAGCAAGAGAAGCAGGAATAATGCATGCCAGCAGCAACTGTAGCTCAGGGATTTTCTTCTGCCACTTCAGAATATATATTTGAAACACTTTTGTTCACTGCATTATATATTTTTTCTGATTTCTTTTTTATTCTCTTATTAAATATATTTACATAGAAATATAAAAAAAAAGAATTTTGAAGATGGCTGAAAAAATAGTCATACATCTTGGAGTACTTTGGAAAAAAAAATCCTGTTTAGAAACAATTTTGCTTTAATACTGCATTCCTTACCAAGGACATTAATGTCAAAGTAGAATCTTTACTTCTAAGAATTTGTTTGTTTCTCCAGCTATTTCTCTACCTGAACTCTTAATCAGGTTTGGTAACAGTGCAATTATTTCCACAGCAACCAGTTTTGGTGTCACAAATAAAGGATTATGGCTTCAGTATACAAAAGAGCAGCAAGAAGATTAACTCTTAGAAACAGCCTGAGGGAGGGGTATTTTTATTTAATTTCCCTAGTACTAAAGAATACAGGAAAAGAATCAAACATATACAAGCATGGAAGTGTTTCTGCAGAAAAGGGCATGCAAGCACTTTTCATGAGAAGCAGGATTATTTCCAACCAGTAATAATTCTATTATTCTGGAATCTGGGGTAGGATTTAAGTTGTAAGACAGACACCTAATTTACAGGTTATAGGGCTGTGTGTACATACATACATACATACATATATATATATATATATATATAAAATGATGGGGAATCAGTTGCCTAACCATAGGTGCCAAGCTCCAAGACATTCTGGCATACCTGGGATGTGTCTATGAGCTATCAGATAAGAGAGAAGATATATGGGAGATGCGTGACCCTCTGAATTTGCAACTGAAGGTCAAGCAGGATGTTGTAGGATGGTACCAGACATCTGAAGTTAATTGACATATCAAGACTGTGTTGTGACAGTCCCGTGTTATAAGGATGTTTGGGATATTGTAGCACGTACCCGAAAGACCTGAGAATTCATGTTTAGACAGGTGTATTGAGCCCCTGCAATCAGGTGTCTGAATCACAGTCTGAATCCTACCTTTAAGGACAATTTAGAGACATAAGTTTTATTTCTGTTATGGAATTTCAGTAAAAAAGAAGAAGACAAAAAAGAAACAAAGCAAAACCAACCCCCTGCACGACTTCATATCAAGGACCATTCAGAAGTTCCTGCCTGCCTTTAGAAAGTTTTGTAATGGCTACCTGGAGAGAGATTAGATCGGTCTGAGCATGAAAAGTATCTGTAAGCAGAGGTTCAAATTTGGTTTAAGAAGACACAAGAACATTGAAGATCAGTCTGTAATGATTTCCTAAGCTCAAACCTATCTCACTAATACTGAGAAATCACAGGGTGGTTACTGCATTTCCTAGGAAGGTATCAGGCAGCTAATATTTTTAACAGAGAGGCAAGAAGTCAGGTAAGAACACAGACAGAGCTGAGAAGGGAATATCTGGCTTAATTAGATGTTGTCTAACCAACTGAATCTTGGCAAATTTGCCTTAGAGTACATGAAACACTGACTGCAACAATGTCAGAAGTATTTGTGGTTATCTTTCACAATGCGGAGAGGACGATGACATTTCAAAAGATTTAAAAAGGTCAAACACAACCTTTATCTCTAGAAAGTGGGAAAAGGAAGAGACAAGGAATTATAAACTACTCAGCTTCTGTTCCGTTCCTGAAACAATACTGGAAGAAATTAGGAATTTTAGAAACTTGAAAGGTAACACAGAGATGAATAACAGCCAGCATATATTTGTCAAGAACAAATCCAATTCAATTTCCTTCTAAGAATAAGGTCTTGTGAAAAACAGAGTAGCAGAAGATATACTAACTTAAAAAATACTTTTGACATTGCCTCACAAGATATTTTATAAGCAAGGAATGTTACAGACAAAACTATTCTAACACACATGCAATACTGGTTTAAGAACTGCACTCGGGATGTAGTTACCAAAAGTTCACTGTAAGACTGGAAAGACATATGACAATTAACAGATGTAGATCCAGTAATGTATCAATAGCCTTCATACTTCATTGACAGCTTGGGTGACAGAATAGAGAATGTATCTATGAATTGACAGACACAAAAAAAAAAACAAAAAAAAAAAAAAAAAAAGGTTTAGAAACCAGAACCAACAAACAGACAAAGTGGTCTGAAAGAAACAGGATGGGATTCATCATAGAGAAAAAAACCAAACCCACAATGTTCTTCAGTGAGGCAGAATAATCAGCTGCAAAAATACTAGGTGGGAAACAAATGGCAGGGTGGCTGCTGTAAAGGGAAAAGTCTAAGGCATATATTGAATTCTCAGCTGATAGTAAGCTGTCAGTGCCAGGTGACTGAAAAAAGGCTATCATACTGAGATGTATAAAGAGAAATATTTTTTGCAAGCCACATGGAATAATTCTTTGGGATTGGCAAAGCCTTCTCTATCTACTGAGTCTAGTTTTGGACCCTGCATTTCAAAGAAAAATTGGCCAATTAGAGAGATCCTACAGGGGAGCAACCAGATGTCTAATAATTATAACCTACAGAAACAGCCGGATTTACTTTTCAATGAAGAAGAATGACTGAATCTGGAATATAAGAATGGTCTCCAACATTAAGAAGCAGTTGTAAAGAGAAAGGAAATAAGTTATTTTCCATGCCCTCAGTATATAAGAAAAGAAAAAATAATATTACATTACAGCAAGGAAAATTTATTTAAGAAATATGAACATTCTCTAAGAGTAAAGCTAATTGAATACAGGAATAGATTGTCTGTGGAAATTGTGAAATAGTAACCTTCAGTAAAAGGTTAGATCTGCAGTGTTGTACATATAGGACTCTGTCTTGGATCAAAATGGGGAACATAAACCTTTGAAGTGCCTTCTAGGAGGCTGTTGTGGGTTTTTTTCTGATTCATTTGATCTTTATCTCTTCAGCCCAATAGCTGTAAAGTAAGGACCTGCACTTTTACAATGTTTGTTCCTTATTTTAAATTTTGAAATTATTTTTCTTTCTACTACAGATCTTATCTGGTAGTTTAGCTTATTATTATTTTCTTTCCTGCTTATAGCATCTGTTTGGTACAGTCATAAGGCTGCAGGTATGGCCTTACAAGAATGTTTAGTGCATCACCAGCAGCTTGCATTGGGATAAAAGGCCTCTTAGAAGCAAAGCAGCTGATACTTTCTGAAGTATCTTATGGGACAGAGAAAGAGGTGAGCAGAATTTGATGGAACTCATATCATTCACTGAAAATGGAAAGGACACATGAGAATAAACATTGCAGTCCTGCTGACAGTTTGAGAAATTTCTATGACAACACCATGTTCATATGGCAGGAATCCTATCATCCTTTCACCTCAAATACTTACATTCTAAAACTTTGTTGCATACTTAAAATCCATCCTGGCACTGGTTTGAAGTCCAACCCCAAAAGGCAGTTGTATTTTATTTAAATTCCTGCCATAATTGTGTTTTCCAAGAGCTTCCTCTTTCTAGAGCATACAAGTGGCTAAATATCTTTATATTGTGTATCTTGGATCTCTTTTGAAAACCAATTTTAAAATATTTTCACCTCTATTTATTAGATCACAGTTTTACAAATTGAGTTTCGATTAGATATTGCACTATTACAGTTATCAGGCATAGCGTTACCTTTCTTGTTACGTTGGTACCATTTTACTTTACTGCTTTCACTTTCCCAGTTTGATGTTATAATACACAAGCTTTCTCAAGTGTTTATTTCTTGCTTCCCATTTACTCTTTCCTCTAGAAGAGAAGATGGAAAAGCAAGGGACTAGCTGTATTTTATTTGAATGTCTGTACATTTGTAAAGCTTTGAGTAGAATGACTCAGCCCATAAATATCCAGAAACTTTGAAAATTATCGGACATTTAATGCAACAGCTATTTATGAAATTGTAAAGGGAGTTTTCCTTGGGGCAAGTAAGAACTCCACCCAATGCTTCTGCAAATACTTAGTCTAGGAGTGGAAGCATAATAGTTACACACAAAACACTGCCAAAGCAGTTCTCTGCTCCATTTCAGTATCATCAGCTGTTTAATGACCTGAGAGAGAAGATAATGGCATTAAATATTGACATCTGAACTGCTCCACTAGATATTAGTTTTCTGTACGCTATTTGGTTCTTTATCATTCACGCTCCCATACATACTTTTTTATTATTATTGGCTACTAGGGTCTAGGAGTAAAGAAAATGTAGCCAAGGAAAATAGTCCTTGGCTTGGCAACAGAGACCGAAACTAATGTCAGAGATCAGAATCAGCTGGAGATTCACTGTCTTTCTGAATACGCAGTACGATACAATTTAAGGGGAGAAGAAAAGGTATGGAACATAAATGAGGCTGTTATGACATTCTGTAAATCTGAGGATAGAGAATCTAGCTTATGACTTCCCAGACTCCCTTCTCCAAAACCATCACTGAGGACTACAGAATAAGAGATGCAATAGTAAGTGTTAAGCTGATGTGTTCCAATTTTCAGGTGACTAATTCCAATGCACCATCCAAAATTAGTTTCCTAGATTTCCTGTACCGTGCAGAGATGCCTACATACCTCAGAGCATAAAGTACACGTAAGTATACAGTATATGAAGCATAGTAAGACAATTTCAGTGACTAAAACAATCATTGCTTCTAGTGGCCAAACCAAAGCAAAGAGCTGTCCCGTTGTGTTTTTCTTTTTTAAGGACATACTTACATATACTCATAGTGTCTGGATATACCACCTTAAAAAAAAAGGGAAAAAGAAAGCAGCCCTTTTTCTGAGGGAGTAAAGCACATGATTTCTTATGATCATCCTTTGTGAATGCTCTAAGGTACGGCAAGAATCCTGCGGGGGGGGGGGGGGGGGGGGGGGGGGGGGGGGGGGGGGGGGGGGGGGGGGGGGGGGGGGGGGGGGGG
>JAVJGI010000014.1:54206299-54299436 GCA_035590275.1 Ibycter americanus | reverse complement strand
AAAAAAAAGACTTAGTATTCCCACTTGACAGGAAAAAGCTAGAACAGAGTTATTTCATTTACACTAAATTCCCAAATGGGATATAAGCGTTCAGTTGCCATTTTCGGATGCCTAAATTGAAAAATAAGGTACTCAAAACTCACACAGCACTGTTGCCCAACACTGGCATTACATGACCTCCTCAGGTACCTAAACTACTACAGGTGTGTTTCCAGTACCATGTTCTCTCTTTTCAAGCACACTCAGCCTGAAAGCGTACTGACCAAAGTTAAGCAGGCAGGTTTCTGGCACACATTAACTACTGTTGGGCTCACAAAGTGAGTATCCTCCACTTACCTTCCTTAAATCACCAAAGTGAGTAGGTGCTTTAAGAGACGTCGGAGTTTACATGGCACAGAGACAATCTGGAAGAGCAAGAGCTGTGATGCCTGGCATGTATTCATACATCATCCTTCTCTGCCAGTATTTCACTGGATAGAGACTACTCCAGATGAAAGAGAACCAAGTTCAGTTCTCTATCTCTGCCGGAGGGAACCTGATCCAAATTCTTCCAATACTCATATTATCCATTTTGGATACATCTCACCTATATTTACCTGTATAAATGCCATTGGTTGTCAGTGCCAATACCTACATACAACAGCAATGTATTCTTGATGACCATTTTAGAATGGAGTCCTTTAACTTATTGCTATTTCTATTTTTTCCCATGACCTAACTCTTCCTATTAACTAAATCCCTGCTTCAGAATAAAATCTTTAACAGCTTTTTATTGCCTGAAATTTTGTGACGTTAATTCTAGGCAGGGTATTTAATGCCAAAGATCGATTCCCTCTCAGTCTCTCCTCCTGAAAATATTCTATTTTCTGTGGAATATCTTGACATATGTGAGACGTAAGATATGTTAAATATCTCATGTAAGATGGATACACACAACATGATTCTATAGTGTAAAAGATCATTATGCAAGCATTTGTGCTGCATCAGCAACTGTGCATTTATAACACACAGACAATCCCATGGGGAAAAGGCTACTGATTTGAAATATTTAGAAAATTTTAGCAAATTAGAGCTTTTGTTTAAGTAAGTGTTTATGGGCAATACTTAGCGTTTTCTCTCATGCTGAAAGTATTGTTTTATTTCTTCTACAGGCACATATAAAAAACTGCTGTAAATTGATTTTTACCTTCTACACATAACTATTTTTTCAGGCTATTATTCTGCCTACTGAAAAATATCCTTTAAAGTCATTTAAAAGAAAAAGAAACATTGGCAATTAAGCCACATAACTTATTTTGATACTGTTTTTAGATAAAATGGGGAAAAAAGGTTGTTAAACCCTGTTCTTTTTCACTATTGTTTTAGCAGTGTAATATACACAGCTCATCTGAAGTGGTGGTAAAAAAGTTCAAAATTTAACTATGTTTATACAATCTCTTATAATCAATTACTTCATTTGTGGTTTACTTAGGAAAAGAATGAAAGATGAACTTTCAGAAGAGCTGATTTCAACAGAAAGGTTATAGCATAGCCATGATATAAATCAGGACAAATAAGTACACTTATCCCTTAAGACCTTTACCTAAGATCTGGATTAGCAGCTTTTTGATACTTTTCCCAAAACGAAGCACAGTTCAAGTCTTCTAAGTCTTTATAAGCCATATGAGACATGAGACACATAAAAGCAAACATGAGGACAACGTGCTTAAAAAATATTTGTCTTTCAGGATATTCATCTAGAAAATACACAGTATTCTTTTAGTGAGGGCAGAGGGACAAGATCCTGTGATAATTCCCTTCTTTCACAGCAGATCTTCACAGAAGAGTCAGTGCCTGACTTGAAAATTTCCAGGTACTTGCTCAGTCTTTTTGTTTCGTTACTTATGGAAAAAACCGAGGAGTTCAATGCCTACACCATTCATAAAAGAGAAATATAAGTTTCTCCATTATATACCACATATATTTGACACAGCTGCGTGTTAGCTTCCCTCTGTGCTTGTGCAGATTTACACAGAAGAGTGAAATCAAAGGGACAGTGTTTAGACTTGGGTGAGATAGATATTAAGTTGCAGAAAGAATGAATTGATGATATAATTTACTTTGAAAATTACTATCATAAAAGAACAAAATGAACCCACAAGAACTTATTCAAAAAAGGAAATCTGCACACATATATTTTTGCCATATCTATGCATGTCAATTTAAATGAACAGATGACAAGTTCTAAAATCAAAACTCAATTATTATATTTAAAAACATCACTAGTAATTCACAGTACTGTGAATCTTTTAACTCTAAAGACCAACTGATGACAGATTTTCCTATTTATTTCTATTTATGTGTGACATCTATGGTTACATGATCACTTTCAATGACAAGGAAAACTGCACCTCCACGCTGAAGAGAAATTATAGATGCTGTGAAATTTTCAATGCTACCTGCTGCTTTTTTTTTCCTCTCTTCAAAATGAGAAATTCTGTCATAGTCTGGTAACATATTAGGTCATAAGATACAATGTAGTTTTGGGTTTTAAGGAGGTAGCAGGGTGCTAGGGGGGACATGCAGAACTCAAGATTTTTCTGAGTCTCTGACAAGACAACTATTTGTAGTAGATTGAAGGACTGTTATGACTTTGCTACAGAAGAAAAATTATATGTTTTTAAGATAAATGACTACAAACAGAATGTCTAAAAAAACATATCTTAAAAAATGTATAGTTTTTCTATGGTGGGAGAAATCTTTTGGATCAAACCAGGAAAATCATATACTTCTAAAATCTCATTAAACTGTTTTTGAAGAGAAATGGGCAACGGATTAGGGGGGTATGTTAGTTGCCAGAAAGGTATGAAAGTTAACATGTTTGGCAGGTTGTTAACCTTTACAATATGAGGATGGATTTAGACTTGAGACTCTTAGATTTCTTCTGTGTGCTGCTAATAAGCATATGAATAATCATAGACATACAAGACATACTCTATTTAAAAAGACTAACATGTAAGAACCAAAATTAGTCTTGATGCCAAAGATTATTAAACACCTAACACTATTTAGGAGCCAAATTAACAGCCATGTCAAATATTTCTTAAAAGGAAATAAATATTCTAATATTATCCATACCTTAATTATCATTCTTTCTAATAACAGCAGGTTTTCAGTCTTACCTTTGCTATTTACATATTATAAGAGCACTTACTGCTACTACACTAAGATTTTCATCAGCATGAGAACAGATTCCTGTTCCAACAGCTCTTCATATGTGTTTGAACTTGAGAATGTGGTTACTTTAGAGAAAAAAAAAAAAAGATCCCCAGTGTATGCCTGAGGAGTTATATTTGCTGCTTATTATGAAAGTACTTACAATCTTGAATTAAAGTTGCAAACAACTTAAGGAAGAAAAGGATGAAGGGGTAATAATCTACATTTACACTTAGACTATTTGAATTAATTGCCCTTTATAATAAATTTCATATAAAGAAACTACACAATAAAATGAATCAGTAACAAATTGAAAATCTAGATCTTGTGAACACTGCACGGACTACTCAAGGATAGACACATCCTTGAGGTAATACAGCTTCCAGTTACATCTTGCAAAGCCCATGTAGACGTAACTTAATATCAAACAGTATTTTTATAAAAACATTTCTATGTTACTAATTAGGTTACTTACATAAATTCAATTTTTGATTGGACATTAAGCGAATATCAAAACTTCAAGCTTCTGTTTCACTAGTAATCTGATAAATACACCACTGATTTGTAATTTCATCCACGAGGACTTGAAAGTCTCATTCATGCTCAATTTAAAATCCTGGATTTAGCTGCTTTGGGTGGCTTGCTGTGATTACCTATCCTACTGACTACCGGCCCATCTTTCTGAAATGCATTTTCCTTTTGGCTCTCTGCCCAAATGCTGTTAAGAAGCATTAGTTCCTAAGGCAGGCCTCATCCTTTTCCAGTTAAATAGAGTAAGAAGTGCTGATTCTACTATTTTACTGATACCCTCACTATATTATTCTTTATTTTATGGCTTGTCTCTGAATGCTCCCTGACCTAAGGACTTGCTGTTCATAAAGTGACGTGATTGCTCCTTTCACACAATTATTTAAAAATCCCACAACCCTGTTACTTTTACTTCCACTTCACTGATCCAAACACTGAATGTAAATGTTATAAGCTAGCATTTTGTCTGAAAGCAAGATAACACTCTTCCAGCCACAAGAAAATGTTTTGATATTAATTCTAGGTTTCTTTACAAGTGAAAATGAATAAAGACACCTGGGAAGGGTAGTCAAGGCAATTCTCATACATTTTCTTTTTATTATCATCTTTTATTAATTTTTGATTAATAATTCCAGAAAAGGAAAATGCTAGTACTTGAATGTCAGGCGAGTTTTTCAAAATCACACCATGTTTTAGCTGCTGAATTCAATGCTAAAACCCACACTGATTTAATGAAGGACAAAATGCTATTGCTAGTATAGCTGCACCTGCACTATGTTTTTTGCTATTATAGCCACGTTACATATGGGATACCAAATAACGTAGTAAGTTTGGCTAGGTCAAGATCCTGTTAAATTGCAGGTGTTGAGCCTGAGTGAGATATCCCAGGCATCCCTACAGACCACAGATTTGCAGTACAGCACCTCTCTTCTCCCCTGTGATTCTACCTGCCCCGTGAGCGCAGTTGTACCTGCAGTGTCTTTGTGCCGGGTAGTCACAGTTTGTACCCTGCAGCTGTGGACGTACAATCACAACACCCTGTTGTGCTGCATTTGGAGGCATCAGTGGGAATATGTGGACTCTCCTTCACGCTCTCTTCTTCCCACAAATCTCTTCTGGGATCTGGTAAATAGGTGCATCCATCACCCAGATTCAAAGAAGGTAGGATAATTCCCAGCCTTTAAAGGCAAGTGAAAACAAACCAAGTATCCTCAACAGATCTGACATATCCGTTGACTGGGAGCACACTTGTCTCCTTTTGTTGATGCTACCTGGGACAAGCTGCCCCACTGATTTCTTCCTGTCTGATCATATTTTTCTGTGGAAGATACTTTGTAATTCTCTATCTAGGTTTTTGTGATGCTCTCACTTGTCTAGCAAGAAACATCAGCGTCTTGCACAGGGTTTCATATGACTAGACATTAGCAAATATAAGACCTATGAGAAAGAGAAAACTAGACTTATGAAAATGTACGTTCCTTTAGGATGAATGTTAAAAATGATGTTTTAAGTAATTTTCAAAAGAAAGAATATTTTAAAAGAATGTTAGTAAGGGAAAAAAATTATATAAAGGCATGCACTAAGGATAGGTGCCAGACTGGCTTTATATTTAGAAAATATGAAATATCATGGATACATTTTTTCAGACTTCCCCAAACATTAGACATGATAACACTTGAAAAGTTGTTAGTTTATATAAAATTGTTTAACATTTATTACTACCATAATTGAGGTGTAGACAAAACTAGTTGAAGGGAAAAAAGCAACATATTTTTCTGGAAGTTACTTATGGAGTTCCTTAAGAATTATTTCATTAGTGATTTTGACACAATGAGCAGGAGTACACTAATGAACTTTGTTCAAGACACAAGACAGGAGGATAAGAGCACCATATAGGGATATGTAGATATTCAGGAATAACAGAATTCAAAAAAAGGCCACACAGTTAGGAAATAATGCTACTAAGTGGAGAGGGAATGGCAAAATGTATGACAGAACCAGGTTTAATTGTTGAAGAGAGGAAAACTGAAAGATACCAGCATCAAGAAGGCTACAACATGCATACGTTTTGTATCATACTATGTATTTGCAGAATTAAAGGTAAATATTACTGCAACTTTGTAAGGAAGAATATTAAACCTTATCTAGAATACTCTATGCAACATCCATCATTCACCAAAAATGGTGAATGCAAACTGGAATATATCTGAAGCAGTGTTACCGGGTTGAAACAATTTTTAGAAAAGAACTTTTACCTTGGTTTATATTTCACTTTGTTTAACCGGAAAATATGAAAGCCTTGAGAAACTTATGGAGCAAGTCCCCATGGATCTGCTTCCAAGCACATTAAGGAAAAGAAGTAACTGTGAACAGCCATCACAGATTTACCAAGGGCAAACTGCACTTGACCAACCTGATTGCTTTCTATGAGGACTTAAAAGCCTCTGTGGATGACAGTGGTGGTGGGGAGGAAGCACTGGAAGACATTTATTTTTATTTTAGTAGAGCTTTTGACAAAGACTCATTGTAGACAAACTGGGGAAAGACGGACTGGATGTGTGAATTACATGGGGGATGAAAAACGGGCTGTGCAAATTAGAATCAAGGCTAATGATTCAAAGCCTAATGGGCAACCAGTTTGGGGTACTATTTCTCAAGAGATGATTCTGAGGCTAATGAATCAAGTTTATGAATCAATGAATCTCTGTCAGTGATGTGAATGGTAGTTCAGAACAGACCTCCAGTAAGTTAACAAGTGACACATGAGGGAACATCTGATATACTCGAGGTCTGAGCTACTATTCAGAAAGACTTTGAGAGGTGGAGAAATGGGCCATCATAAACCTCATGAAACTCAGCGAAGACAAATACAAAGTCCTACACCTGGGATGGAACAAGAGCATGCAACTGCAGCAGCTCTGAAGATGGCTTCAGAGTCCTGGTAGATGACATGTCAACATATAACAATATCTGTTCTATACCAGGTATCCTGAAACTGAATGCAATATTCCAGATGTGACCTCGTGGTTGCTGAGCGTAGGGAATAATCAGTTCCCCATACATGCTGCCCCGCAACCCACACCCTCCACAGCATACCAGAAGAGCCTGTTGTGGTAAGCTGCAACACAGTCTTCATGTTATTTCTGGCACACTCAGTAAAAACCCACACAGATGAGTGCACACACACGAAATAAGAATTGTGTGCTAGGGCCATAGGAGCACCACACAGGGCTGGGTGGTGCTCAGCGTAACACTGACAGGCTCAGCATTATGTACCCAGATTCAGCCAGTCTGCTCTGGAAAGGCTAATGCAATAACGGACGGGAGCCAGTCCATGAGCTACTTAACCTCCAGACCCTAAAGGCCCCAGACATCTTTCAGCATCACAGATATAACAATTAGAGAAAATAGCAGATACCTAGAGAAGAAGTGTAAGAACAGGGGAATAGTACAGTGATACTTTTCTTCAACACGTTTCCAACTGCCAGCAGCCTGTGGTTTAAGGATAATCTGATCCCCTGTATATAGGTGCATTTAACAGCTTCGCTACAGATTTAACAGACTTTGTGCTGATAACTTACGCAATTGCTCTTTGAATGCTTTCATACATCTGACCACAGCAACATCCTGTGAGTTCCACACTTTTTCCACAATTGTGGCTCATGTGAGAAAAGTGCTTACTTAACGTTTCTCTTAAACTTACTGCCTGACCATTTAATTGAATGCCAATAACTTTTCCTTGTACAATAAAACATGGTGACCCGTCATGATCTGGCCTTTTTCTCCATATGTTATGGAGATCTCCAGCATCTCCTTTGACCTCAATCAATCATCGCCTTTCAATATTGAAGACTCTTAGCCTATTTCATAATCCTTCCTCTGGTTCTATGGAAGTCTGCATTTCTGATGAACTTTTCCTGATTGCCTTTGCACATTTTCAAGCTCTTCTAATCTTTTTTATTAGAGGTGAGGAGAACTGAATGCAATGTTCATAATGAGGGCAAAACATTTCTTTGTACATTAGTATGATGATGCTTCTTTTTCATTGGCCATTCTTAAAAATTCCTGAGGTTTTATTTGTTTTTTTTTACGGTTTTTCAGAAGTGGGATTTAATAACTGTCCTCTAAGAACTCTTTCCTGAAAAGTAATATTTAATCTATAGATCATCATTGTGCACCCACATACTTATTATTACATACAGATAGAACTATAATATAGATTAGTTGGGTTTATTTTAATTTCATCACCATAATAATTTGATAGGATCAACAACTTAAATCAGTTTTATCTCCCCTCTGCTACCTTTTTTTTTCTTTAGGTCATTCATAAAGAGGTTAAAGAGCACAAGTTTCATCTCACGCTTGAGCAGAACTTTTCTACTTTGGAGATTTATTTCTAACTTTACTCCCCTATCCTTTAAACAGTTATTACTCCCCTAGAAAACCCAAGTAGGAGTGATTAAAGTTTCTTCTTGAAAATCAAGTATATTTAGTATCTTTATAAATCTCTTTTCTGTGATCTTCTGTAAATAAAAGTCGGATAATTCTCTGTCATAATTATACATATGTTTACAACTTCTTCTCCAGTAGAGAAGTCAAACTAACAAGTCTATATTCCCTTCAATCTTTTAACGTCACCTTTAAACAGTCATTTTGCAGGTGCCATCCCCCATTACTCTAAAACTGGTGAAACTTAACCAACAGGGTATACAATTATTATTACTTTTTAACGGTACTTTTTGCGGGCATGTAAATTTGAGGTGGTTCCTTCCAACTCCATCCCGAGAAAGAAAACAGTAAAATTAAATAAAATGGAGAGTCATTTAGTCTTGTGCTGGTCTTCTGCCACCACTTAATTGCAATTCAAGCTCTCACACTTTTGTTTGCATTTCCCTCTGGAGTGGTTTGCAAAACAGTGTAGAGGAATACTCCAAAGCAGAACCTAAACAGAAAGTAAAAGCATAATATACCCTATTTCAAATGTAAAGCTTATTCACCTTTTATTTCTTATTTCCTTCCTCTTTTTCATCTATTTGGCCTCTATTTGAAGCTGCTACCACCTGCTAATCAGCCAGCAGAGCTAAACAAAAACTTACTGCCCATCAAAGAGTTTCACCATACCCACAGATGAGACAGGAGTGTTGGGTTCTTGCAGTACTATACTATTAGCAAAATTATTTTCCTATTCTTAACCTGGAAGTCTGATTTATTTGCAAAGGGAATTTCTTGAGTCAGCTGCATCTCATCTTACTGATGATGGCCATGCCATCTCTCCTTGATCCCAGCAGGGTACTCTGTTCCACTACATCAACTCCCAGGGACACAGGAGGATAAAGTCGAATATCTGTTTTCCTACCAAAGTCCTCAGTCTTTCTAAACAACTGCTTACAGTCATAGCTCAGGTTTCCTAATATCCTGCTGTCCCCTGAATACAGCTTCCCAGTCTCAAGGTGATACTGCTGCATTAACTATACTGCAACTGTTTTCTTGTGATGTTGGTATCATCACTGTCTTCAGCTCTCTTTGTGGAAATATTGTCTCCATAATACTTTCATTTATTTAAACAAGCTTCAAACAAAAATGAAAAATACCCTAGTAACAGAGAAAAAAATTCATTTAAAAGCATAAATATTCTTTCTGATAACACATTTTTAGTGTTGAAAACCCAAATACTGTTAGTAGGTGTAGCATTTAAATCAAATCTCCACTTCCAACACACCATGACATCTGAATAGCCTCCTTTTAAAGAAATGAGACTTACGAACATACAAGGTAAGTTAATCAGCTCTGTAGCAACGTGTAAAAATTATCATTTTCAAATGGATAAACATAGGAATTATTAACATTGACAGAACTCCAAAATCAGGTTTCAGGTTACATTATGGAATATTAATAACACTCCCCCTCACATACCTAAATATTCAATTATGTCCCCATCCCTCTACCCCTTAGAAAAGGATGCACTCTAGTTACTACATTATCCAAGTAACTTATTTTCTGGATTAAAAGAGTACCTCAATTAACTGCCACAAAAGTGTGTTTGTTGGGAGAAAGATTTTTCAAACAGCTTTTAGTCTAAAGGGATGGAATTCCTGGCGAGGCATCTTTTGAACAGTGAGATTGGTGGGCTTGAGCTTGACAAGTTTGCTTTATTTTTGCTTGCAATTATAAGTTCTGATCCATAATTATATCCCTAAAATTGCACTATGCCTACAGCCCTTTAATTTCAACACATCTCACATGGAAATACAGTTATAGTATATATAATTTGTATTTAGGATTTGGCTCTGTATATGTGATTCTCAGAACAGGATTCAGACAGAAATGTATATGCAAATTTACATACAAGTTTATAGTTCTTTTTTCATTCCACATAGCTGCAATGTTTTAGCAGATAGTGAGTAAATTCGTTTCCTACACTACTCAAAACCGAAAGAGGTGCAAAACAATCAGGAATTACGCAAAAATGTATTCATCTTTTGGCTTCTTTTTTGTCCCCAAAGTAACAAGTATTTCTCTAGAATACAATCACAGATATCTTTTTAAAGTCAGTCACAGTAAAATGCCACTTGCCATTTACAGTGACTGAAAAAACAGCTGACAGTCATGGAGGTTTTGCATCAAGCGCCTTCTACCAGGCAGTCAAGGATGTTGCTACCAAACTTCTGACTCACTTTACCACAACATAATCAATGGCCCTTCTTGTAAGTGTAATTTAACTTCAGAGACAAAGAAGGTGGAATTTATTTACTTCAGCTATGTATCCCTCTACACTGTAGGTGTCTACGCTTGGGCTAGCCACATTTACACCTAAGCTATGGTACTTTCAAAGTCAGAGGAGACAGTAAGTGCCATTAGGGGGTGGGATTCATCTGACCTAGACAAGTCTACACCGGGTGAAATGAGTATGATCATGACATTACTGAAAGAAATGCTGTCAGTCTTCCAAGTCACATGTGATCACATCTCTTGTTTCTCTTCTACCAGATGTACATATATGTGCATTCACCACTGTCATTTCTCTGTAGTTAATGGACTTAATTTAGCTGCCTTCTAGAAATCCTTGACTTGTCTCTCCTACCTACAAATACATCCTAGCTGACAACTTAGACAAAATGACTAATTTAAGTGGCTTAGAAATTATATGAGCTGAATTGTAGTGCTCACTTCTAGCTAAGCTGAGAAAAAAATGTTTATTTGAACATATGCTATTGTGTGTTTCAATCACTCACAACAGCTTCAGGCACAAATTCAATACTGTGACAAGTAGTAAGGACCTCTGCTGATCCCACTGATATCTGAACCGATGATTTTTACTGTGTAAAATCACATAATAATTTTGGATTCAATTGCTGCATGGAAGTTGTTCCCATGTTTATCACAACTTCAATATTGCTCTGAATTTTCACCAGTCTTTTCTGTAGTGACTTAGACTGGGAAGAATATAGTATGAGGAGTGCAAGAGCCTATTTCTAAGAACAAGATAGCAAGATCAGGGTCTTAAATTGTTGTTTCCATTGAACCTCCTAATGCTGGCTCCATCAGTTCAGAATATCAAATTCAAATATTAATGTACTTGTGGATTAAGTTTGGCCTGAACAGTAAAAAGAGACTATTATTCTCCATGATGTCACTATAAATGGGCAATCATTTTTAATGAATAATTTATCTGATGAATTTTGTCCTCTCCTCTGGTCATGAAGACTTCATACTCTTCTCAAAGGTAACAGTCAAGACTGAGTAATAGAAAATTCATAATGCATTTTTCTTTGAACTCTGAAAAAATTGTGAATTATTTGATATTTTAGTATTTCTGGTTTGAAGTAATTTTTACTAGAATTTTACACTATATTTTATGAGTGAAGGGAATCGTTTATGAAAAAATAAAATTGCAGTTTCATTTTTTGCAAATAATATGTAACATTTGTACACAATTCACAATTTACATTAAGCTGCTTTCCAGTTCAGTTGCAGAAATAGTCCAATATGAAAAATAACTAGTTAGAGAAAACGTTTCTGGTTTTCTTTAAAAAACCCTGAATAAATATTATAAATACTATTGTAATACATTTCATTATTAACATAAAGCAGAAATAAAGCTGATAATGGCAAGCAGTCATCTCATTCCTAAGTTATAACATAAAATGATCTGTTTCCTCCCACTCCTTCTAAAGAATATGGAGAGATTTGTTTGTAAACCTAATCAGAAGAGATAGTACAAAGTCACAGAAATTCATAATCAGGTTTCTGAAAATTGTTTCATCATGGAAGTGAAACAACAAATGGTACTTAACAATGAATACTACTCAATGGCTATTCCTGTAACAACTCTTACTCTACCCTATGCCATTGTCTTACAGAGAAATGCACGGAGGATTAAAGTTCATGTAAAATATTCACAGCAATCCCCCATGTTGGTTTCTAATCTTTTGCAATCTTTGAGAACTAGATTGCATACCAAAAAAATCCCAGTGCCATCAGTATCAATATCCAGCAAGTGCTGATTCTCAGTAGGAACTTACTGACACATTTTTGGACAGTTAAACAAAATCAAAGAGTCTTAATAAAAAAAGAGGAGAGTCGATCAGAAAATTCCATGATCACAATGTGCAGGACTTTCTAGCAACTATATAGATCTACAGAAAAATAAACCACAAACGTGAATGATGGCTAACAAAAAGATTTATGCCACATCGTAAAATGGTAAATATTTTGACAATGTTTTAATAGATTGCTTTATTTTGTGAATGAACGTGTTCATAATTTCTCACTTTTTACAAAACAAGTAAATCCACAGACTGAAAATATTTAATATATCTGCCTGAATTGCAACAGAAAAAAACCCTATTTTCTAATTTCTCTGCCTTCAATTATAGCTATTGAAACAGTATTCCTCTCATGCCTCTGTAAATTGCTATTTACTGGTGATATTAGATTGTAATCACTGGGACTGATACCACCAACACTCTAATATACATCACTCCAGAGTGCAAACTCACATTCATATACAGACACAAATTTTCTATTTTGTGTTTCATGAGTATAGTGTGTAATGTATAAGGTGTTGACTAATCAATTGTTGAGTCTCCACATTACAAATTGAATTACACCTATTTAAATTTAAAAGTAATTCCATGAGTAACTCCCTCCGTGACACCTAATTTTCAAGAGCAGGCAGGTCACATTTCAAGGACAAGGAGTGCTTACTCCTTGCTACACCAGCAACTTGGCAGGCAGTCAAATGCTCAGTTCTGCTATCTGCACTAATTTTTAGCATTTCTTTTCTTTTAGGCCTCTGAAATCTGTGACATAATCAGAATAGGATTGCATTTCTTTTCTAAGTGGTCAATAGAATTTACCAACATAAACATATACAGGCACATATGTGTATACACGCTAATACACATAAATTAATACACACCCACACGTACACTAACATATTTTGAATAATTTTTTTCCCCAAAAATATTAGCTGGTCTCAAATTAAGGCATGTTTGGCTGGGAAAGCCAAAGGCCACCTGAAGCCGAGTCGGGCAATGGCCAGGAAAAGCAACAAAGAGGATTGCTGCAGGTGCATCGACAGCAAAAGGAAAACTAGGGAAAATGTGGGCCTGCTGCTGAATGGGAATGGGGACCTGGTGACACAGGACATGGAAAAGACTGAGGTGCTCAACACCTTCCTCACCTTAATCTCTATTGGCAACACCAGCCTTCAG
The DNA here is from genome assembly GCA_035590275.1 of Ibycter americanus. Lineage (NCBI taxonomy): Eukaryota > Metazoa > Chordata > Aves > Falconiformes > Falconidae > Ibycter > Ibycter americanus. The sequence continues at coordinate 54,285,997 of JAVJGI010000014.1, read as the reverse complement.
CAACCCCTGCCCTGAGATCAGTGAGACAGCCTGGAACAGCACAGACTTAACCTCGGTGGAGGCTCAGGTTAGGGAACACTTAATCTAAATAGACATACACAATCTGGATCTGGATGGGATGCGCCCATGGGTGCTGAGGAAGCTAGTTGCCATCGTTATAACATGACTTTCAAATATCTTTGAAATGTCATGGTAAGCCATGGATGCTTCTGAGGCCTGGAAGAAAGCAAATGCCACTTCTATCTTCAAGAAATGTAAGAAGGAGGACCCACGGAACTACAGGCCTGTCAGCCTCACCTCAGTCCCTGGGAAGATGATAAAGCAAATAATCTTGAAAGCAATTTCTAAACAAATGAAGGACAAGAAGGTGATTGGGTGTAGTCAACTTGCATTTATGGAGGGGAAAGCATGCATGATCAAACCAATGGTTTTCTACAGTGAAATGACTAGTTTGGTGGATGGGGGAAGAACAGTGGATGCATTTTATCTTGACCTCAGTAAGGACATGACCTGGATGATGGGACAGAGTGCACCCTCAGCAAATTTTCAGATTATATAAAGCAGAGAGGAGTGGCTGATACACCAGAGGGTTGTCCTGCCATTCAGAGGGACCTCAACAGGATGGAGAAACGGACTAACAGGAACCTCACGAAGTTCAGAAAAGAGAAATGGGAAGTGCTGCATCTGTGGAGGAATAACCCCATGCACCAGTACAGACTGAGGGCTGACTGGACAGAAAGCAGCTTTGCAGAGAAAGTCCTGGTAGACAAGAAGTTGAATATGAACCAGCAATGTGCCATTGCAGAGAAAAACACCCAACAGCTTCCTGGGCTGAATTAGAAGTGTTGCCAGCAGGTCGAGGGAGGTGATCCTTTCCCTCTGCTCAGCACTGGTGAGGCCACACCTGCAGTGCCGGGTGCAGCTCAGGGCTACCCAGTACAAGAGACACATGGAAGTATCAGAGTGAGTGCAGCAAATGGCCACAAAGATGATTAAGGGACTGGAGCATCTCTCATATGAGGAGGGGCTGCGAGAGCCAGGACTATTCAATCAGAGAAGAGAAGGCTCAGGGTGATCTTCTCAGTGTGTACTTGGTGGAAGTAAAAAAGACTGAGCCTGACACTTTTCAGTACTGTCCAGTGGCAAGACAAGAGGCAATGGACACAAACTGATACACAGGAAATTCTGTTTAAACACAAGAAAACCCTTTTTTACTGCAAGGGTGATTGGAAACTGGCAGAAGTTGCAAAGAGAGGTTGTGGAGACTCCAACCTTGGAGTTATTCAAAACTTAGCTGGACTGCGTCATTGGCAACTTGCTCTTGCTGACTCTGCTTTGAGGAGAGGGGCTGGACTAGATGGTCTTCCGAGACTCCTTCCAACCTCAATCATTCTGCAATTCTGTCCATATATTGTAACAATCAGTAGTTTAATTCAGGGAATTGCTGCTGCCACCAGCGTTATAGTTTCCCTGCCTTGACTACTTTGCTATATTAGGTGCATCAGCAAGAAAAGAAACTTACATCCTTAAAAATAGTCCCTAGCACATGCATACATACATACACATGAACATGTATTTTTTTTCTGTATGTTAACACGAGTAATGATCTGAATAAAACCTAACAACATTCCTTGTACAAAACTATTTTTGTTTTTTCCTGACTTAGGACTATCAGGACTTGCAGACTTGGCTAAATAAATGACATATATCACAAAATAAACTCACAACAGAAATCATTCACAATTATATTATGAAAGGGGTTTTAACAATTTTCTGTATCTCTGAACTGTTGCAATTTTCTCAAAGCTCTCACAATAATAATTTTCTATTTTATTATAACTCAAGGCTATTTTTCCCCCTTGTTAATCAAATATCCCCTGATTCAAAGCAGCAATACTAACTGGCATTTTTAAACCTAATGGTATTATTTTAATGGGCTTGGATATATAGATGCTTCAGTAATTTAGAATAATTCTCTCAGGCTTGGTTAGGAATCAAGAAAAGAAAAGGAAACAAAGCTTACTCTTAAATTTTGTTGTGCTGCCCCAAGAAGAAACAATAAAAAGCGATCAAATTTATGTATAGTCTTGTTACAACTGAATATGTTAATTACTTCTTATGAAAACAATTTGATGTTACTAGGAAACAGAGCGACAAAGGCCACAGGTGGTAATGAAAGAAGGATGCCTTATCAGAAGTGACTAATAATGCTTGCGTTGCCAAAGTAACCAGATTGTCGCCTAAAAATGTGTGCTCTGACATTCACTTATCAATGCTACTGAAATGCAACTCTTATCATGTCCACATAGCAAATTTCATTTCCGTATAAGTAACGAATATGCAGATTCTTCTATTATTTGAATGTCTCATTTATTTATTTTTCATGCATATAGGAAAAGAAATGATTCCCTGAAAGGGACAGACAGTGGCTTCACTGCTTTGTCTTTCTTACAGTTTTGCTTTCGGGTCTTGGGTGATTACACATAGTTTCACTTTGGATTAAGGGGTAATAGTTTCTCTTTCCTTTACCATATTATTTTTGTTATGTTGTCATATATCACATTGCCTCTTTTAGCCACATAGTGCTGCTTACATGTGACAACATCCTAGACAATCAAAGAATTTTGTTTCAGATTCACTTTATCTGTATTGTAAAACCTCAGAAAATCAGTTTGATCAGAGTCATAAATCTTATACCTTTAGTTGCCATTTTCATCTCTGCAGTAAAGACAAATGTACATGTTTCTTAGCTATCTCCAATACTATTATATAAAACTTCTGATTACTTGTTTTATATGTTATCACAACAGCTACATTCTGCAGCACAGAGGGCTGCAAAAAGGGAAAATGCCTTCCTATGGGACTTGTGAAGCAAAATCAGGCTATAAGAAATGCCCTGGCAGCAGTATGGCACTGTTGATATTTTATTTATTTCTTTACTTCATATTGTATACACAGCTGGTTAGCAGATCCCAGACCAGGTAGTGCAGCACTTCTTGTGCAGGGATTCATGGAGTAGAAGAGAGACTATGGCACTGTACAGGAAATATACAGGTGTAGTGGTAAAGAAACATAAGACAAGAATCAAAGGAGGAGAAGGGCAGGAATCTTACATTCAGTACGTGCCATTTGACAGATCTGAATTACATAAAGCCAACTATTTTGACTTCAAGTTTTGTTCTTGGCACACATGTACATGATTACCAATTGAAAGACAGTACCAAATCAAATCCTACTTCCTTTGTTGATATGAAACAAAAATATAACTTTCTCACCTGTGCAAATTGGCCACGAAAAATGTCTGTATAATTTTCACCAACACAGGCATACAATATCATCTTGGGAATAAGTGACTTCAGCTAATTCAGAGCAGGACATCAAAATGTTTCTCAGCTGTTTATCAGAATACTGCAGGCTGCTCTCAGTACAAGGTATGTGACAATTATAAACACATCTCATTGGAAATTCAACCAATGAATTATGAAATTCATTGAGAACAACTTTTGAAATTGCAGGTAACACTCTTCTGTTAAATATTTTTCTATGTGCAGTAACAATTGTCTAATGGGATAAGATTTATCTCCTCTAATTCCAGACATCTAAAAATTAAATGTCTAAATTTGAGTATTAGGATACGTACAATGATGAAGAAAAACAGACTTCACTACAATGAGGTTTGTTTGATACATGTAGATACCTATTTCAGGATGAGATTAATTGGTCTCTGGAAACAATTCTTCCTCGACTGTAAAGGGAATCTGGGAGTTCAGGCCTGGACACTGAACAGTTACTTAAATTATGGTGTAAAGCTATCCATGGTGACCGTAAGCTATGAACGACTGTTCAAACAACTGACACTTGATATGAATATAAAAGCACCAAGTTGAAACAGTCTACAGTGCATGGCTATCACAGAAAGTAAACATTAATCTTCATAAATGTAACTAAGAAATCCTTCTGAAAAAGAAAAATCTATTAAAATGTTTGAAAACAATTTAAATTATAAATGGCTAAAAATTTTTGTGAGCCTGTTCTGCAAATACCTCATATCAGTAGCTTCCAAATCTTAAAAGCAGTATCAAAATGTTATATATTTCCCTCTAATAAATCTGCCAATTTTTGAAGTCTGCTCTGAGTATGATCTGCAAGGCACATTACTTCATTACCATGTCGATACAGTCTTATTGAATGCAGTGTCAATGGGCCTATTTAGAAAACACACTACTCCTCAGTTTCCCAGTGCGGCAAAATCTAGCTTTCCCCAGTCAATGCTTTTTTTCCACTGAATTCAAAAAAGTTAGTCTAAGGCTGAAATTAAACTTGCAGGTCAGCTCCTATCTTTGTCATGAGAAATTGTAAGTAGACTGAAGGTTGCAACAGAAACTAGGACAGGATTTTAGATCTCCAGGTTCTGATGTATTAGGAGTAGTAAATATTCAATCTACTGTTATTAAAGATCTCAAGCTTTCCATTCATCGTCATCCCATGTATCGATATTACTAGTTTTTAGATCGAAACACGTGAAAACAGACTGAATAATTTAAAAGCAGGTACTGAAAGTTACGATTTATTCTTCTGGAGTTTCCCCCACCCAGTCCCCCTTAAATGCTACATGCTATAAAAGCAAAAGGATTTTTTTTCACATTTTTTACTATAGTTCAGATCCAATTAGACCTTTCTTCTTTAAAAGGTTAATATAGTCTTATAAGCTTTAATTGTCTTCTTCAATAGTTCATTCTAATGCTTTCCAGTAAAGCTACTGGTCAAGAATGCACCAGAATCCAGAATATTTTTGATTCCCATGAAGTTTTAAGTGTTGTCAAATCTGAAAATCCTGGCTGTGACTCACAATAGGCTCCAGAGTGCATCACTTAAATCAGCAAAACCGATTAGGTTGGAGACATTAGTCTACTGAAATAATTCAGAAAAGCTATTCTACCTGACACTGAGGGAACTCTGCTACCCAAAAATTGCCTCAGGGGACCTAATCCCTTTCATGGGCAGCCAAAAATTTCACTTACAGTGCTTGCAAATAATACATTACTGGAAAGTTTACATTTATTATGAATTGTAGACTTTAAAATTAGCGGGTTATAAAATTAGCACAGCAACACTCCTGACTCAGAACAAAAATGCATGCAAGATGTAAATATATACCTGTATGGTATGGGGAAATTATATCTACCTGCTTCAAGCTATCACACAATGTCCAACATTAATATTTATAGCATTAAGTGCATCTCTTAATTAAAGTACTTATTGAAAAAGAGTTTTGTAATACTAGAGGAGCTGAAAGACAGCAGTATTGGGATTATGGAAGGAATATATGCAGACTACCAGAGTTACTATTACAAAAATTTTTTTACTCAGATCCTTTTATTGTTGTTGCTGTGAATAACACAGTAAGTGAAGAATATTAATATTTTAAAGAGAATAAGCAGCAAAGCAGATTCTGGCTGAATAGTACTAATCTCTCACTGCAAGGCATCACGTGTCTAACCAGAATAGATGTATGCTGTGCATATGAGCCTTACCTACAACCTTTTCTTTTCTGTCTTACATTGTTGTCGTTATTAAATAATAATAATAGTTCCCTCAAGCACCCAGTGGAACAAGGGTGGCCATGTTGTTCAACACTGTTCAACACATTAAGAGGCACGCATCGCACTCCCTTCCAAAGAATTAGCTTACACAAGGCAAGTGGGGCCAAGGGGAAAGGAAAAGGCAAAATGATTCGCTCAAAGTCAGTGGCAAGTCAAGGGCAAAACTGAACCCAGATCACTCCAGTCTGATGCCCCTTCTTCTCAAGTCATTTAGCTCCATGTTATCATATGACGTATTTGAAGCCTCTCAGCTTCCCGTAACAGTGACCATTTATCATTTAATGTTGAATGAAAATGTTATTGTACTTGCTCTTAAGCCATATCATTGCATGTTATCCCCAAGACAAACCAAACCAACCAAAAACCAGACTTTCACATCTTAAGCACACAGTAACAAATGCATTATTCCCATCTGATTCACATCCATATTTGATTCACATCCATATTTCAGACCATAATTGGTCTGAAAATTTTCCAATGCCTTGGGTATTTGCTTAAAAGAAATACTCACATAGATAAAATGTGTTAGCCTGTCCATTTGAATACAAATTCAAGGTCACACCCCAAAAGCTCTGATAGCTACACTACTTAGTTCTTACCAGCACGTAACTTCTACCATGAAAAAATCATAGCAAAGTTTAAATATCACTGATTTATAAGGTCAAAGGTTTGGGTGCTCTAATCAATCCCAAGACCATTCTGAAGTGAGACTGTGGCATACTGTCTTCTGCAGGATGAAAAATGGTATCTGGGCTGGACAAGAGCTGCTCTTTGTGTTGAGGAAATCTCTCCCAAAGCATATACACAGCTCTCGTCTGTCTCCCACTTCTCAATGTCTGCTGTCATTGAAAGAATTTTGTCTAATCTGCTCTTGAATTCTCATTCCAGTGCTTCAATGGCCTTAGTGTTAGAAAGTTTATGATGTCGAATGACTATTTCTAATTTTTTCCCATAAATCTGGAGAACTTAGAATTTGATTTTCATTATTTTAATAGTTACTTTGTTCATCTTTCAAGACTTTTTCTTAACTGAAAAACTTCAGCCTCCTCCACCTTTTCTCAGAGGTTACATTGTTTCATAATTCTCACTACTCTGGCTGGACTATCTGCAATTGTCCTTTCTCAGTTGTGTCCAAACCTGGGCAAAACACCCCTGCATCACAGCACAGTGTATATTTATGTATCTTCCCAAAAATTCTTCTGCTCATCCATCCTGCTATATACTTCGGGGTTTTTTGGCAATATCATGCCATTTTTTGACTTCTGCTCAGTTTGCAATGCCTTGTGGCCATAGAAATCTTTTTCTATAAAATGTTGCATAATCAACCATTCCCTAGCCTGTACTTAAACTGTTATTTCTCCCAGATTTTTTTTTTTTTCATTCAAATTCACCATATTTTCTTCCCAATCGCTTCTCCGACATTTCAGAATGTTTTCCTTTAATGTTGCAGGTTCAACCATGAACAGGTTAGTTTCAGTGGAAAATTGAATAAGCATTGTTCCTATTGTCTCATTCAAATCAATACTGTGAATATTAAATTACACCAGACACAGAACAGACCTGCAGAACGCTTCCCACACATTCATCTAAACCAACACTGAAGCACTGATAATTACTCTTTGAGAATGACTTCCCAATCAAGGTTAAGTATAGCTTGCTAACAGAGTTTATAACCAGTAAATATACAAAAATAGGATAAAAGCCCAGAATGGACCTTATGTGACTCAGAATATATTGCAAATTTATAACTGCATGCAGCTTGACAGCACTGTTATATATGTGTTAAGAGAACATGAACAGATTCAAAACACTAGTCACTCCTACAGCGTGAAAAATTATTTTCCAAGACTCTCTTATTAGCAACATCATGCATTATACAACAGCACTGCTTGTTCAAACCGTTTTTCTGATAAGAAACACTGCATTTTAAAAAGCAACCTCTATTTTAATATTTAATACCTCAGCATATCTAGATCTCCAAAAGTAGCAAGCTATTTAGGCAAGTAGTGCACTTCGTGTAATGTTAAAAGCATTTCTGGCATTTTATGTTATCTGCTTTTTAATGACTGTATTTTCCTAACATTAAAAATGAATTAATATCTTTCCTTAAGTAGTCTGCTGAATGCTGAAAGAGTAAATCTGACAGGGTTACTCATACCTCGCCTATACTGTAGAGACCTACACATCAGTTTGTTTTTCATACTTTTGAAAGGAAATGGGTTTGCTTCAAGACTCAGTATCTCCAAAGCTCATCATAGTTATGTCTGGGCACCAAGGAGAAAAACATACACTTGTTACCATTAAATTTCTTTAAACTAGACTGTCAAATGCTAAGTCACCGCTGCTCTTACTGGCATTTAAACCCAGTAACGAGGAAACCATAACAAATCTTCAAAATTGCATATGGTGTAAAATTTCCAGAAAAAAATCCCTCAGAGTTGTGTGGTAAAGTCTTAGGAAGACTTTCAACAGTACTAAAAGAAAGAACAACCCTTTCTTTATTTTATCCTCATCTCTAACGTCGTCCATGTTTCCATCATTATAGAAAATACGTACTTAGGTATGAATGCCGAGACAAGTAATTTTTTCCTGAGGTTTTTGTCTGTCCCTAGTACAGATAGAAAGTGTTTTATTGATTATAATACAGAAGCAAAAATGACCATTCATAGCATTCCTAAGGTAAAACAGGAATTCTGGGATTATAATCAAATGCTGTGTACTGTATTTCTGTGGTTTCCCATTATTCTTGCATTTTTCTTCTCCTCATATTCACTTCAGGTTATGTATTGCACTCTGAAAAGCAGCCCTGCATTCCAACTTGTGAATGGCCTTATAACTTATCAGCCTTTTTATGTTTACACCCTCCAATAAGAAGTAACAGAGAAGCACATCTCAAAGGCCCAATTTTGCGACATTTCATTAAACAAAAGCAAGTCAAAACTTCTCCAACCATCTGTAACAATTGGAAAGGTTAAGTCAGAGAACTTGTTCTAAGAAACAATTACTAAAGTCAAAAGACGTAATAAAAAAAAGAGAAAGATAGGATGATTCTACCGGAACCAAACCAACAGCAAGAAAGGAATTCCCTGACACTTCTTGCAAATTGGGAAGATCATGCTGTTTTCCCACAATTTTTGACTGAATTCCTAAATTTCATAGAGATAAGGGTGGAGTTTTGACATAAAAGATGTTACAAAGATCCATACGAACTAATTCCATTACAAACCATGCACATTCACTCATCCACCCTGTGGACACCATAGCCGTAGAACTACAATGAACTGTAGTTGATGTTAGAAAACCACATACCAGTATTTTCTTCATTAACTTTACACTCTGTACTGCAAATTTTGGCAGTGTTTAATGGGAAACAAATGCTTCACTGATAGCACTATATTAAGCTATTCCCTAAACTAAAACTAAAACAGACTACATGCAGTGGCAACAAAAAACATCAAAATAATTTCAGAATTCAGCCTTAGAGACGTTAGTCAATACCTAAGAATTCAAATGCAGACCTGCTTGCTTCTTCCTCCTCTGAGACCACGTAAATATATGTCTTCACTCCAGAAAAAGAAAAGAAAATTTTCCCTGACCTTGGTATACAACACTCTAATAGCTACATAGCAGTTAAGGCCTAAGCCAAAAGCCTGATTGTCCTAATATTCTGCAATCCATACAGTTCAGGTTTCTCCAACATGCTTATTACCCTAGATCCAGAGATTCTGTTATTCCACTCCCTTCTTACAACATATGCACGACAGTAAAATTATTGTCTATTTTTGTACAGCTACAAAAAAGGTTCCACTTTCCTTTGTTATCTACAGAGTTACAGCTGCCTGTGTAAATCCAAAACTATAAGGGACAAACAGGTATTATGATGCATGAATAGCAAGATCAGTTATAGCACCTATTCTAGGAGTGCTAAGTGAATGTTCCTTGCAGGCATGTTGCAGGCTCTTTGAAAATGTTGTCCCCCATTATACTGAATAGAGGCTTGATATTAGTGGTTATTATATATTGATTTCCTTTTAGACGCAATGGTTCCTTCACCCACACGATATGTTATTCTTGTGTATGCTGACATTTCTAATGTATTATCTCAAATAAAGTACAGTAGCTTATTTGTCCTACACACTGGAATTGCGCTCTGGAAGCAATGGCAAGTATTTCACAGAATCTCACAAATTTCACCAAAATCATCTACATCAACTTCTAAGAAAAGCAACTGTTATTTGCAGTTTTCCAGACTGCCAAACAGTGCTTCATTATCTTGACCTAGTAGTCTACAGAAACTTTTCCATAAGGAAAAGCAACTATTTTTCATACTAGTAGCACCACTATAATTAGCCCCCTACTGAGCTGTCCTTAGCCCAGGGCTCAGTGAAGAAATTATATCTGGAAAACAGCATTTGATGCGGATAAACTTATAAATTCATTATGCAGGTCTCCTAGCTATCATTTAATGTGGATAATTCAAACTCCTTTTCATGAGTTATTTAATGAGACAATAAGTATCCATGGGGTAGGATATTTGAAGTTCCTAGTAATATATTTGCACCATTACATGTCATATATATGCCTTGGCTCTGTGTTCAAAAAAGGTGTTTGAAGAAAGACTAGGAATTAAAGGCTACTGGAGAGTGTGAATTTCTGTGTCACTGTTTCAACGAAGTTAATTTAAGTCATGGATGATACCTCCATGATTCACGTAAAAATCAAATTAAAATTAGTAAGATTTGATTCCAAGTATAATCTTTCCTTCCTTAAAGAAACAAAAATAAAAAGGGAGACTTTCTGCCTGACAGATTTGCTACCAACTCCCTCAAGAAGATTTAAATTTGTATTAATAAGGAGCAAATCTCAAGTGATTCAGAACACTGTTAGGGCTTAGTTCTGCATCTCAGAAACTGTGAATAATACTGTGAAGCGTACCCTGTTGGAGCAGTTTCTGAGGCACCACACACAGGCCTGTGTTGATTCATCTCTCACAAAAGGCCAAGACTGCTTCACTATCATCTTGGATAGCTCATCTTGGTTATTCAGGGAGTAAGTGTGGAGAGAAAAGGATTTTTTTTCCTCCTTATCAAGGATGGATATCCTCCTTATCAAGACCTTCCACTCTGCAGTGGACATCTCTGTTTTTTATGTATGTTTTTATCCTTATTTCCATCCCATAGTCCTGACTTGGAGATGGGCACTAGGAAGACAGATCTCTCGAGGGGTGCAGAAGTGGTGGCTGCCTTGCCCATCAGGTATTTGGCACAGCCGTGCCTCTCTGACAGCAGGGGATTCCCTGCCGGCATAACCAGGAGTACCACAGCAGTCTGGGAGGACCTATACTACTCGGCTTCTCCTCGCCGGTGATACTCTCACCACCTCTGTGCTCCTCTAGGAATGGCATTTGCCAGTCTGAACCCTTGGATATACTAGAAGGGGGTGTTTTTCAATGCGGTGGGTCGTGTTCATTCCTGGACGTTTGGTTTCAAGTTGTTGCACTGGAGCGGCTCCTCTGTGAGACAGGAAAGCATCTCAGGCAGGTTTGGCAGCTCTGTTTCAAGTACTTGGGTTGTTCCTACCACTCAGTGATAATAGTGCAAGCAGATGGAAGGCCCTACATTGGTGTGTTCATGCAAATGTATGCAAATCAAGACTTAAAAATACAGCCTGAGGGTTAGGAAGGTCTTGCTGCCAGGAAAGCAAAGCTCCTGCCAGGAAGAATGAAGCTCCGTCGAAAGTATGGGGCATTTGAAGAAAGAATAAAACAGGTAAAAACATTATCAGGAAAAAAACCCTGAAGGAGGGCAATTATGGACCGTTTTTCTTACTGCAGTTGCAGGTATGGGAAAAATGGAGTTCAGAGTGGCAGCCACGGTGCCCATGGGCACTTTACATGCAGCAACACCTGGAGGCAAAGAGAGCTGAACAGACAGGTCTGCTGGACCCCCTGCTGGAGGACAGCTCTGGACAGGTCTAATTTGCCACTGCTTGTGTAGCCAGAACCTTCCAGCAGATTTGATGAAGTAGTTTCTGTTCAAACATAATCTTTTTTTTTGTCTCAGATGGTAAATGGGTGATGGAATGCGTTATTTTATGTTTATGTAATCCCAGCTGAGATTTCATCCAACCTGGAAACAAAAATCACAAATCAAGGAGTTAGACACTCTCGCTCCTCCCAAAAGGAGCAGAAAACTTCAGTGGCAGCAGTAACAAAATCAAGGGAGCGGTAAAACTCCCTGGCCAAGTGTCACACCAAGACTGTCTTCCCCTTACTGGTCTTCACTTGATTCCTTGTGTTTCAAGAAGCCCTGGTGAAAATGCATTTACATGGCTTCTCTGCCTGTCACTACTGGATCACCTTCTTCATGGTCTTCACATGGCTATCAAGAAAGCGTGCAAGGCTTGCATGGTGCCTTTTGCCTCCTCCCACCATAACCCAGTGGAGCACTAACGTGGCTCCTGTCCCCATCCTGCTTGCAATGGCTCTGCTCTAACTCCAGCTTGGAGACAGTGAGATGTTTTACATATGTAGATGATTTATTTCCTGCTTATGTGATATATTATCGTTATTCAGGAAACAACCAAGGACACTGAATCTGAAAGTAACTATAATTCTACCCTGCAAGCATCATAACTTTATACTGTGAAGCTACCTTTAAAAATATGATTGGAGTATTATGTTTCTGTGTTATTTTCTTACTGGAACACAATAAATTCTTGTCAAACCTGCTAAAATTGGAGGATTTTATTCAGCTAAAGCTTAAATCAGTCTGACATGCAAAATTTAAGAGGGATAAGAAAGGTGCCCTTTGCCATATCTCACTGGTGCCTCGTATACCTTGAGATCAATGTGCCTTTCAGTATTCATTGTGATGGGCTTTATTCTAAATTCCCACAGGTGTAGCAGTCAGTGGGAGTGAGAGCAGGCACAGTACTGTTCCACGTACCTTCAGCTTGGACAACAGAGTTAGAGAAGATTTGTCCATTACCATTTTAAGACGCGCAGCTGGGGCTATTTTTGGTTCTAAGCATTCCTGTGCTCAGGCAATTGTCTTCCCTTTGCCATTAGCCTTTACTTTGCTTATCAGGCATCCCGTCATTTGGTACCTTCCTGTCACTTTCTTGGCCTCACAAGTTTTGATGGGCTTTTATGGGTGGAAAGGTCTCTCATGCCTTCAAAATGTGAAATCCACCTCTGCTAACTATGGAGAGAGGGAGTTCCAGACAAAATGGATAGCCGTAATTGCATGGAGAAGCTTTATGCCTCCAAATCATGACCGAATGACCCTGTGATGTGTAGTGTGCACAGTCTGCACCTGAAATTTTAATTAACTGAGTAAGGAACAATCTGTCATTAACGCATATGATGAAATGGTGTCACGTAAAAAAAAATGGATTGCAACTAAAAAATAAGGTTCACTTTTATCATGAGCATTTCTTTTATTTCATCTGGAAACCCTGCTTACTGCCTTTCTTAATAAATAAAAAAAAAAAATCAGGGAAAAAACCGAGGCTCTGGCTGCTTTCTGTATGCTTTACAATTTCTGAAGGATTTTTCCAAGGATGATGAGGGACAAGATCCTTGTTAAAGAACACTTTGAATCTCATCCAACAAAGATGACAATAAATCTTCAAACCATTTCTGACCATATGTCACAACTCCTCAAGGCAAATGAAGGCTTTTACAGCTTTTAAATAATCGTTGGCAATGACAGCTGTTAAGACACTTCTCCTCCTCCCCACTCTTTCTCACAAATGGGAAGGAAAGGTTGTGCTTTCATTCTCCCTGCTTCCAGTGTCACACATCATGACCTGGGTTACTGTAAACTAAGCATTAAAAACAACACGAAAGGTCTACTTAATGTGTGCAAATTAAGAAAACTGTTCTCCACACATCTCACACAGTTTTCAAAATAGAGAAACTGCCTTACATTCCTAAACTATCCTACTGTTCAAGGGCAAACTGTATTTACTTTGGGGTTTCTAGTGCTAAATCAGCTCCACACACAGAGAAATAAATAATTCTATTAACCTCTGTATAGAAGGCTTGGAAGGGCTGAATTCTATAAATCACTACATTTACCACACTTAATAGTGTGATTTTTGCAATAGAAATTTGTCTCCTTACAGAAAATCTTGCAAGTTATGCAGATCGGTCTAGCAAACCTGGAAGAGGACTGCACTGAAAGAGAATGCATTTATCCATAGGCACAGGTTTTTTTACACTATAGGTTTCGAGAAAGAAGCAAAAAGTATGCACTACATTTTAAAACAGATGTTGTGCAAAACAATATATACAAGTTTCCCCGACAAGATTGGCAAGTCTTCATTTACTGGAAATCAGTGGTTTCTAGAAGCTGAAGTATTCATCAGTAATGACATGCTATGTTTACTGGATTTTACTTATCTAGAAACTGTATAAGGAACTGAAACACAAAGCATATCCTGTATTCAACCACCTAACTTAGTTTTTGTATTTCTTGCAGAATTCTTAGCCTACAAATCAGCTCATAAATTTCATACACACACACACACATGCATGTGTGTGCACACACACACACATTTCCTCAATATAAGCAACAATACATGCGACAGCCAGGAGTAAGGAATCTAATTATAATGTTCTAAATACTCTTTACCATATTTATCCGTCTCAAAAATCAACATTAAAAAAACAAGCAAACAAAACAGCATTTGCTATACTTTGAAAACCTTTCTTGACACCCAGGCTTATTTTTATTACAGTGTAACAACTAACTACAATTTACTGTGATGAATGGATGCACAAATCAATGTGTTTCAATGCCCCCTGTGTATTTAGGAGCCAAAGGTCCACAGGCATGAAAAGGTGGAGTTTTAAATCCTCAGCTGTGCAAAGCCTGATATTCAAAGTACTCTTTGGCACATACATACCTTTAAAAGTCTATCTCTTGATTTTTGAAAGTTTTACTTTCACAGGTTTGATGCCAAGTTGGTTCAGAGCATGGGCAGTGTGATCATGTAGCTATCTATTCCCATCTGGGCATTTCCCTTGGTGGGGAAAAGTGTCTAGGAATAAGGCATCTGTTGACTGGTTCATTATGCCAAGCTAAGAAAAAAAACCAAACAAACAACAAAAGAAGAAGAGGGATGGGATCTAGAATCTATTTGGGGATTTATGAAGCGCTGGGATGAACTTGGAATCTCCTCAATGACATAGCAATGATTTTACACACACATTTGAGGCATCACTTGATTTCTTTTTTTTTTTTTTTTCAAGAAACAGACTCAGAAAAGTAGCTGAAGAATGCCATGGTGGTTCTAACCTTACAGTCTATACTTTAAATGGAAGATCTGGGTTCAACATTCTCCTCAGCCAGGAGAATATACCTAAACCTTTTACTTTCCAAGAACATGCCCTCATCCCTTCTGTATTTTAGAGTGAAGATTTCTGTTCCTATTGTAAAACATTGTCTATAGTGAGTAAATGAATAGGAATATGTAGCTTTCTGAGGTCTACCTCAGTACTACTAAGTTAAATAATGATTTAGACCTAAAAAATATTATAAATATATCCACTTACAAATTTATAAATCACTTCTATACATCTGTGCAGGTATCTTCCTGAAAATTATACTTACAACTAACGTGTTTGGCAAAACAGGTGTCTCAAATCCAGCAAGGTCTCTCTGAACTGTGCTTTATACTTCCCATTAATTATACAGGAGAAATGGGAAGATCTGGAACTGAAGAAGTCTTTATGGATAGAGACAAATAAATAACTGAACACTGCATTGCTTCAGATACTTCCACATTCTTTTGCCCTAAGATATCTCTTTCAAGCTTCAGGACATTAATAAATTAGACCACTGATCCATCTATTACATTTGGTTTAGGGGACCACAAAAACGGGGAAAAAAAAAAATCAGAGTGGAAATATTTAATCTTATAATTTATTGCCTTTTACTATTGCTTAACATCTTCCCAAGTGAAAAAAACAGTGAAAAGTCTCTTTAAAAAACTGGATTTAAAAGTCTGTTTGAAAACCTGGATTTAAAAGTAGGTATTTATTTATTTATTGATGTAGTGGATTAAAGGAAAATACAAAACATCTACTTCCAAATGTTCACAGGAAACACTTAATATCCATAGGTAATTTGTCTTAAACACACATATGTGTTTTAGATAATAATTTTTGATCTAAGATACGATACATTTGATGAGTCATGATAAATCACAAAAGTTATAGGAAGAAACAATATGAGAAATTATGAGGCTATATTCTTGAATTTACTCCATAAGAAATGACAGTTCAATCTAAATCTAGTCAAAATTCATGGACTGTGTTATTGCTAAACTGAACTCACACTTGGAGAGGATGCATACCCCTCTGGCTGTGCAGTCCCTGTTTCCCATTAAACACAGAGCTGGACAAGGAGGTGCTAATGCCTCAACTTTTATCCAGTCCTTCAGAAGTTCAAGCCCCCTCTCACAGGCTGGGAAATTTAATTTCCTTCTCTTCAAAGCCGAGGCAGGTTAAGGATCAGAAGATGGGACTGTCTTGTAATTTTAGCATTCATTTATTTTTGATGAACACACTAATCTAGGAAAAGAAAGTCACTAGACGAGAAATTAGAATCCCAAGACTGTCCCTCCCCTTCTCTTTACAATCTTCACAGCCAAAGTTGTCTTCTCGAGTGTTTTCTTCAAACTTACATGCTGAAAATTCATGCCCATGGCTTCAAACATCCTTTGCAATATATATTCCTGTAAAAATGTTTAGGCTGGTTTTGCACTGCCCTGATTTTTTCTCCCTAGCCAAGAAAACACAGTGTATCCAGGAAAATACTGTGAAGCAGCTGCTATTATCTCTTCCCTCTCTCATGATAAAAACCACCAAGAATCCCCCTTAAATGTCACAGTGCAATACAGAGGAAGATTTAAACATCGTTAAGCTTTCAAACTGCCTAGTTCCAGATTAAGCTGGTTTCTTTCTGCTGATGTAATTTAATTATAAATGCTGAAGCTTTAAGCAGCACAGAATCAGATATGTTTGGTTATGAATGATTAAGTGTGCATGAAGTTTTTACCAGGACATTAATCATCCGGTATAGAAAGAAGCATGACAGTGGTTAAAAATTCACCGCTTTACTGCCCATGAGAAGTGTAAAATTTTAGCAAACCGTCAGAGATTGCTTACCTTTATGACAGGCCAAGCACTGAGTAAGATTTGTTGAATTTGCATTCCCCTAAACAGCACTTTCATCTGGTTAATGAGAGTAATTGTCTTTTGACAGTATGAATGGCAGTAGCAGGAACAAATGCAATGGCAACATCAGATTAGGATTTTTAATTATGCTTTATTGGATGCCTGCTCCTGGAACCTAAATCAGACACTGAAGAACAAACTAGTTCAGGGGAACACAGGTATCTCTGTACATGTTTGTATTTGCCTGCCTAGCTCTGCCCAAATTGCCTACTTTTACTTTTGTGCGATCCAGCAGAAATGCTTCTATACAGCAGAACAGCAGCACTCAGACTCTGGACAAAGTGTGGCCCCTCTGTGGTAAGTCTTGAAAATACACTTAGTGAAGGGCTGTCTTGCTATTTTCATATGCAACTGTAAGAACCTTTGGGACTTGGGACATTCATGTGAACTTTCTGTTACTTTCACACTGAAGTGCCTTCCTAAACGTCCCCTACCTCTGAGTGGGAAAGTCCATTTCCTGGCTTCTGTGACGCTAACTTTCAGACTGGGCCAAGTTATGTCCATGCATCAAGCCTGAAAATAACTTGTGGCAAAGCTAGGCAATTATAGAAGCATCTCCAGAAGCCCAGGTTTTGTATTCAAGAATTCTTTCTCCCCTAAATAGGCGAGAAGCCATTTGATATACCTCAACATCTCCTTTAACTCAGGATAGAATAAAAAGCCCTTTAAAGCAAATGTAAAACAGAAAACAGTTGCAAGCGTTTATAGTAATCTATACTTAAACTAGATGTGTGAACATCAAATCTAAAAGATTTCTCTATATATTTATCTCTCAGAGACACCCTCAGGAATCCTGCTGTCCTGCATTCCTGTTGCACATCCATAATGAGCATCTGTTCCTACTGAAACATACTGGGTTTTACAGACTGTTTCTCAGGGTGCTCTCTGGGAGTTACACACACATTCAATTCTTCCCAATTCCCAAAAATATTTGCTTATTTGACTTACTGGGGAGATGATTTAGACAGCCCTCCCATCCAAAGGAAGGCTGTCCTGCTGCTGCTGTGGAGATGCAAGCACTGGTACAGCAGAACAGTTTTGATTCCTGCGCTGGCCTGATAAACTACAATCTCTTTGATTTATGAATAATACCTTTACCAGCCTGTATACAAACGTCAGAGCAGAAATTTCAGTGACTCCATTTACACTTATAAGACCAGATGCATTTTTTATAGTAACCTGGAGGTTATCAAATATACTTGATAATAATATGAAAAATAAGATAAATGTGCTTAGCTCATTACATGACCTCATAGATAAATATCAAACACTTGCATTAACCCTCCTGAAATGGCAGCTGTTTTGGAGTGACTAAACCTATCTAGACCTAAACCTATCTTTGTTAAGTATCGCAGCAACTTTAAACTGGAAAATCTAGTAGTGCCACCATGTAGTTAGGCAAGAAGCATTATAATAACCCCAATACAGCAGGAAGAATTTGAAAACTGTAGAAATCCAGACTAGGATTTTGCAAGGGGCAAGCCTCCAATGCAGTGGGAAGTGTATCTTAGCGCTCCGAAAATTCTGAGAAAAGAATGTGTGTATAAGAAGCCATGCAGATTTTAAGTCAGTTCCTTTGCACCTGTGTTTGTAACTTGGACACTGCAGACACAGAAACTACATCTCTAGAGGTATTTCTTTTTCACGTGGGAAGTCTAAATAGGGGAGTACAAAAATGACCAGCCATGGTTATGACCTGCACACAGCTCTTTTTTTGATAGGCTTCCTATTAGTTCATCATGTTTGAGTTTCTTTATAAAACAGCAGATGAAGTCTGCACAGTAGTGTTCCAGAAAAATATTAACAAAAACCATGGAAACTCAAGTAAACAACACCACAAACTGACTGGAGACTTATAAGAAATCATTCATATACTGTATTAAACATCCTTAATGCTACTCCTGATTATTAATCTTCAATGGACTTGCGACGGTACTTGAGGGATAGTTATTACTTTGCATATTTGGATAAAGACACGTTTTCTGCAAGAAAATATGCTAAAGCATGACTATTAAGCAATTTCAGTACAAATAACTTTCATGTTCTACCCAAGTAATCATCTGCTGAACAATATAATCTGAGAAAGTTTACAATAACACGAAATAAATACGGTATATGTAATGATGTTGCAAATTAAGGCAACCCAGCAGAAACTGTTTACTTTTTTCTAACATTAGCATAAAAATAAAACCCAACTGAGATTTCTTTCAGTCTCTCCCTGCAGGACCAGCTATACCTCCTTTAAAGTGAACTTTCAGGATAATAACGCAATGGCATGATGAATATTCTAAAAGGTCAATACTAATTAACTGCATTAATGTATTTTACATAGAAACAGCTGTTTGAGGACACATTGATATTTTTCACATGTATGCCAGCAAAAGTTCCTTCAGCAAGATTTCTGTGAGAAACAACTTAAAGGAAGGCAGTTAAGAGTATGGGGCTTTATGAACACTACAGCGCATTTGGTGTCCATGTGTATGTTGTTTGTGTGTGTGTGTGTGTGTGTGTGTATACACATACACATAAACATGTTACGATAAGTTTGCTCAGATCATCACTTTAACAGTGTCAACATTTACAAGGAAAACAAATCACATCCCCATACATACAACACCAGCATTGAATGAAATCAGACATCTGCCCAGATGCTGTGAAGTTGGCTCCTGTGCTGGCTGAACTCTAACTTGCAAACTTCATCTAAACACTTCGTCTGGGCTCAGGTACAAAGAAGCTGTTACTACAAATGATCCATCATGTTGTCAACTATTCTCTCAAAAAGATGGGGGTTTCCACCTCAAAATGGTCTATCTGTCTGTGAACAACAAAGTTCTTGGGCTTGTATCTGTGCATTGTGGGTTATCTACACATTTGCAAGCAGTTCACCACAACACGGGGTTTTCTAGAACAAAGCACTTTCTGTTGAGTTTTGGGGAGTTTCTACTACAGACTCATCAGACTCATTCTAGTTCATTTTTCTGGTGCACACAAGATTTGCAGATAAACATCTGGTTAAATTTAATCCAAAAATCCTTCACTTTCTACTCTCCATCACTGTTTCCATGATAGTAATGAAAACATTTAAAGGTGGAATGGTCAGAACATCTCCTTCAAAATAATACTTTGCATCCTAAATGAAATGCTAATATAGATGCACCTGTTATCAAGACATTACATGCAGTCATTCTTCACACTGACCTGTCTCAAGGCCCTTAAAAGATGCAAGAAACTATGAACTTTATTCTTAATATGTTTTACACATCTCCATCCATGCAACCTTCACAACTCATTCCAAAAATCAGTATCGCTCAAAAAGAAATGAAGAAATAGTCTGCAATAGCTTCAAAGGCACTAAGTCTGGGCCCCACCTTCATTTGTAGCTATTCAGATGAGCTAATAACTTTTGCTTTGCCTCATCCCAGCCACAAAAGATTCCCAGACCAATTTCCCCCCAACATTCTTCGGCCTTCCAAGTGACAAGACACTGGTTAATAGCACCCAAAGTCTATCTATGCATTAAAACTTAAAAAGATAGTATTTGATTCCTTAAGAAGTGTTTGTAATTTGCCTTAATCCTCATATAATAAACTTTATAGAGTGGCTTTGACTATTATCTGTACATACAACCTTGAAAAAAACAGCAGTTTGAAAGCTGAGAGGTCAGAAAAGGTCTACAAAAATTAAGATGGGACTGGAGCATCTCTCATGTAAGGAAAGGCTGAGAGAGCTGGAACTGTTCAGCCTGGAGAAGGCAAGGCCCAGGAGGGATCTCATCAATGGGCACATATCTTTGAAGGGAAAGTGCAAAGAAGACAGAGCCAGGCTCTTTTCAGTGGTGCCCAGTGACAGGACCAGAGGCAATGGGCATAAACTGAAGCATGGGAAGTTCCTTCTGAACATCAGGAAAGATTTTTTCACTGTGGGGATGACCAAGCACTGGCACAAGTTGTCCAGAGGTTGTTGCGGAGTCTCCATTCTCAAGAGATATTCAAAACCCAACTGGACATGGACATGAGCAACCTGCTAGATCTGACCCCCATTTGAGAAGCGGGGTTGGACCAGATGATCTCAAGAGGCACCTTCCAACCTCAAATATTCTGTAATTTCCTAGAGAACCTTCTGTGATTCATGTGAATGTTGGCCATTTCTCTTTTCCTCCATTCCTGTTCTCATGCAAATGAGTGTGAATTTTCCCTCTTCAGCAGAGTAAGACATGTTCTGGCTCAGGACATGAGTTGATTGATAATCCTTACTTGCAGCAACGTAACTCAGGTCTCACAACCTCAGCTGTAGGGTAGCCACTGCTCTGGGGTTTTCAGTTTATAACATTTAGTATTTCTTTTAGACCCACTGATACCTGCAGTCATATGATTACACAATCAACTCAACTCTATACAAAGCTTGATAATATGCATTTTAAATGCCTAAAAAGGAAACATTTCTCTTAATGGTCCAACTTTTAAAAAATCTTCGTTGCTTGGTATTCTGGAGACAGAAGCCAAGTGTCCAGTTTCACCAACACTGGAACATTGCAGCTGTTAACTCCTCTAGTAAGACCTTCAAAGACTTCAAAATATATTCTCCTGCACATAAGGAGCACCTAACTTCCATCTGTAAATAAACTTCTTTACAGTAGCCTTTAGCCTTTTAGCATGAGTTCTATCTCCTTAGTTGGAAAATCTTTTCTTCACTTTGCCGTCCTCAAGGCATCTACAGTTGTTAAAACTCTAGAAATATGGTAGTTC
This sequence comes from Ibycter americanus, assembly GCA_035590275.1. Lineage (NCBI taxonomy): Eukaryota > Metazoa > Chordata > Aves > Falconiformes > Falconidae > Ibycter > Ibycter americanus. The sequence continues at coordinate 54,264,401 of JAVJGI010000014.1, read as the reverse complement.
CAGGGTTAGAACCAGCTTAGCATACTGGGCATCTGGAGGTTGCTTTCATTTCCTTAGCATTTGCAACTAACTAGCCAGTTTAAGGGGTGTTTTTGGAGAAGGGAAACAACATGAAAACAGTCAATATTAATTTTTGCTATACCATAAGGATATATACTAAGGAAGAATGGATTTCTCTTCTGCAACCCAATGTTTATTTCAGATTAGTGGAGAAAGGGTCATCTAAGAAACTGCTTAGAAAATGGAAGGAGTGAACTATTATTTCAATCAAAGTAATAAATATTTTTCCTAAAATATTGCTTTTTCTCCCCAGATATGAATTTTTTGTACTTCAGTTTGCTTCTGGCACTAAATGCAAACAAAACCAAGAAGTAACACTGCTATAGTTTCTTCAGAGACTAAATGAGCTTTCTCTTTAGATGATCACAGTGGGGAGTTTCATATTTTTCAGACATCTAGTTGGCAAAATAACAATCAACTTATTTAGCTCATATATAATATTTACCACTGTATTTTAGGCTGACTAGTCAATAAAGCCTCCATTCCATAAAAACTGAAGGAACCATTAAAATGATATAAAGAGGATAGACATGACATAAAAAAAGGCCTAAAAATCTTTTTTTTTCCCCCCCCCGAATGGAGTATATGCCTCTGCATTCTTTAAGCAGACAGAACATGAATCACTTTCTAGAAAGCTTCTCTTTATTGGATAAAGTATAAATAATGCCAGTGCCAAATCTTAAGGCAAAAGGAATGTAAGACTCACATTCTTCTTCAGAAATAGTACCTTTGTCCTAATGATAGCTATTGAATGTAACAGCTAAATGTCAAAGAACAGAGAAAGAAGAAGAGAAAGAAGATCTAGCATTAATATCTACAGACCAAAAGGACATTTTCATCACTCATTTGAGCAAAGTTCCTTTACTGTTTTCTTAAACTCTGGCTTTGTTAGAAGAGAGTATTTTTATTTATATATCACTATAGTGGTCAATATAGTAGAAAAAGGAGAATGTAGTAGAAAATGGAGCAAAAATCAACTGTTCAGTGCCATGGCAAGTAACAGTCCCATAGTTCTTTTCTATTTCAAGTACAGAATAATACAAGAAAAGCAAGGAAGACAGAATAAATAGCAACCCAAAATACTGCTGAGTGATTTGGTTCAAGAGATGGGTTGGAGGCTACTGGCTAAAAAACTTAACTTGACTTCAGAGTGTAAATAGCCAAGTCTAGCTCATTTCTGTGAGCTGATAGTGTCCTGAATAATTTTCCTCTTGCATATATTGACCAGCTTCTCTCAGTTGACATCTCTTCATCTGTAAGTAATTGTATGGGATTTAGAGTGGAGCATTTTTTTTCTCCTCCAACTAAAATTGTAACTCTTAAGAACCTTTTGATATCTGTAACTGTCCTGTGAGGACACTTGTATGCACAGTATGTATATGTAGTTCTTCTTACATCTCTTTCTACCAATCCTTCAGCACAGGAAACAAGTTTGGTCATTTACTTCTGTGGCTGAGTAAAAACCAGTATAAATCCTTAACTTCCAAGTCAGGAACCAGACGTTAGGAAACAAAGTCTCCATCATCAAATGGTCTCTTGACATTGTAACTGAGATCTGCAGAGTGAGAATACCAGATTCATGCTTCTGGATAAGAAGATTAAACCCTAAGGAGAAAGGGAAAAGTGCTCTAATTGTTTCAAGTTTCACAGACCATAAGCTACCACTCCCATAACCAGCCTTTACTCAACGCAGCTCAGAACAGTAGTAATAGGAACACTGGCAAAGCTGATGGGGAGATCTGTAAGGACCATTTCAAGACTGTGCTACTTATTAATCTCTCAAATTCCAGTGTTAAATTCAATTATAATTTAAAAAATAAAACTAGAAAATACTGTGTTTCCTGACAGCATGTGTTCAACCTCATACATTTCCCTGGTACTATGAAGCCAAGACTATAAAAATGTTAAAGCTGCAATCCTGTTGTTCATGTTTTCAGGTATATTCCTACAGGAATCAAACTGAGATTGATGAACCATTAAAGTACAATATCAACTCTAAAAATAACTTTTTTTTATAGAATTAAATTAGTGTTGTTTAAGGCTGAGTTGGTTCTTACCCACATTACATCAGAAGACATTTTCTTAAATCTATCTGTTAAACAATCTTTCCTGCTGGTTTTCAGAACCTGTCTGCTATATGAGTCCAGTGTTAGTATTTCTGACACGCCACAGATTTTCTAGGAATATTATTACAAAACAGTTAATTTGCCCTGGCTCCCATTCTATCTGAACAGCATTAAGAACACTTGCTTTTAAGTGCTGAACACAACAAACACACTAATCATGATCTTTGGCCTGAATATAAACCCTGAAATCTTGAAAATGTGCTGAATACATTCAGATAAAAGACTAAAAAGTAAACAAAAAAAAATCCTCAAAGATAAAAAAGAGCTCCATACTTCATTACCTAGTGTGATAAAGCTGAGGAAATGTAAACTTTGCTTGTTTTATCTCTCTGGTGCATTCAACAGGGTTCAAGTTTTGCTGCCAACAATAAATAATGTTTTATAATATCTAGTAGTGCTCCATGAATTGCTTCAGAATCTGCCCTTATTTCCTGATAGAAAGGAAGATTCAGTGATGTGATGCAAATCCTAGGTACACTGCAATCACTGACAATTTTGTGTTGGCCAGGACTTCAACATTGTTCTCTAGCAATTACATTAATTTTCAAAAAGTAAAGGTACAATGTCACTTAAGTGACAATTTTGAGAAATGAAGAAAGAAAGAAAAATATTTAATGAATGGTATCAGAGTTTACAGGCCATATAATCTCTAATTTTGACCGAGGACACAGCAAAATTGTAAATTTAGAAGTCTATGTTAGCACACCCAGCAAATAGAAAAACAGAAAATACTGTACCATCCTTAAGCACGCTACAGGCATTTTACCACTTGTTATCTCACCTTGAATTTTTATAAAGAAAACCTGTATTTCTGAGGTATAGTGGGTGAGATTTGCTGCTTATTATTACTAGGTCATATTTATGTGCCCTCCAGACACATCATGTTTACCTATTCCCTATATCTGTAGGTCATCTCAATTGAAATCAAGAATGAGGCTGCATTTGTCCAGTTGCAGTGTTCTACTCCTCTGGCAAAATGAGGATGTCTTGAGAGACAGTAGTCATTTATGACACTACTTACATCTTTCATTTCTAGGAGCTATCTAATCATGCCTTCAGAGTAGAGCCTCATGAGTGACAGGTTTGAGAACTTCTCCAGGCTCAGGTGAGTAGACAAATAGTCTCAATAAGATGCTGGCAAAAGACATTAAAAATGCCTCTCCCAGTTAAAACATGAAATCCAAATGTCTTCTCAGTTCATCTGGAACATTCAGGATAGTCTGAAAGGCCTGACATATATCATGAAAGACGTTTTTACTGCTGACAGCCAGGAGACTGACAAGACTGTGTATCCAACAGCTCCCTTTGCCCTTACACTTCCCTTTGGCAGCAAAGTGTCATGACTACATGTGGTCTACTCTTGTTAGTACCTATGCTTATAGTACTCTTCTAGGATGGTTAAATAATGGCTGTCTAGGGGCACTCACAGCATTTTCTGAAGCTTCAAGAAACAAAGTAAAAAAAGATAGCATGCGGTGATCCTTTCAGATCTTGTGAGTTACATTTGACAGCACTTCAGGCATCTTAGAGCTGTTCTTCAATGAAAAATATCAGGTGAAAAAATAAAAATGAATTTATGGACACACAACATTTTTGCATACCAACTGCATGCAATTTTCATACCTTGCAGCCTCATCCTGTCATTCTGCATATTTTTATTTCACTATGAATATTATTCAGAACCATTTTGTGAAATTTTTCCTCACATTACATTACTCTAATGGTCATAGCTTAGTGTTAGTGTATTTACTATAAAATCAGTCTATATTAAGTATGAACAAAAGTTCTGAGGCTTCATCGTTATGTACGAACTTCATATATATGAATACACATAAGGTTAAAGGGATTGCTGGAGCCATTATTCGTATTTTGCTCACTGAAATAAGAAGAAATAAAATCTTTTTTGTCAATAGAAACTCTTTTTTTCTTTTCTTTAACCATGTCCATGAATACAACAATATGAATGATGATGAGTATCACATTTTGATGTACACTGTGTAATTTTAGACTGCTTAAAAAATTGTGCTGTTTCATCTGTTTTGCTTGATTGATAGCCACTCTGTAATTAGGGTATGTTCTACAATGACCTCAAATGGACCATAAATTCCTGACTTTCTGTAATATCTGTAAACAGTTATAGTAATTATTATCTAGTTCTCTTTTTTAAACCCTTTGCATTTGCTGTGAAGTTTTCCGTATGTAGATTCAAGAATGGTTTAAATTTGAAGACCTTGAACTTCGGGTTTGTTAGCTTGTTTTTTTTTTTTTTGTTTTTTTTTTTTTTTTTTGGTATGGTTCTCTTTCATAAACTGTCATGAAGGGAAAAAGTGGGGAGGACATTTGGAGAATATTGAAGACGTGAGAATGTTTTGGTTTGAAAGAAAACTCTAAAATGTTGCTATTTGATTACATGCTCTTTTTAGCTGCTGTTCCTGGGACATGTTTTCAATCACTGTTGTGAAGACAAACTAACTTCATGGTAAAAAGGGTATTGACAAATATTGGTATCCATGAAGCACTCCGTCATGAATTTGGAGGTTTCCATTATCCCAAATTTGACTGAGAGGAAAGGCTGAGCAAGCATATCTGGTTGACCCATGCACAGTGTTTTTGTAGACCTTACTGGAGGCTGGCATTTACATATGTAAAACCCTAACAAATTAGTGAAGGAAACTGGTGTACAGAAGGCTAATTGAGGAACAGCTCATAGTACACAAAACTTTTCTCATAACAGAGTTAATGGTTTCTGTCAAATTTTAACTCATAATGGATATGAACTTGCACACAGTTCCAGATGGCTGAAAATGAAATTGAATGGAGCAGTGAAGTAATGTAACCGTATGGTTTGCAGTCCAAGTTGTAGCTCACATTTGTATTCAGATCTAGCCAATGATGACGCAAGATTATGCACAGTGCATTACAAAGAGTCTACCTACTTCTTAGTCAAGTTTTGCAACCTGTGCTAAGCTCTTCATTGCTAAGGACAAGATTAAGATGACCCAACAGTTTTTAAATAGTTCATGATGCATCGTCTTCTTTAACGTTAACCTAAACCCCTGCTTCTAATAGAAAATTTAACACTAAAATACACAGGAATAAAAAATAAATTCTTAATCTAAAGATGAGGTGCACAGAATTATCATCTAGCATGACAGATTTTTTTTTAAATTAACTTTTTTTATTACAGTCTAGACTAAACCAAAATAACTAAAACAACAACAAAAAAATAATAGACACACCATCTTGGAGAGCTGATATTGAGAATCTCTGTTTATGTAACTTTCAAGGAAACATGATGAAATAAATATCCTCTAGCAGATTTGAAGAAACATTAGTATAAAATCAGTTTGTCTAATACTATGCAGAGTACACAGCTGCTACGGACCCACATGTTTTATTACACTTCTCCAGTGACTCCAACATGTCACTAGCCTAGAGGTGCTAGACTACATAAGTGAGCAGCTGACATCTCCTTACATAAATGAGATGAGAAAAAAATAAAGCAGCAATAAACATTAGTTCATTTGATTAACACTGTGGCCTGAAGGCATCAGGGACAAACATGCACATGATGAAGTTCTGAAGCAGCTCTCTCCATTTAAGAGTTTTTATAACCGTTATGACATTTATTATAAGGAAAAAAAATCAGAAAATTTAAAAAAATTACATTCACATAATAATTCACATAACTGAAACATTACTTGAATCTCTTTCCCTCACCGATATATCTTAGAATTTTTTTCTGTATGACCTTAGCTGGCCAATTTTTTGGTACTCAGGAGAAATTAACCACTATGTAAAGGTGCCTGATTTCCCTGAATAGACAAAAAAAGAGACAGCAACTGGATATTCTAGATCAGTTTTCAGTGTCCTTTGGGGTCCCTGGATATTTCCGTTAATGACTGGAGGAATCAAAATTCCTCCAAAATCATGATGTTGAGGATAAACATCTCCATCTCTCAGATGCTGCCATTAGTAGAAAAATAGAAACAATATCACTGTTCATGTTTAAAACTGAAGTGCATCAGGATGAAATAATCTAAACCAGTTAGAATTACTATAGGCCCAAAGTAGGCAACCTGAATGAACCCAGCTGTGGCCAGTAACAAGAACCCCAGTCTTTTTCAAAGCAGTTGTGTCTATTTAGTATTTCTGTAGTTTAGCTGCCTTACAATTTTCTCATTAGTTTTCCCAAGCATGATGTAACTGTATTCCCTTCCCTTATCTGCCTAAGGTCTTAGACCATGCATATCACTGTGGGAAAAGTCATGTTATATAAAAATTAATACAAACTATACAAAAAAACCCAAGATAAAACTGTATCTCTGACTGAGGCAGAACACCTGACCACAGATCTGCTCCTGGTAAAGACTAATGCAATATATATCAAATTAATGCCATCTTGGGTGCAATTCAACTCCAGCTTACAAACCCTAGTGCTTGACTCATCTGCTTAAATATAGGCATGTAGTGCCATTTGAGGCACCCTAGAGTACCTAAGCCAGCCACAGGTATGACAGAGGTGCAACATGAGTACCAAGACTTTCTGGACCGGCACCTGGAGGCCAGCTGTGATGCTCTGGGAAATCAAAACCGCATTAGACTACTGTCTGTGTAGTTGCGTCACTGATCAACGTGCTCAGAGGAGACTGGAGACCTATTGGACTTACCCAAAAGTAGGCAACTCTACACAGGTAGCTGTGATCTGCCTCTGAATCTCATTTCTAATACAGGAAAATAACATGCTTGAAGAGAAAACTAGAATTCTTTGTGGGTGTTACATTTTTTCTGCTTTGATATGAACACACAATGCTGCTCAGAGGTACATATTTTATCAATACAGCATGCAGAAATAATATTTTGGAACAGCTTACGTAGGTAATTCTATATATCTGTTAAAGTTTAGATATGTACATGACATATTATAGATATATACCAAGGCCGGTTATAACAGTAGTAGATCTATGATGGTAGCTTGAACTGAATGTTGGTTTCAACTAATAATAATAGTGTGGCTTGGAAAGACAGCTATGGTAAGACTGATATAGGCCTGTGAATTAATATTCTTATACCTGAGACTCATGTCTCCATTTATGTACGCGGAAAACATGTTTTTTCATACTTGTCTCTATTGCTGGTATCTGTTGCTAATAAAATATTTGGAAATGAAAAAAACCCTCAAGCTTTGTAACCATGTGACCAACACTTCTAACACATTAACCTGAAAAAGAAAAAGACATACAATTTTCTAATGTTATCTAAAAAACCTTGGGTCACCATCAAAGCGAGGGCAATGAGACCTTAATGACACACACTTACTTTTGTAGTCACTTATGTCACATGTAAGTTATATACTGCACTGGGTTTTCCCTGGGATAGAGTTAGTTTTCTTCATAGTAGTTGTATGGGTCTATGTTTTGGATTTGTGCTGGAAACAGTGCTGATAACACAGGGATGTTTTTGTTACTGTTGAGCAGTGCTGACACAGCATCAAGGCCTTTTCTGCTCCTCGCCGCACCCCACCAGTGAGCAGGCTGGGGGGGCACAAGAAGTTGGGAGGGGGCACAGCTGGGACAGCTGACCCCAACTGTCCAAAGGGATGCCCCATACCATATGGCATCATGCTCAGCAATAGAAGCTGGAGGAAGAAGAAGGAAGGGGAGGACATTCAGGGAGATGGCGTTGCTTGTCTTCCTGAGTAAGTTACGTATCATGGAGCCCTGCTTTCCTGGGGATGGCTGAACACTTGCCTGACAATGGGAAGTAATGAATTAATTCCTTGCTTCTTTTGCTGATGTGCACAGCTTTTGCTTTCCCTGTTAAACTGTCTTTACATCAACCCGTGAGTTTTTGCACCTTTATCCTTCCAATTCTCTCCCCCTTCCCACTACAGGGGAGCGAGCAAGTGATTCCATGGGGCTCAGCTGACTACTAGGGTCAAACTATAAAAACATATCCATCTTTCTAGTGAGAGGATTAAACTGGGAACAAAATTTGTGTTGGTTTTATTAATTAATTGTGTCAGAAGTAAATTTCATGATAAATATTTCACCAAATCTAAAAAAGAGACAGAATTTTAAAAAGAGGTATGTAACAGAACAGGTTTGTGTTTGCTGTCTGTCATGTAAAAAGTACTTAGCTCTTGACTACCACTTATTTTCATTTAGAACTGGGAATATCTAACCAACAGAACTCTGGGCTAATATTTTGGCTCTAACAAAGACAAAGGCAAGAAACATCTGTCAGTTTCCAGTGTGCACATGTTTTACTTCAAGATTTCCTCTTTGAAAAACAAAACCCAGACATTTCTAACCCTGGCATACTGTGAGATATTTACCGCCATATTCAAACTATCTTACACACACACACACACACTACTTACATATGTATATTTTGTGTATATGTATAAAAATTACACATATTAAAATATGTGTATGTATTTTACACATATATATTTTTACTTGCCCTTCCATTTTTATATAAGTTAAATAAGCTTGAATGATTAGTTTGAACAGAATAAGGAAAGCAAAAATTTTAGCATTTGAAAAGAAATATTATGAATTATTGTTACAAAAAGTTCTATGAACAAAATATTTGAAGTTATGTTACAGCATGTACATGTAATTTCATTTGATGTGAATCACTGACGCATACAAAATATTGAAGGAAGGTATCTTCAAAGAGCATCTTGCATCAGCAGTTCTGTAACAACACTACAAGGCAGAGGTCTTCTTCATAAAGTAATATTAATAGCTGAGGTGTCATTTTTATGTCAAGAAATTTTAATGCAATTATGTTTGCATAGCTGCTATGATGTCTGTGAAACCAGACTGTATAGGTTAGAACACTTCCTAATGTCTTTTGATTTCATGCATATCTTTTATCTGATCAGTCCATTATGATCACAAAATGTGTCACCTTCCATTTAATGAGTCTTACTTCTTAATTTAGGTAAGCATGTATGTGTTTATATATATGTAGCGTGTAAGAAATATTTATGTAATATATAGATATTATATATGTGTGTATATATATAGTGTAAGAAACATATATATAATTCTAACAGTGAGATAAAATATTAATAAAGATTGAATTCTAATACCATATTGCTTTTTTTCTTTCTGATGAACAATGTGTACTTTCAGAAGGTGATCCACCAATCTATCATAATATGAAAGGAAACCTAGGCTTTTCAAGGCATTTTTATTCAAGGATTTGCTTGCTGTATATATAGTTACACTATTATTTTGTGACAGAAAAGAAATGAGATAATCAGTATTACATATTTAGTGATCACAAATATGTAGTACATTTATCATGTAGCTGGATTCCAGCTGCCGATACAGCTACAGTTCGAATTTGTCATGAACCTGGTCAAAACCTATCAAAAGTCTTTGCTTTTTGCCAAGCTTTTTGCTAAACTGCCAAATTTAGGCAATGCCGGCAATAGTCCACAGGGACAGACAATACATTTTACTTTTGTCCTCCAAAAGAAAATACAAGCCTGCTTATGTTAGCAGTACAAATATAAAGATGTTGAACATCTGGATTTGGGTACTGACCATTAGTCTAGTGCAAAAAGGAAACGCTGGCTCAGAATCTGGGTCTGCATCAGAATTATTCTAAGTCCCAAAAACCTTGTATGAGGTCATCAGCTGAATCATTTGTCTTACCTAGGTCACTGTACGCAGGCAAAAGTTATACAACATGTTAGCACTATTTAAAGATCTATGCTAGAAGGAAAAATACCCCAACTTTTTGGAAACCACTACAAGGCATATAGAAGCTACAAAACAAATTTATTGAATGGTTAAACCCTGACAATATGAATTTACAAATCACCTCAGGTCTTTTGAACTCTTTTGGTTATACGTAATGATAATTATTTTGTGATCTACTTGAATATTCACAGACATGGTTTTCATTAAATAAGTAAACAACACTGAGTTTATAGAACAGAAAGACTTTTAACTGTTATCATTAATACATTTAGCCTTTCCACTTTAAAGTCAGTTACTTACAGAGCTACTTTTGCCACTAAGCCCTCCTTCTATTAAGAAATTTTTTGCCCTTCTATTGTGCATTTTATGACTAAAAGAAGTTAGAAAAAATGCAAAACAATTTGCAGAATATAAACTTTGAGGCCTTTTTAAATTCCTCTTTGTCTTAGAATTACCAAAACTTCTTAAATATATCCTTAGCAGAACAGTATATTATACAATTATTCTGATTTAATGTCCATCTTTCTGGAAATACTCTTCAAGATCATGTTTGTCTTTTTCACCTCACAAGTATCATCAGAGACTGTCTGAAAAGCTTTTATCATAACCCGTTTTCTGCTCCATTATGTGTCATAGTGTGCTTTTTTCCAAAAACAATCACTATTATTCAAGTAGATGACCCCTAATTTCATTATCTTGCAATTTATATATTAAACAGACTATGTAATTTTCTATAATTATAGCAAATTTGTTTTTAGTTGATGAGGTGTGTTCATCTGGTTTTCTTATAATTCCATTTTCAGATTAATGGTTTGGTGTTATACAATTCTCTGATGCTTTCCTAATTAAAACCTTTTCAGGTAAAATACACTTCATTACACTTACAGCAAACATGTTAATCCATCAGGATTACCTGATAGTCCAATGATCCTGGACAAGTGACACTTTTTTTAGAGCATTTTAAAACTGTTAATGCGGCTCATTACAACTGAGGTTAACAAAGAATGTTTAAAAATATAATATGTAGTAATCTAATTGGTACAGTATGAGCTGAAACAATTTTTAGGGGTTACTCCTGTAGTTCTTTTGACCAAAAGAAAGACTGCAGCTGGGCAGCTGATGTATGCTAATCACTGACAAAAAGTACGCCAGCTGAGCTGGCCAAACTGACAACAAACTGGTTTATTTTAATCACAGCTACTACTGATTCTCTTTTTCAGAGAAAGGAGTACTACTGCTGCTGGTAAAACATGGCACTACTTTCCAGTTACTTACGATAGTGATGCAAGTTTCTCTCTCTGAGCAGTATGCGGCCTAAGGAGGCAGAAAAGAGTTGGGTGGTTCCCTGGCCCCAGGGAGCTCAAAGCTTTTCTAATCGGCGTGACGACCATCCTTCAGGAAAAACATTTTTTTTTCTGGGGATTACTGGAGAACCAAATACTTGCCCACATACTGCAGTTAATAACAGGAATCAGCAAGTGAAAGAAAGGAGATTTGGGGCCTGGTTGCACGTCCTGGAGACTCCTCCATAATGCCCAACTCCCTCCAATGTCCCTGTGGGACCGCGAGGCATCGCCAGGGCTCTGGGGGTCCTGCCAGGACAGCACAGGCATCAACGTGCGGAGACAGTCTGGCACGCCAGCTGCCGTAGCGTGTGTTTGTAAGCTTATCCAGCAAACATGACTAAGAAGATACGACTATCAGAAAACCAATCCATAACTTTTCTTCTGAGGCAAGCAGCACTGAACGCAAGCTAAAGGCACATCATCCAGCACATCACATATTCAGGAATGTAATTTTTAACGTATATCCAACTTTTTCCTTTAAAATTTATCTAACATTTACCACTATTTACAAAATCACGGGTTAATTTAATGCTATTAATAGTTTGAGCCTGAGAGGCAATTCATCTTTTCTTGTCACAGGTAATCTGCTTTGGTTATTACTGACCTCCCTACTGGCACCAGCTGGTACAGTTGGTCACGAAAGCACATCACATAACCTAACAACTGCCTGGAATAGGTAGGGATGTCCACCAAACAGTTGAAACCTTATTTATTCCAGAAAAGAAAGAAAGGACCACGATACGCAAGCAGCAGGCTGTTTTTCCTCCTATTAAAATACATATTGCTCTCACAGTCTGAATAATAATTTATCATTCTCTTTGTATTTTGGATTTGTTAATAACACATTTAAAAGAGTATAATGGAGATAAATATCTTTAATTTTCTACTTCATTTTGCCTTCAGAATACTTGGGCAACCTGCACCTTTCTTCTTTTTAATACTAATTCCTGCCATGTGGTAAATTAAATACGGAACTTGAGCAAGGGAACCATTTAAACAATTAGAAAGACCACAGGAACTGAGAAAGCAGAAATTTTAAAACACTGCATATGCACAATCTCTGAACAGTAAAACTGTATCCAGATTCACTGGCCTAATGCTCAGACTCGCCTAAATCCAATCAACTGCACTTCCAGATTAGAAATAAACTTTTCATCTGAAACCACTGTCTAGCCCCAGAGTGCACTGAAACAACTGCCAGCAATATGTACTTGCATTGGCTAATTCATTCCTTATCTTCTGCAACTGAAATTTGTCCATCTGGTAGTTCTTATCTCCCGCATATTTTGAGGACCTTATTTTTCCATCTGTGTTTTTACAGCACCGATTTAAATTGGATCATGATGCTCAGTTCATGCTATTAAACACTATGAAAATACAGATTACAATTTACTATATTAAATAGTCTTAGAGAACAAGGTCGAGTTTCCCAAAAGATTTTCAGGAAGGAAAAAAGGTTTCTTGGACTTCTGTGAGTAAGTTTCCAGAGAACAACAATTTTGAACAAACATTTGTACAAACACTTGCTGAATAAGCTGAATGATCAAAAATGAATGAGTAGCAATTTCACCTAAAATACACAAACTTCCAAGATTTATGAACAGTGATGATTGCTCCAAAGCAAATGTGGAGGGGAAAAAGTAAAGCTTATGCTTTGATGTATTGGCACCATGGGATCTTTTGCATCTCAACAGAGACCTTCCTTCAGAGCCTTCATAAGGCAGAGTTTGAACATCCAGGTTTGGGAAGACACCAACGGAGGGTTTAACATGATGTAAGGACAAGTGGATGTTTCATATACACTAACTTCTATGTATTTCTCAGGCAGGAACTCTCCAAACTCGTCTGCATTGCATTACTGGAAGGAAGACGCAAAACCAGAGTCTGAATAAGAGGGGTTTTATTGGACCTTACTAAAGCTGGTAATTTATGATATCAGCCTCTGCTATATGAAATGATTACTTAGCCTTTCCTCCTCTGATGTCAGAGAAAAACTATCTGGATGGATTTTAAATTGTATTACTCAAAATAAAGGAAAATGGAAACATGAAAACAACTTTAGATAAATTGCTTCAATGGCAAGCTAAACTTGACAGCATAGGAAATAGTGTACAGCCAGGTTTGGTGCTCTGTCCCACTGCCTCAGAGCATCTTTCCTGCACACTCTATCTTCTAATTTTCAAATGTACGTTTTTTATATCTACAGAAAAACAATATTAAAAATAAAAAAAATCACAGCTTCTCCTAGAAAAGAGTTAAAGATTGGAACTGGATTAAAAGGATTGGCAGGGTTGCTTGCAAAGATTCTTCCTGACTTACACGTACAGTTGTATTCTCAGAGCCAGTTTTGGGGTATTTCTTAATGTTTTCTTGTAAACAGTATGTGCTATTATATTTAAATTATACAATAATCTGTTGCCCTTTATACATCTCTGTTTTCCTTTTAAATACACAAATAAATGGCTACTTTAAAAGCACAACAATCTCTCATTTTTATACAGCTTCAATATAATGATATTAACTTATCTGAACATCTACATTACCTAAAGTGAGCTATAACTACATTGTCTTAACATCAGAAACAAAGCAGCAGCTAATTTTGTGAGGCAGTAGATTAAAGTTAGTTCCAGTCCTTCGCAGTCCACATTTTTCAGAGCATGTACTCCCCCGGCCAGCATACTTAATATTTACTGTTATGCTCCGCAACCTGCACATACACCTTTGCTTTACGGTCTCCCAAATCGATGGCTAATTGTATCTATTCATCTTGTTGTCTCTTGCCATCACCTTCTACCTTCTAGTTTCTAGTAATGCAGCTTTCTCAGAAATTTTCATTGCATGAAACATGTTCTTAGAATTACGATATGAAAGTTTCTTTTTCTCCTTTTCCTTCATTTTTTCCCAGCTCCCATGACTACCATGTTTGAACAGGCCTTCCAAAAGCAAGACCATATATTTTCATTGTGGACACATGAAATGTCAATTGTTACCACAATTGTCTGTGATCACAAACTGTTTGTACTGGGACCACATGGATTACTTTACACTTACGTCGTGATTTCTTTAACCCTCAGGAGTACTTCTAAGTTCTTTATGTTGGAAGACTGTTATTATTTTATTGGTGGTGTAATGGCCAATTGCAGCTCTAAAAATGTATCTAGATGCCTAACTAGTACAGAAAACTTGGAACAAAATTGTTCCACGAATCTTCCTGAAGTGAGATCTGTCACATTAAAAAAATAAAAAATAATAATAATAAAAAATTAGCTGTACCTGTCCCCTGCTGATAAAATCCCAAATAATTATGTCTTCAATAAGACACTTGATTTTCAGGCGTGCTGTGCACTCATAATATTCCCAGAGTGTTATGGAAAATAATAATTACTCAGGATATTTGAGAATTCATGGATATAAGGTAATTTCCCTTACTTTTTTTTTTTTTTATATATATATCTCTTAACTTTCTTTTTGGATGGCTTAAAAAAACACCTTCAAAAATTCCTTCCAACAGTCTATTGTGGCAAACTTGCCATTATTTCATTTTTACACTTTAATCAATATTGACCATTATGTAAAACTACAAGTACTATTTAAATCTACTGCTACCACAATGAATGTATATAAAATATAAATTTGTTAGCAAATATTTTCAGTTAAAGGATGTCCTGTATGTCTCACATTCTAATTTAAACACCTGATTTAAAACAGAAGACATATAGACACAACTTCTCTTGAAATTCAATAGCAAGAATAAGACCACTGCTCGTTCCATGTTCTGTTAAATTCCTGTCCCTTTAACTCTCTTCTCCTGAACGCTTGCTTTCTATCTCACATGAAAGCAGACTTTCACTAATGTTGCCCCCAAGGCTTATGAGTTGTTACTGACCAATTGTTGCTTTCACAGCTTCTGCTCCTCAAGTCCCCACAGAGACATGTTTTCACTAATTTAAACACCCCTCCATTCCTACTGAAAAATGAGAAATACAGTTTCAGGATTCTGCAGCCTTTTCAGTACAGCCATCAGGTTTACCCTTGTTCCTATATAACAGCTGTGGTATTCCACCTGGAGAACCGAAAGACACAAGAGGAAACCTTGGCTCTGATGAACACAACATAAACCACTCTAGCCCTATAACCCATTTCCACTAATGGCTAAAATCAATGTATATGAATAAGAAAAGCATATAGGAGACACTTGTAATGTTCAGTCAGTCCTTGTGTTTTTGCAGCATACAGATTTCCTGATTCAGGCATGACACCTCTGCATTTAGGACCTCTCATTTATTCATTAACTTTTGGGATTGCCCCTTGCACCCCTGTACAGTTTTGGTATCCACAATGGCCTATGGCAAACACTTTTACAGGTTACAAACTAATCCACAAAGAGCAATCTCTTTCTTTTTTTTTTTATCTTTTATTTGTTTTTTTGGTTTGGGTGGGTTTTTAAAAAAATCTTTAACTTCCACTGAGGCCCCTGTTGCCAGTGAAGGCAATGGGATCTCCCTTCCCCCAGTCCTGGAGGATGGATGATGCAGATGTAAGTATAGATGTGGCTCCCTTGCACTTTGACACTACATCATCAGACCTTTAACCACTGCCCTTCTCAGGCCACATCCCAAGACAGGCAAGGCTACGGCAACCATCCTGCTAAGAAAACATCACTTTTGCTGGGCTGCAATTCAGCCCTTGCTTTATTTCAGGGACTTTGAGAAACACCCATGCAAAATGCACAGTGCCTAAGGACACAGGTCCCAGTGCATGGTTCCTCCTTCTGCAGCAGTAACACAATCCTCCTGGTCACACTTGGTGCGCACACAAAGGCTCTCTGTGTCCCTTGGCTAGAGAACAGAGATTCTTCCTGGGGCAGACACCTACAGAAACGGAGAGGTGGCTATAGGGGAACTCACAGAAATTACAAACAGGCTAGTAAGGGCTTTCCCTTACACCTACCATGTTGAACTCTTGCGCTCTGTCTCAAAATTCTACAGATATATTTGGACAAGAAACCTCAATAATTTCTAGGTTTGATTGACATGCAATCACTAAAAAAATGCCTTGACTTTTTTGCTTTTGATATTTTTATTCACATTAAGCCTTCTGAAATTGCATCATGCAGATGCAACTTTTTGCATTAAAAGATTAAATTCCATTGTTGTAATTGTTTTTTAAACCAATGACCTTCTTGTAATTTAAACACCTTTGAACAAAATGTGTAAATACACACAAAGATGGTCTTGTGAGATTTAGCAGCTGGGGAGCAGACCCAAATACTTTTTGAAAAGGTCACACTGCTGCTTCTGGCAAATGTACAGCTGATTATTAGTCTTTTGCACCAAGCACATAAGTTACATGACACAAACTATCCCCCAGTGTATTTACATGGCTTCTTCTTACAATCATCCTGGGATCCATTTCTGCCCAACCACTTGAAAAGAAAATAAGAGCTACTTCCAGCTATCGTAAAAATTACCATGTAAAACACGTTCTTTTTGTTTTGTTTTTTACATCCTTATTTGTGTTGGGGTCAATAGTGTGAAGCACAAAAGACTTTTGCTTTAGTATATGAAAATCTTTTCCACAGTGATCATTTGTACTTTTTGCACAAATGAGTCCATAATCTGTATTCACTTTAAAGAGTTTATCTCCAATGCACACTTACATTCCCCTCTCATTCAGCATTTACTTGGCTTTCACGGATTATAAACCACAGAGATCAAATGACTCCAAAGGAGACGCTGTTCCTTCACCATGCAGGGTGTACCAGTTGTGCTATGCATCATGATGACATTAGAGACTGTGCCTCTAGATCTGGCTTTCCTTCATGATGCCTACGTATTGACCCACACACCTCCAAATTCATTTAGAAGTATTCTTCAAGTAGAAAAATAATATCAAAATACTATTTCAATATTATTTCAGTGAATTACCTACTATGCATCACTTTGAGAACGCTTGCTTTTAATACTTTGTATTAAAAGATGTCAACATTGACGGAGTCTTAATAAGAATACAATATATAAAATAGTGATGTAACAGGACAATTTTTTCTGCCACTTTTTCAGTATACAAATATGCAAGTACTTCTCCAGCTGTATGTACCTGATGATACAACATGATTGACCAGTCAGCCTTGCTCTCTTTTCTTCCCATTCACGTATGTCTGCTTTTTCAGAGCTAACAACATCACACGCACCATTGCTAATTTTTTAATTGGTCTGAAATTATTTCTTTTTGTTTGGATTCTTGTATCTTTCTGCTAGGGACCAGTCTGATCTGTGCGATTTAAAAGAAAAGCTTTTTCAGTAAAACTGTTAAAAACAAACACTATTTGTTCAATGTGTGTGGTTCACTTAAATAACATGACAAAATATGCTCTCATTATAAATTGTGATACAAACGTGCAGTCTTCTGACCTCACTTAAAAAGACAGAGAGGTGTTATGCTATTTTTTTCTTCATAAAGCATTTCCATTGATAAATTACATGAATGAGTTTAAGCCACATAGACATTTTCTTTTTTTGAAGTATCTGCCACCATGAAAGCATTGATTATCCTTTTGAGGTCAGTCAGTTGAGGGGGTGGGAATACAAAAAAAGCAGTTCTTCTTCCAAAGAATAAAAGGTGAAATTTTCAATACTGAGATTTCAAGATCCAATTAAATCTAAGTTTGTGAGCAACAAAAAAAGACTTAGAAAGTCTATTAAAACCATAATACCAGAGAAAAAAACCTAAGAATGCTCTAACAGTAATGTAATTGCAGGACTGATTAAAACTGTTCTATTAGCCTGACTGTGAAAATCAATCATCGGCATCATGTACAAACTAAGCTGAATGAACTTCATTTAGTATTCACTTTAATGACAGTCCTACACCAGGTCTTCAGGCTATGAGGTCCCTAATATATAACTACCTCTTTCACCAATAATGCTTGCTTTATGAATAGCACAATAGGTATATCTCCACTAATCGACAGAGGCACAGGCACTTTGTCATCGTTTTCTTACATCTCCAGCACATTAAATAACATGAGCTAGCTATCAGAACAATTGCAGATATATTTGTGTATGAAGGCTGTTTCAACCTCGCCACAGTTTTTATTGCATATAAAACTCATTGTGAAACAAAGACATTTATTTTCTTGCTCATTTCTTCATTAGCCTTTTTATCTTGGAGGAAATGTATTTCTGTCCTTACTATTGATTTCAACTGGTAGTCACCTGTGGAAGGCCTGCAGATTGTAACCTATACATTATTTTTAAAAAGGCTTTCAGTCAGCTGCCCAGAGAAGCTGTTAAAATTGGCAGGTGGTAACAAAAATAGTATTTGAGCATAGTGTTCTGGTGCTCCCACAATCAATGACGTGGTCAGAAACCTATTGATCTTCCTGAATTGCCCACTCCTGAATTAACTCCTGCCAACTGCGTTCTTCAATGGGACTTCTCTATGCCCATCGTATAGTTAACACTCCAATGGATATTCTCTATATAAATATTAAAGCCAGGTGCCAGCTGCACTTCTATGAAACATCTGAAAAAGAGCAACAGAAGAGCAACATGCTGTTTGCAAGCACCAGGAATTAAATAATATTTGTCTTTTTGTCCCTCACCACAGTAAGCTTCACCTCCTTCCCTGTGACTACTGGCAAGGAAGACCATTGCTGTGGTGATCACAAAATTACACTGCCAAGCTTAATTCTCTTGAATATTGCATCAAGGAAATAAATTTTGGCTTCTCTCCTATTTTCTACCACTGATTTCCCCCCCAAGTTTGTGAATTTGTCTGTGAAATTTCTACCATCCTTTAAGGTCAGGTGGAAATTAGCCAGTGGGCTCCAGATGCAAGTAGGAAAATTGTGTGATTGCACAAATCTCCTTTCAGAGTTCTCTAAAATCAGGTTATCTAACAATAAAACCACCATGATTTCACTACAAAGAAGCAACAAACACATCACCAAGTTAGGTTTTTTGAAGCTGGTTATCTGAAGCTTCTTAATGTACACAAAAAATACTGTTGGTACTAACATCCCAAGAATATTGTGAAAGAATCTCTGTGTAGATACTGATTTGCAGGTTTTTTAGTTATTTGTAGTGAAACAAAGGAACAGATCGGCAAACTGAGGTGTAACTACATCGGACAGTTATCCTGAATGGCTAAATAGTGCACTGTGGGTATTACTCAAAGATATGTGTCAGAAAAAACTTTAAGAACAAATGTAAGTTAGCCTTTGAGTGGCCTAAAAGAGAAAGTAATATTAACCATAAACTGGATGTTTCCCATTAGCTTTATTTGCCTTAGTCTTCACACACTACCAAAGTCCAGAATATGGCAGCAGAGGAGATGATTTGATTGTTTTCTTCCTTACATGAGAGTTGGATGAAAGATCTCTAGAAACAACATTTAGAAGCAGAAACGTAGTTTGCTTAACCAAACTATTACCACAGTAGAACACAATTTACAAGTTTCTTTAACCCTGCAGCAGTATTTTGTATGTGTTACACTCTTGGAGTCAATTTTCTCTCTTGTCTTTCCCAACATGGTGTGCTGACAGACCACACAGTCAAGCAGAGTGCCTATATTAGTGATAAGATGAACGATAGCTTTTATTTACAAGCATGAAGTGTAAATTGGTAAAAAGGATGAATAATAAGTATGGAAAATAAACAGTGCAGTATCTCCAGCAGAGAAGAACTGAGAATGTTCAGCAGTGCATCACGATCAGTCACCTTTACATATGTAACTTATGATAAATGCCTTAAAGAGTAGATGTCTGGTCACAGATCTTCTGATGTACATGCCTTTGCCTGAAGACACTGATAAAATAGGTTTTAAAAAGACAAAGCTTTGTGGTGTGGTTTTTTTTTGCTTCTGAGAGTTCTGACAAAAAACTTTGCATGAAACTTGTCACAGGCAGAAATTTCCCTCAGGAGGTAGACCTAATGTCTCATTAGACATTTCCTTGATTTCTTTTGTGTTTTCACATTTTTAATACTTGATTATTTTCAAAGGTCTTAGGTGGAACGAAGATAATTGCAATTAAATCCTCTCTAGATGCTCTGAGATCTGCTAATTGAACATTCTGGGTAAGAGCTCAATGTTATTAAGTATTGTGATTCTAAAACTAGGAAAAAAATAAATAAGCATTGTTTAATTTTCATCGCCTCATCGGGACAGCTTTTTCATCAGCTTCATGGCTAAAATTCTTTCCCACATATTTCATTTCCAGTCAACATCTGCTGCAATTGCTTTTCCTAAACTTTGTGTACAGATTTTTTAGTGAAAAAAACTAGCTAGTTAGTGGCTCAAAATATTTTGATATGGAAATTCAAGTTGTCTTTAGAAAATGAGATTTTTTTAGATTTTATTTTATGATTTTGTTTACATCTTGAGGAAAACTGTTCACTAGTTTCGGCCCAAATTCATGAATTCTTTTACTGAACTCAAAATTGCGTATTGCAAAAAAAGTTATTTAACTATCCCCAAAAATCTGACTTGCCTACAGATATTATAAATATCTACCTTTACTAAAATAGTTTTGTATTACAATATATTTTTATCATGCAACAAAACCCAGAAGCACATGAGAAAAGGTTTATATTAACAATTAAATACTTCACATTAAAAAAAGACATATCCTTATCACTAATGTAATGAGAAATCTTACTTGTTAGAATAAAACCAAAAATAAACTAAAAAAAAGTGTCTGATAAATTAATAAGGTATCAATAAGAATGGTCAACATTTGCTAGAATGGGTATGTTACTTTCCGTAGTTTTTTGAGAGTGTTCAAACAGGAATGTCTTCCGTAAATGTATCTGTCTTAACACCATTGAATGAATTTTCCCAGACTAGTAAATAAAACATACTTATACAAGGATCATATCACGTTCTTATCTTAAACTTCTACCACACAGTAGTAAAGCTGTATGATTCTGGACAGGCAGTTCTGGCACCATTATGAAAATAGAAATTCTTAAAACATTTCCTTTAAAAATTTTCAATAAAAAGGAATATTCAGCTTTAAATGATTTGAAAGCTGAGAATGTAAATAGTCTATTTAATTAAATAACTATTTTAAATTTTTCTCTGGAGTTATGATAAAGTTTTCATCAAGGTCTATAATCTCAAATATAACAACCACTGGTTTAAAGCTTTTTTTTTCCTTCAACTTGCCCTATAGAAATAATCAACACCTAACCACAGATTTCCATAGCACTGTTTTAAAATCTGTTTTTAATGGTGATGACAATTATTTATTTCATAACCCATCATTCCCTAGTGATAAGAAGGAATCTCTGATGACAGTAGTCATGGCATTAAAATGACCACAGCTCATCTTCTCAGCCTCCTGAGATCTTTGCATGGTGATCCCTACACAGCCCCTTCAGTGCGCGTCTTGGCTGAATCATTGACATCAGAAATGACCAGGAGTGTGAAATACATCTACTCTGTAAATACTTAAGCATGCATTCCTTATTTCTGCTGACTTTTTACTGCCTTCTTGCACAATCAAGGACTCCATGTAACAATTTTTACAGTTGCAGCATTCTTGCTGCTTTTATTGGCTCAATTATTTGTAGCGACATAAGGTAAAATTTTCTACAGAAATACATTTACACTTTAGCCACAAGTCAATTACAGGCATTATAAAATTCAGGTGTGTGTTTTTGAAAATATCAGTCTTCTATTTACCAAGTTATTGCTCAGCTAAAAAGAAATGAACAGAAGGATGCCATTCATCAAGTGATGATTAATTATCCAAGTATATTTAACTGCTCATATTGGCTGTTTTTTCACGATAGGAACACAGTTCAATTCAGTTTATTATGGTTTCATTCCGAGTAGTTTCTCAGCTGTATGACCGTAATCTTCCTCTAGACACTTACAAGAAATTGAGTTAGCAAGCTGCTTATCTGAGATAACTTTCTGTAGCAGTGGGAGGAAACCGTAATGGCTGACCAGCAGGTCTTGCTTGTGTTTTCTGTGGTACCTGAGTGGACTTTCCAACAGTGACAGGAAGGACTGTAACGTAATTCTGATCTCCGTGGAAAAACAGAAATCCTTTGTTTCAGATCAGCAGAGGGGATACGAGTGATGCAGAATCCATGCATGATCTCAGTTTTACCAATTCCACTTATGCATAAACATGAGTACTAAAATAAGTCAGGCAGGCTGAAGGACAGCATCCCCTAGGAATCTGAACTCAACACTAATACCCAAATCTCAGGAGCATCTCCACCCTAGAGATATTTTGTAATCAGAAACCAGTGCAAAATCAAAATTGAGCTTCTTCTCATAGGATCCCATGGTAATTCACTTTGGAAAAAGACATAAGAGGTCTCCAGTTCAACCTCCTGCCCAAAGCAGAGTCAGCACAAGGTGAGCACTCCTAAGCCTCAAGGGTCTTTCTTCTTCCTCAATATTAATCAAGTGTTCAATTTACTTCCTTGTAGGTATGTGCCTGGTGTCATCCAACGTGTCCCAGGGAACAAACCCCTCATGGTGTCCAGCTGCTAATTCCTGAAAAGCTGGATATCCTAAACGTCACCAGCCACTTTCCTAAATGCCCAATTGGATCTGCAGGACTACGAAGTGTTGCACATAGAGTCCAGCACCTCTGGGCTGGACCAGCTGGGACCAGCCAGTGTGCAAGACGTGTGCGGGAAGGGCGTGCACAGAGCACCACAACCCTGCATGGGGAGCCAGAGCTCAGCCAGCGTGTACAAGGGAAGCAATGCCTGCCTCTCTCCTTTGAAAGGGTAATAAACAGCCCAATGAATAAAATTAGATAAAGGAAATATTTTCAGTAGAAGACTGATTTCTAATTGGTCAGAACAACTCAGTTTCTTCTGAGAAACACATAATATACCATACTAATCAATACCTGGATGACTAAATATTAGAAGAGGATACTTCTACTAATTATTGTCATCCTTGCTCCATTCTTTACTCCTTATTCCTTACGCATACCATTTGAACTGTTATATCTATTACTTACTACATCCAAAGCTTGCTTCAGTATCACAAGTCAATACTTCCTTTATTGATTATAACTGCCTTCCTCACACAAAGGAGCAAATATGCTTACTTAGGTTCAATTCAATAAAGTGTTTATTAACAATTAACTACTGTCTCAGCTCAGCAAATTCAGCTTTACCTGATTTCAGGATACAACCCCTGCATTTATGAAATATATGCAGTCTTTCCAGGTAAGTATTACCTGTACCTTCTAATACACTGATGTTAGCAGCATCTACAACATCGGAAGTAGACTCACTACATAAACTGCAGTAGAGATAGCAACAGGAGAAAAATCTTAACATGTGTCTTCAATCTAACTTGCCATTCAACCAATGTTGCAATGCGCAAGCCCTCTCTATGTGCTACCACAGACTCCATAAACCGGGGTGGTTTTTTTTCTGAATATGGGTATTTTTGGGTGAATATAGTTTTATAATTCTCAGGCATCTCTTCAGTGTGTAAATGAGTCTGCATGCATATTTGGAAAGAGCTGTGAAGTGTCAAGGAGAGACCAGAGGAATTTTATAAACAACTGGATGCCTCAAACAAATAAATATGTCAGCAGGAAAAACAGTGGGAGGGCAGAAGCAGGCTGTGATAGCAGATGAATAGTCCCTTTGTCTCAACACAGTCTCCACAGATTTTTGTCCCCAACTCACATAAACAGTTTGCCTGCAGCATGGCCAAATTCTGAGGCAGAAGGATCAGTCCTCTTGACACAGAGTTACACTGATTTTTCTTAGCGCGGATGTGATGGGGGGAAAAGACTGGCTACCCTGGCAGTATTCACTAGGGAGAAGCTGCGAAAGACTATTAGTAAAACAGCTGGTTCTGAATTCTGCAGGGAAATATTTTTCTTTTCCAAATAGTCAGCTAATAAAATTAAAATTAGATGGTTTACCCCAAAGCATAAAAAAAATCTGAAAACTGGGAAATTTAAAAAGCGTTCTTAAAAATTCTGAGAAATGTGTTTGCAAAATGTTTGTGATTCTGGATTAGAAAAACAGCTGCTATAGGAAATAAGAACATGCTCCTATATTTCATAATTATTTAATAATATAATTTCATATTTTTACATTTTAAAAGTGGTAATTTTTAAAAGTGGAAGACAACATTCTAGCTTTCCAAAACACATGAGAATGACCAATTTACTTTTTTATACCTCTTAATTTTCTTCCATAGGTAATTTTGAAATTTACTAATAATGTCAATTAAAAAAAAAAAAGTGGATTTTCTAGTGATCTCTGGTTAACTTTAGGCAACCATTAGTAGCACTGTGTAGAAAAGGAACACAGTCAGTTATATTTTCCTCTAAGAATATATTATTTAAACAAGCTGCAATCTATTACTATTACCCATTTTTTACATCTCTTTTATAGTATCATTATTCAATTGGTAGAAAGTCACTTCTAATGTCTGATGTTTGAAACATTTATGCTCGGTGAGCCAAAAAATAATGCATGGTGCACTGCATTTTTCCTAAAATGATAACAATAAAAACCGATTAGGAAAATTCACCAGTATTTGTGCATGTCTAGAAGATAGAAGTATTTAATTTCTCACAGTATAATAAAGCTAACATTTTCAATTTGATTTAATTTAAAGTAAATTATAGTTCAGTACTCTAATGTCATTGTTTTACTTAATGGCCTTAATTCAGGCCTGATGTTCAGATTAGTAGTTTTGATTATTCTGTTTATATCAGCAACTGCTTCAGTTTACGTACAAAAGACTCCAGAGCTTGGGGAAATAAAGTCCGTGATTCACTAGACTTATCACGTTAGATTATTATAAATAGGGAAATTATGTCATTAGTATCAGAGCAAATGAACATGTATTTAAATAGCAGATGCAAAAGATAAAGGCTGCAGTCCAAAAATAATTTGGTTTGGAATACCTTTTTAAAATAAAAATAACCTTAGAAGGTTTCTAGTTTCTTCCTTTGTGTTCCATAAAGCTTTATGATCTTAAGAGTTGAAGCACTCTTTTTAAAAAGTTTTTCTGTTGACTGTAACATCAAAGTAAGAAAACGAACTTAAACATGTTCTAGAAAATATTTTTCTGTTTCTTTGTTGCCTAGTAGAAACTTTTTTTTCCATGCATCAACACCCACACACTTATGTTCATTGCCTTCATTCTTGATAGCTGCTTTACACCAAAACTTCAGGATTTAACTTGATAAACACAACTAAAAAGTCCCAGACGTCATTATTGATTACTGGAAGAGAACTGAAAATACATATGCCCTCTGTGGCTCTAAAATGCCACACTAAACAAGCCTCACCATCGATAGAAAAGCTGTCAAGATACTGCTTTAGCAAAGGATAACTCACAATTTTCAGAAAAAATACAGCAGACCAGCTTGTAGCCCACTGCTGCCTAGTTATTGAAAAATTGCTGGTACATCACTAAAGAAAATAAGGCGTTTCACAAATCATTAGCTTACTATTATAATTAACATCATAACTAAAAATATTGATAATGCCTGCTGAAAAGCACTGGCAGAAGTCAAGAGCTCGCGTTCATTCTGAAGACCAGCCTTTAACTCCCTGGGTACTGCTACTAATTCTCTGATCCTATTTTAAGCGGCAGTGCGAAGTCAGTGGCTTTTTTCTGCTTGGAGTTGTAACCAAAAGTTGGTCCATTTCTCACCAGTCTTTGGAGGTTATCAGACTACCATGTTCCGGTAACAATCAGTAATTCCAGTGCTCTAGATAATATTCCAGCAACTGCAAATCAGATTCAGGGGTATATACACAATTGAATTGGCCCCACCAACTTGAATATTCAACTGGGACAAATCATTCAAGAACTAGTACGTTCTTTTGAAAATTATATTCATTTGCTTCTGACAGAAGGTTGAAAGGATGTTAGGTTTATTGCCATGGGATTATAAAATCATTTAGCAAACGGTATTATCCAGGACCTGCAGCAGAATCTATACTGTGCAAGTCAAGACAGAATTTTACTGACTGGTAAATACAGCCTAGAAAACCAAAAGCGAACCTGTCTTTTGAAATGTCCATCAGAAGGGTCTGGACAGTTTACAATGGAATTCAGTCACACCTTTTTGTGGAAATGAGGGGTTAGCTTTATAATGAATATGATACATTGGGAGCTGTCTGAGTGGGTGATGCAGTACTTCTTACAGGAAACAAAAGCTGAGGCTACAAGGCTGAAATGCATGTAGTATGAATACAGAGAAACAAAAAACCCAGAAACATACTGATTGTTAATATGATTTTCTGTTTTCTTTTCCCTTGTCTGCTTTTACGGGTTGCTGCATGGTAAAACATGTTCTGCAAACCACTTATTTGAAGATGGACTGCCCCCTAACTGTAAAAAAAGTCTAAAGAAAGCTAGATGCAAATGTCTATAGGGCACATTTGAAGCAGAAAGTCTTCCAGCCTCCCCAAAGTACAAAAGAAGATATAAAGGTAGACACAGGGCTCATCTCCTTTGTAAGGTGAGTCAAAAGTGAACAGAGTAGTGGCTTCTCCCAGTGGTGTTTTCTAAAGAGCAAAGAGAACATAAAGAGGAAAAGATTACAAACGTAGGAGGAGGTGTTACCTGGCAGAGGTAAAGGGCAACAGGAGAAAAACATTAAAAGCAAATGAGACCCTTCTGTTTCTAAAATTCAGGTAGAACTCACTGAAGCATACACAAAATGACAGGTTTAATATATCTGTTACTTGTTAGACTAATAAAGCTGAATTTGAAAAATAGTGTATGTATATACTTTGCAAAAGGTATTGCACTATTGATGTAGCAGGAGCAGAAGGACAGTAACCTTCATTAAAACTAGGTTATGTGGTCATCTGCACAGCTCTTGGCTGCAATGCGATGTGTATTTTCTGCAAAAAAGATTTCTGAGAGAGCACGACCTTTCTGAAGAATAGACTGGTATCCTGCAGAGCCAGGATCTGCGGTCAAGAATCAATATAGCCTTCTGGAGGTGTCTTGTTTGGTTTAATGGAGAGTGAGCGAAACAGCACGGTGTGCGCTATAAATCCATAACGCTATTCAAATGTCATTTGAGGTGCCTTCAAGGTTAACAATCGTTGCTATCAAATAAGCTGTCAGAATGGCAGGAAGCTTTCATTCATTGAGAGGTCTAAGGTCTAATGCGGTAATTAAACCCAGAATACAAAATAAACTGTTCTCATGCAGTGTACCAGTGTGCCAGAGAATCCTAATGAATAGTTAGCATTGCTGCTGCTAATGGTAATGAAACCTTTACTGCGGCTCAGGCAGCTTCTTGTAAGCATCTGGTGTATTAAGTGCTTTCTCATGTTTCTAAGGCCATTCCTTTGCAGCTTTCAAAGAAAAATTCTCTAAAAGGAAAATAAAAATTTTTTACCACTTATCACAGCCTGTGTCTGGATGAAGCACATTCACTTTTCAGCCAGCTCACAATGCTTTAGAGGCTGTAACATCAACACAGAAACAGCTGTTACAGAACAGATCCTCTCAGATGTGTTGTAGTATCTTTTGGTTCTGACTTTAGAAGTGTTGGGACACTGTGACTCTTACAAGCCTGCACAACCCCGAAAACATTCAAGTGCCTTCTCTACCCTGAAAATCATGTTTGTTGCTTATGGCTATGGAATAGCTTAAAAGCTGTTACTGTTCTTCCCCTAGTAAAACTTTCTGGGGTGGGTGGGGGGTGGGTAGGGGAAACAACACAACAAAAAGGTATCTGCTATATAGATGGCTGCATAGGAGAATGAGAAGATTATGAATAGGAATGCTCGGAGCATTCCCAAATTTAAAGCTGCTGGTCATAAAGAGGGATATCTTCTGTAAAGGCAAGTCCTCTGCTTGAAGGAAGCCAAACACTGCTGGCTTCCCAACCGGCTTCTGTAAAAGCACGGGCTGACGGGAGTCACCTCTGCCCAAAATCTCAACATCACACTCACTGAAGGGCCAGCAACAAAAGGAGATGGGATATTTTGAAATGCCTAATGTTTCAAGGACAAAGTCCCAGTGAGTAGGCCCTTGCTGAGCCTTGCTTTATTGCTTATCTTTTTTAAATGGATAAATCAGACTGGACTTCCAGAGTGCCAAAAGCCTGGCTGCAACCCTTAGGAGTACCAAGAGGCATCAGATGTTATTCTTCAGAGCTGAGGCAGTGCTATCCAACGGTAGTTATAAAGGGCCTCCGAAAGGATTTCTGAACCTGAGATTTGGCCTCATAGACCTAAAAACACAGACTGTATACAGATACAATTAGCTTAAAAGCTTCTGTGATGGAATAATTGACCATATCCATCCTGCAAACTAAAAGAGGGCAAGGAGAAAGCTCAAGCTTGGGATCTCTCATCACCCATTTAATTGCCTAATTGTTAGTTTATTCCTGGTTCTGGTCACATACAGGAGACTTGATACCGCAATGAGTTTTAGTCACAAGACTGGTGATATCAGGCCACAGTCTAACAAATACCCTGGAAATGCACAATCCAAGAGAAAAAGAAGAGCTTTCACATTTCTGGTCTTTGGCCTAATAAACTGTATTTGCCTTAGGTCCTAAACCAAGTGCAGCATTATTAATAATTTAGTTCTTCAAGGATTTATTAAAAAACAACAGGGAAAAAATTAAATTATGCTGGACTAGACATTATATTTCCTTGAAGGAAGCAAAGTCTCAAAGTTGGAGAATGTTAAACTTTTAGAGTAAATGATTTAATAGTCTCTTAACTGTGGAATATACAGAGCAATAATTCTGACAAAAGGTGACTTATCTTTCTGGGACAGCTATCAAATTGCTTGTGCAGATTAAATACGTGCTCCAAACTGTATGCATACAGGTACTAAAATCACAAAGTACTGCTGAAAATGTCCAAAATCATCCCTTGTGTAATTCTATTGAAGCCAGGGGAATTACGCCTGGGAGAAATCTGTCACATTTATAGGCAGATTTCAATCTCTGTGACAGCAGAGCAAAGGCCCCCGGCAGCAGGAACTCTGCCAAAAGTTCTCACAGAGCAAGAGCGCAAGGTGCAGGCACACGAGCCCCATGACTGACTAGTTCAAGCCCCAAAAGAGACCAAACCAGAGATGGCAGAAAAGGTTCAACCTACTGCCTCTTCCTTACATACGTATGTGAGATCCCTGTGTAATCCCAGGCAGGCTTTAAGGCTGCTCTCCCAGTGGGCCTCAGAACCATTAGTGCAACATACGGTATTTCCATCGACTCGATAAATGTAAATGCCATGTCTCAGATCAGATCACCAATGTACTGGGGTGAGGCAGAGAAGGAAAAAGCTGCTCAAGACATTAAACTGTCCAATAGTTTTCTTTCGGTTCCCCTCCTTCATCCATCCCAGCTAAGACACATTACACTGAAAACGCAAACTAAAAAATGAAGGGGTGAGTGAAATAAAGCACACATGAATATGTTTCATAACCTGTGTCCAATGGACTTTTAATTTCCATCTAAAGATTTCTGATGATGCCTGGTTTCCAGTGACCATTAGGAAATTAATAATAACAAAATGCATATACATTCAGTGTAAGAGATGGTACTGTTCCAATACGAGGAAATTATTTCCCAAATGAACCGATACCTTAAAAAACAGAAGTGTGACAACAGCAACTACTACTACACTTGCTTTTGCCTTACTCTGCTCTTGCCTTAAAAACAAGACTGCTGCTGAGCACTGAAACAACTGGCTCCTCTTCCTATCTCCTTCACCTTAAAATTACTGCACAGACTGAAATTCTTAATGAGCCCTGCAGTGGAAAGGAGAAAGTAAAAGTGTACAGACATACAGCTTCACCAAGAACCATGGCGATAATAGAAAATGGACATCACACATTACTGTACTTAATAAGACAAACAATAAAGGGAAAAAAATGGCAAAATAAGTTGTATTCACCTAGGAAAATATGGTAAATGCAATTAAAAGGGAGAAATACTAACTAAAGAGAGATGGTGAACAAGCACAGTGGCTAATTTTCTTTTCTCCTGTCAGTCTTAAACAGGGAGAGAGAAGTTGCTGTGCTCTCCTAAAGACATTTTTCAGGAACAGATCCCTAGAAACTGAAATCTCTAGGGAGAATCCTAAGTGCATCAAATCACTGAGTGCAAATCAGATACTTGGATAGCTCTGTAAAAAGGTTATTCACTATAGATTCAGTTATGCCATGAAGCCACAAATCACGGAAGGAATATAACAGCAACATCACTATAAAGGACATTGCCTATAGCTCCTGAGACGGGACACTGGGCCAAATTTGACCAGTCTTTGCACTTACAGCTGCAAAAATAACCAAACCAAACCAAAACCACATTTCTTGACTTGTGCAAATACCATGCACTAATGGCCCTATTTCACTGAAAATCTTTTCTATGTGTTCAGCACTAGGAAAAAATCCTTTTTCCATAGCAGTCAGTATACAGAACGTTGTAGACTACACAGTCTATAGCAGAGTGTCTGTTTCTTTTTAGAAAAGGATGCAAACGAAATACAGCCTAGCATGAAAAAAGATATTAAAAATCACAATCCTGTGAGTCACTATTCAAACAAACAAACAAACAAACTAACAAATAAATAAATAAAAATCTTGTGGTATGTTAAGACACTCTACAAAAGACTGCTCTTCTGAAAGAGAAACAGTTAACGTCAATACGCTAAGTAGATCTATACATTATTCTGCTAGAAGAGGAAGTTGACTAAGTAGTTGAAGCCTGCAGGTGATCATTCCAGTTAAGTATGGAAGACTGTAAATAACTTCACACAGATTTGTACAAGTTAGGAGACTGAATGAGAAACACCAATTTTTGGTAAAATAAATGATCATTTGTATCAGGAACAAAATGCCTACAACTTCTAGCTTGAAACAGGACATTTATCAAGACTACATTAAGCTTATCAGTAAACAATATGTATAAGTTCAAAAGAAAAGGGTATTTTGTGGAATTAAGTAGTAGCGGTATATAATACGATTATTTATTATACAAAACTCTTCAGTAGAATTTTAGATTTCAACAATTTTTCAATAACACAGTAAAGAATCTGAAAGATCCAAAGTTCATACTGATTTGTCTTCCAATTTTTAACAACAAGCCTTTCACTGACATTGTTTTCAATAGGATTTTATTGCAATGAAATTTGCATGCTCACTGAGGCCTTTTTCTCTGTAGCTTGTTTTGGTTCTTACTTATCTAAACAGTATAAGATAGGTCAAATGGGGTTGGACTCAAACCCTTGTATCTTCTGCACTTTGTTAGGAAAATCACATTTATTTCTAATTCCTTTTAAAAAGGTTTTGTCAAACCTTCATACTGGGTTAACTTGAAGCACAGCATGTCCCATAAGGACACATGCCAGTCATATGGAAGCTATCAACTCTGCAACAAAAAGCAGATCTTTGCCACTATCTCTAGTCTGCTGGATCACACAGTCTTGAGGAACTACATGTCTTTGGGAAAGCAACAGGTAACTACATTGAAAGTCAGTACAAGAAAAGAAAGATAGTTTCAGGTAGAAAGAAATAATCTGGGCTGAATGGCCCACTTATTAGGAGGGCAAGCTGTCACATGCAGAACATCTAAAATCTGGGATGTTTACAAACACAGAGATTACTAGCAGGCATAAACATTGTATTCTTAAATAATTTGCATAAAGGAAAACTGTTCATTAAGGTTGTGGGAGGCTGGAAATAAACACCAATATTACAAATGTAAGTTCCAAACATCTGGTGTATACAATGATACTGAAGCCCCTACTGCTCCCATACTTCTATAAAAAGAATGGGCAAGAACATTACATATATAGGTATATGTGAGTTTAGGTATATAATTACAATTATTATGTTTTATTATCTCAGCAAATGTAAAGATCCTACAGTGTTAAAGCAGCTATTCATATATAATATGTTATATTACTAATAATTGGAGGGATCTAGCTAAGTCAGAAGACTTATTTCTGTATCTTTGAGAATTCAAACACAAAGATGATGAATGCAGCACAGCAAGTCTTAGCATTAGAGTCTCTGGGGCACACATTTTAATAGATTCTTATTCTAAAACCACTCTTATTCTTTCTCTGCAGTAATAAAGAAAATATAAGATTTAATGTTTGCATTTAAGCATGAAGATCTGTCTGTTAGAAATGCTTGTCTCCCTCAGTTATGACTAGGGAAGCCTAGGGCAAATAATCTGTTAGTTTAGGAACATCAAGAATATTCCTAAAGCTAGGTGTGATGAAAATTGCTGCTAAGACAATAAATAAAGGAGAAAGGTAAGTAAACCAAACCACATATTTTCAACGCTTATCACTAGGTATTCTGTACTCCAATACCATTCATGATCTACAGAGTTTCCCACATCATTTTATCTTGGTGGGTGATACTGCATTCACAACAAGTGATCCAAGGACTTAGAACCTGTTGCCTAGAAGTCCCATCACAACATGAGTTACAAACACATAGCAGTATAGAAAAGTATAAACTGTATCAGAAAGTGGGATCTAGAAACTGTCAGAAACAATTGAGCATTCAACAACACGGGAAAGAAATTACGGAGCTAGAATATTCTTTCCCCAAACCAGTGTTCAGACAAAATTAACACTGAGCTCTTACACTGACTGCTACAGCAACCAGTACTTCAGACTGAACCAGAATATATCCATCTCTTCCTGTTTTTACTGTCAAGTAATCAAAGCTGTTTTCTTTCCTAACTAAATGGGTGCATATGGATTGCATGCCAGGACAGACCAAATTGTGCCATTGGTCTAGCCTGCACAGAGGGAAACAATCCCAGACAGATTGTTCACATCATGCCTTGCCATCACTATCACCTGCCCTTCAATCTACACATTCCCGGAGCCTGCTAGTGCTACTTACAGCATGACTAAAACCTGTTGTTCTCATGCCCATCCATTGAATGCAGCGAGAGCATGGCCATACTCTTCCAGTGGGCTTTCACAGGAACTGCAGAAAATAACCCCTTAGGTGAAGGTTACACATGGGTGGGTGGTGATGAGTAGAAGCACCTTTACAGCTAAAGTGGCTTACACCAGAGGGAGCTCAGCTGGGACACTAGAGCTGAGGCAGGGTCAGCAGGGATGTCAGGTCTGGAAGAGCAACATGTCTTCACTCTCCAGCTAAGCCAGTTATAGCTGAAAAATCCGAGAGATGCATTATATTTGGAGGTCTACAGCGCCAGTTCTGTGAAGTTGCTGGTGATGTCAAAATCATACTTTCAGTAATCTTGACTGTGCTCTGTCCTTTATGTCATTACTATGCAGGTTCTTTTCTACCCTGGTGAATTACCACTCTTTTCTTTCTATAATCTGGGATGCTTCAAGGAGAGCTGGAACCTCACTGTCTCCCTGATGTATCACTGAATGGATAAAACATTAAGAAAGAAAACAGTGGGATTCAGGAGCGAGGGAGGCTATCCCACTGATTTCATACACTCAAAAGGTTAATCTTCAACTACATCTTGTTCATTAGTCTAAATATACATTTAAAACATCAATGTGCTTAAAAGTACTTTGTCAGTACCCATTAAGAATGTGCACTGCATATTTTAGACACGTCTTGATAGTAATAGGCACTGAAAAGCAAGCACTGTTCATCTTTTTAATGAGTGGTTTTCCCTCTGAGTGCATATGAAGCTATGATGCAACGTAAAGTGACACTGGTATGCCCTGTGGACATGCAAGAGCAACCCATTCTGTGAAAATCAGGCAATTAAAAGGCATAATGTGTGAACATGATTTCAAAGTAGCTATTCTTTCAGGTCTTGATTGCAAGTCCTACTTCTTCACGTTGATAAAAGGGAGGTGAGCAGGTCTAAGAAGACTTTCTTATACTGGCCACCTACACTGGAATGTGGACAGCTGAAAAAAAGGAGCCACTCTAAGGTTATTATTCCACCTCTGATAGATGATACACTTTTTCACATCATTCTGCTAACGTAGCTACATTGTGCAAGTAAATATCCTGCAGCAGATAGATTAATTGCATCTGCCAGTTAAGGACAAAACTATGTCTATACTGCTAATCATCCCTGGGCCCCAGGCCATGCAGTGAATAACATCCTTCTCGGTTGGACTGGCAGTACAGTGGCCCACAGTCCAGTCCCACTCCCTCATGCAGTGTCTTTGTGGCTGTTAGACATAATTCTTTGATTTTTTTTTAAAGTTCTTTCAGTTCAAATACCTGAAATAACAGGAAGGCTGTCATGCAATCTGTCAGTGCAGAGCGGTGTGTACACAGCATGCTGCTAAAGGAACAAAGGATATGGCATCAGAACATATGGTGTGTTTGAAAGTACATGGCTCACTGGGATAGTGTAGAGGACTCTGTAGGGCAGAAGAAACCAAACCTGGCATGGTCCTGGCTGAGGAATGACTTGTCCTCAGAATGAAGCATCTCCTGAACTGCAGTCGGGTTCACCTTGGAGGGAGGAGACACTTTGGTTTCCTTCACTGGAGAGCCTGGGAATTAAGTAATGTAGCTAGCACTTTACAAAGAAGCAGCTGATTTATTTGACGTTGTCAACACATCCAAAGAGACCTTTTCCACTGAGCTGCAGCAACCAGTTGGGTAAGTATATGTCTGGTGTGCCAGCAGTTCTGTAAAATGTGAAGGTTGGAGTAGAGGGTTGCACAGCTAAGGACAGGACCAGCAGCAGGGGAATGGTGCTGAGACTGTGGCCACTGCTAATGATGGAAATGAGCTTCACCTGGCAGCTCTAACACCGCTCACACTGTTTCTGTGGAAGTGCCACCTCCTTCTGCCCTTAACCACGCCAGATGGGAGTGAGTGAGAGGGTGTAAAGTACTGCTCCCCTTTGGGCAGCAGCCTAACTGGGTAAGTATGAGCATGAACAAAAGTAGTGAAGGTCCAGTACTGTTTATTTAAAAACATAAAGGCCATAAAGGCAACTCTGTGCCTCTAACAGGAATATCGCATATTCCCAGCTCTTGCACAATGGGCAATAACACATGAGCAACTGGATTCTTCTTGCAACATGGGGAACAAGAGGGTTTCTAGGCTTTGAACATGCCATACCTTCTATATCATGCTATAAAAATACCAGAATGCAAAATAGTACTTTGAACTGAAAAGAGCTTTTGCCTCCCCACCACCACCCACATGCACACGTTTGTACACACATCAGTAAGATTCAGGTATCAGGATCACATGGGCATTACATGGGGCTCTGAGGACCCCCCACAGCCAAGCACTGTGTCACACAACAAAATTGCTCCCCTTCAGTGGAGGTCAGCTGTGACCAGCGTGGGCCAGACCACCCTGCGTCACTCCACTGAGGAGCCTGGGAAGGCTTTGGGAACTGATGCACTTAGCCTTGTGGATGTAGCCTACAAATGACAACAGCTAAATAAATGAGTATGCGAAAGGTAAGCCCAGATTCGTGATGACTTGGGAGTGTCAGATAACGCTTGTTCACATGTTTAGCGGTTTCTCTTTTATTCTCCCGTTACTGATTTAATCAGTTACCACTAGGCGAACACATTGCTCGCTGAGGAATTGCTGTTCACCAGAACTAAACACAGAGGGTAACAGCTACAGAGCTACATTATCACTGCTGTTTGCTAAAGAGAATTTCGGACAGATTTAAAAAAACCCCAACTTTTCCACCAGCAACTGACGGTAGGCAAATCACTATTGCTTGTCCTTCAGAAAATCACGTAATCTCAATTTTAAGATATTTATCATCTTCAACTTTGTTCCAACCTTTTTCCTACCTTAGGCTGTACCTACTATTGTAACTCCACAAGCTGCCCTTTAGGCTTCAATAACATCATAAGAAACCTCTGCTACTGCCTCTAGAAATTGTTTAAAACCCTGCAGATGAAAGAAGGAAGGAAAAGCAAAAGAAAAACAGAATGGAAATTTATGGCTTAAAAGCCAGCGGTTGAAAAAAATGCTTTAAATAATGTCTAGGTGTTTATAAAAGAATCAGTCCATGCCTTGTGGAAATACCTAACTGAAAAGTTCATATTCTTTTTTTTTTTTTTAATAACATAACTAAAGGGAAACAGTAATTAGTGCCAGGATCTTTGTACTTGATTGGATGCAGCTGATCAGTTAATAAAGTACTTGGGACTGTGTTCTTCAGTCTGGAATAGAAAATCTGGTATGTCAATGTTATTAAGAGTCCGTGTTATAATTATGGAGTGTTGCTGGGCAGGAAATGTATCTATGAACAGGAACTACTTTGTGTATCTGCAAACATTTTGTCGTTTCAGATGAATGACAGTGAAGACATAGTTCTGCTACAGTTTTTAGAGAATCTAGATTTGTTTAGCAGTATTTCAACAATTTCTTGCATTTCTCAGGAAACAAAACAGTACTTAAATTTAAAGGGTAACCGTGATGATAGTGAATGCAGACATTCATTTAAAAATCCCTATTTTCATAAAGTATTAAGGGGAATGGGTAAATTAGTCAGTATTAATCCACACAGACACACAGCAACTGTCAATTTTTATTTACTTGAATAAATGGTATCAATGCCACAATAATATCCCATAAATTTTGAATACTAAGTGGTATCCAAAGCAACGTTAACTGGGGAAGACATGTACACAGGACCCAAACTTACCCCCAGATGACCATGACCTTAAGGCCTTTGAAGTCACTGACTGACTCTGTATCTGAAAAAGGTTTTTTTCAGGTACTTTCATATTCATTTATGTTTTTTATAATTTTCTTCCTCTGAGACACTTGCAAGAGGAACCCTGATAAGGAAAGTGCATACCTATAAAGCAGCTCAAAACCCAAGGACTGATTTCATTTAGAATAAATAGAATACATTCCTCAAACATTCCTGTAACACAGCACATCCACAAGGTATGTGAATTACATGAAGTACTGGTGACATGAGCTTTGGAAATTCTATTTTTACTTACAGATATCTTTCACATCTAATATACAGTGTCTGTAAAAAAGGGATCTCCCTCTCTCCCAGCCTTGCCCTCAAAACACAGTCAGAGCAAAACTGTTGGTTCCACTTCTTGAGTAGCACCAATTCTTCCAGGAGAAACGTCCCCCATGTTTGCAATTGGATGAACTCATTGCTGTCAGTCTCTTCTCTAAATTAACATACCTTCTTCTGCCTTGTAAGTTCATATAATGCATTATATAAAGCAAGGACCAGATTTTTCTCTTGTGTTCAAGATGCCTATTACACTGCAGGAAATGCAAGAGCAACAACTGCTTTAACAGTAAGTCAGACGCTTACGCTGTTAAACTAGGATGTAACAACTTAACCGACTTAAATTGCTTTTACAAACTTCAGTGAGATTTGCTCTGGAGTTAAAACACTGTAAGAAAGAATCTATTTTACCACAACTACCTGTATTTTACAGCAGTGAAGAATAAAAATGTCACACCTTTAGCTTCTGAAGAGGTGTGGATTTTACTGTTTTGTGCAAGCTTCCAGTAAGACACACTGTGGGCTGCTAGCGTAGTCACTACACAAAATAAGATTGGTTCTCCTGGGTCACACTTCTATAAATTTTATTCCTGACAAGAGCAGGAAAGGCAACAAAGAACAGTCTAGGGAGACATACTAGGAAACAATAAACATAGTATTGAAAAGCTTGCAAAAGGAGAATTATCCACTTTGAAGCAACACAGCCTCTGCTGTACTGCTTCCACCTTCCATTCAAAGGCAAATAAATTTTCCATGACAGCTCCTAATGGGCTCCACAGTTGTTCACTGAACTTGCCCTCAAATTACAGGGTAATAAAGGAATAACAATCCTTGACTGGCTAAATGAGGAGGTGGGTCCTCCCAGTAAAAACATGTCTTTCATTACTTGCCCTTTTTTTTTCGCACGTCCAGTGAAGTAGTATCTCACAATTACAACTAAATTGCTAACAATTAACTGACTAATATATCTTTATTCCACTTAAATCATTCCATGGAGCATCACTGTGGTAATGTTCCAGAGGCGGATTATAGATTATTTAAAAGTTAGCAATGCAGTCATAACAACAACCCTTACTTCAAGTAAGGATACCAAGGCACTTGGTAGTACTATCTCTGTAACATCATGCTATCAGGTTTCTTTTTCCAGATTATTAAAGTTTTTGCACAACACAATTGCATTTATGTTGAATGCTACTTTTCCTATTCATCTGTTATTAGCTTGTTAAATTTTGATCTCCCTCATAGGAGGCCACCTACATATATCCTGAAAATTTGAGAATTACATCTGTGAATACATCTGTCATGACCTGCTTTCACTTGACATGCCCACAAAAAGAAATATAATCTAAATTTAGTTGATACAAACAGACAAGAATTTGCCTGGATAACCACATTGCTAAAATGAATTTCTGCCAAAAGTAACTATTAAATTCAGATGAAAGCCTGTCTTATTCTGTCCTATTTTCACAGATGCAAGCTTCTTTAAAGGACTTTGTGTGTAATGAAGCTAACAGCCTGATCCTCCTAAATTCGGAAGTCAAAGATTATGTGACCAGTTTTTAAAGGTACTGATGTCCACTGCACTTCAACATTGCTTCAAAAAGGCTCTCACTGCACTGAGCACCAGACGAAAAAGAAAGAGTTATTTAAGGCAATCACGCAGCCTGCAATCTTGCTGGACACAACAACATTCTTACCTCAGCTGTCTTAAACCAGTTTTCCAAAAGTGGTGCAACTCTTGTTTAAAATGGTTATTATACAACTTTATGTTGTTATTGCCTTACAGTGCATAGGAGTTGACTTACTGTAAACCAAAGACAAGCCAGGCTTAAGCTAAAGTCTGTAATAAGTGAGGTAGAATAAACAGAGGTTTAGAATTGTTACAGATTCCTCATATGAAAAAAGAAACCTTCTTATGCACAGTCCTCCTTGCTACAGGAAAATGATGGAGATGCCCACCTCCTCTCCAGGTATCCACTAACTGGGATTTTTCTATTTTATACAGTTAACAGCTTGACAGGAATTTTAGAAAAGGAAAGATTAAGTAGCATGATTTCTAAAACAGAAAACCTGCGAAATCAAAGTGATTTCCAAAACTATTTCACTAAGCAGTGCTGGTGTTGATTTTGTTTTCATGTTGATGAAGTCAATGTGTTGATGTTGATTTCATTTACCCACGCAGATCATTGATTTTACCATGTCCTCTGCATATAAATGGGAATGAGATAAATTAAAAGGTAAATATATATTCTATCTAATAACTTTTGTGGTTTTTTCTAATTAGTTAGGATGTGAATAAAGGTATTTTCTACGCTTTCTACAACTGATATTCTATTAGCAGTTCTCCCTTCTGAAAGTAAGAACTAAAGCTGTTAAGTTTGTGATAGTATTTTCACACATACATGCTTCTGTCCACCTAGACACCTCAACTCAAGGAATTTACAAAGTGAGTTCACTGAACTGGCACATCAACCACGATCCATTTATTCTATCTTCATGTGATGGTTTGACTCTGGCTAAATATCACGTGCCCCCTGAAGCAGCTCTGTCACTACCCTCGTCAACCGGACAGGGGAGAGAAAATATAACCAAAGGCTCGTGGGTGGAGATAAGGACAGGGAGACATCACTCAGCAATTACCATCATGGGCAAAACAGACTTGACTTGGGGAAATCAGTTTAATTTATTACCATTCAAATCGGAGTAGGATAATGAGACTTAAAATCAAAACTTAAAATACCTTCCCCCCACTCCTCTCTTCTTCCCGGGCTCCACTTCACTCCCGATTTCTCTACCTCCTCTCCCCAAGCAGCGCAGGGGGACGGGGAACGGGGGCTGCGGTCAGTCCATCACACGCTGGCTCTGCCCCTCCTTCCTCCTCACGCTCTTCCCCTGCTCCAGTGGGGGGTCCCTCCCACAGGAGGCAGTCCTCCATGAACTTCTCCAACATAAGTCCTTCCCACAGGCTGCAGTTCTTCATGAACTGCTCCAGTGTGGGTCCCTCCCACGGGGTGCATGCAGCCCTTCAGGAACAGGCTGGTCCAGCACAGGCTTCCCATAGGTCACAGCCTCCTTTGGGCATCCACCTGCTGCAGTGTGAGGTCCTCCACGGGCTGCAGGTGGATATCTGCTCCACCACGGACCTCCATGGGCTGCAGGGGGACAGCCTGCCTCACCAGGGTCTTCACCATGGGCTGCAGGAGAATCTCTGCTCTGGTGCCTGGAGGACTGACCTTGGTGTTGGCAGAATTGTTGTTCTCACATATTCTCTCTCCCCTCTCTAGCTGCAATTTTTGTGCTTTTTTCTTCACTTTCTTAAACACGCTATCCCAGAGGCGTTACCACCATCGCTGATGGGCTCAGCCTTGACCAGCAGCAGGTCTGTCTTGGAGCCAGCTGGCATTGGCTCTGTTGGACATGGGGGAAGCTTCTAGCAGCTTCTGACAGAAGCCACCCCTGTAGCACCCCCACTATGAACACCTTGCCATGCAAACACACTACGCTTCATCAACTATTTGATGTATGTTGTAAAAATAATTCTATGAGAGCAAGGCCATTCAATTTCCTTTTTCACTTCCAATTTTTTTTGAGTTTATGGTCCTCCTCTTTGAAAATACTTGTGACTCCTTTTTGCAAAACAGTAACAGGGCTTGTTTTACCAACATTCTGAGGAAGTCAGATTTCATGTGAAGTAATTTTTTTCATTGGTAGATGTTGCTCAGCTTCACCACTGGAATGTGGATAAATTTTTTGTCAGTCAGCTGTAAAACAGAGTCTCTGACACATTTTATAGCCAGGATATTATGATGGGACATTGCTTTCTAATTTACAGGGTTTCTTTTCTGCTGAATTTCTAACTGCTCATCATACATGAATGTTTTTAAAACTCCTTGCAATTAAAATACCATTTCCATCCTACTTTCTATCACATGAAATCACATGAACAAAGATAAAAATATTGCCCTACATTTTCCACACACTGCTCTTACAAAATGGTGTTAAGGAGTATAGACTGGATTATATGTACTGGATGATCTTGTTTTACTGACTGTAGAACAGAGTATTGTAAAATGTACATATGTTGCTTATTAAGATAGTGACAAGTTCTAGATACATAGTAATTTTATTTTTTTTTTTTTTAAAAAAACAGAACAGAAAATACGACTATGAATCATTATATGCATTTTTGAGTCAGTACTGAGCAAATGCCCGGACTGATGCTCTATGTTGCTGGAGGCAGTGTTTCATGTCAGATATGGAACTGTGGTCCTGATTGCTCATAATTAGTGGGTCCCATGACACTTTTTTTGAGGAATTCAGGGAAATAAGGTCCAGCATCCTGGCGAGATTCCAATGCTGGTAATTACATTATATCCCTCCTTTTTCCCCCTTAAATTGCAGCTGGGAAAAAGAGTTCATATCCTTTTTAACAGTTGTAAGGAGAAAAATCCAAACTCCACTGTTCTCATGTAGCTGACGGGAAGGGTTGTAGAGCTTCTAAATTCAAAAAAGACTGTGTGATGTGCATGCAATTGCATTTTGGGGCAGTGCAGGACAAATGTGAGGCTTTGTTTTTAATCAAAAAGAGAAAACCTGTTTTTTCTATAACTCAATTATATTACTCATTTTCTTTCCAAAAAAAAGATGCATTTATCATAGCAACCCAAAACAGCAGAAATAAATAGGATTTTGCAGATTCTTCACAAAAACACTTTACCTATTCTAGGTCTGGTGATTCCCCCAGAAGATATTCTATTTTATTATATTGATTAGGCTATTTGTGCCAGCTATTATAAAAAGTATATTCCTGGGGTTCAGACTATACAGTCTTCACTGATCTTAATGTAGTTAGAATGCTGTGGATAGTCACCTTAAGAGAGAAGACAAAACTATATTTCAGTAGCAGATGGAGACCTTCCGCCACCTTAGTTCAGTTCCTTTTACAGCTACCATATCTACTGGCTATTTTTCTGTGTTACTCGTGACATGTCAACACTTCTGCTGAAGCACCTTGTGCTTTCCACCAGCCTGGATTTCTGATACAGTTCTCCAGAAACTAGAGAGACCAAAGAAGTGAGTGCAATTAGAGCCGCACACAAGCAGTTGGGTCAAGAAGATGACACAACATTTTTAGGTAAAAATTTGGGCATTTTTCCTTGAGGAATATAATGAAAAAGGAAAAGTAAATTGGAAGGTAGATCTATACTACAGCTTGGGATTCAGGGTCACAGGACCTGCCCTGGCCTGAAAGGGACTTAATGTTGCTCAAGAAATGATTCACACTGTCCACACTAATGAAGGATCCTGATCAGTTTTCACCCTAAATGACTCTGGTACCTTTTATCATGCCAGATGGTATTACCCCAAATCCCAGAATTACAGAGAGATTGAGTGTCCCTCCTTTATATATGTTAGTAATGAAATACCTGAAAGTCTCTTTGCATCCTCTGGGGGTGGAAGTGTAGGGGTAGCAGGCAGAGCCCTACCTTGCTACAAGAAATGTTGCTACTAGAATCAGCAGAAAATCACTGCAAAATACCAAAGTCCACAGACAAACTCTTACTTTGTCACTTCTAGTTAGCTATTTCTATCCTGAATTATTTTTCTTATGGGTACAACTCCCACCTTTTTGCTTTTTGTGTATGTCTCAGTATTATTTGAGGGCTATAGGTATATAAAAGTCATCTAGGTACTGTCCAGCACTCAAGAAGGTAACAAATGCATTTTTAAAGCAGAACAATTGGAAGCTTGTTATTCCAGATGCAAATTATTAACCTTTTCAGTATGTTATGGTCCCTGGACTTGAAGAAAAGAATAGGATGTAGATCACAGTTCTTTTTATTTTTTCCCTTTATTCTTTAGAGATCCAATTCACCTCAGATTAAATGGCAGTTATTTCTCTGCCATTAAGTTTTCCAAAAATAGAACCTAGGGTTTAAATATCATTTACATCACAGTCAAAAGAATAATCACATAAATAAGAATTTATGAATAATTAATCACAACTGCTATTACATTAGCACAATACTATTTTTAATTTATGGGGACCACAATGGCATCTTTACCAACCTGGCAAGCGGCAAGTAGCAATTAAATTAGCACACTGATTAACTGATGAGTCATTGTATAGGCATACAGAGATTGATTGATTGATGAATCTTTTTGCTGTGATCATGCCACAGCGTACCTGAACAACAAGGAAAATCTTGCATTACAAAGTGTCCTCAACCACAAAAAGATGATAAAAGTCCCACAAATATAGAGAAGTAATGTTAATGCTATTTTCACAGACAGGGAATTATTTTGCTCTCAACAAAGGAAGGGTTGAAATATAAACCCTGTTGCAGCTGCCATTATCTGCTGAACGCTTACAATTAAACAGGGAGAAAAGACTGCTGAAGTGCTCCAGTAATGATACTTCTGCCTGAAGAGTAACCGAAACTTTCAAAACACTCAAAATGTGTCCATTTTTACATTCCTGATAGTGAAAGAAAGAAGTGTTTTTCTTCTGAAAATGTCAGATAAGATACGCACTCTAGTTTTGTGCCTTTTTTTTCTTGTTTCCCTACCCAGATGTCTACTAAATCATACACCTCCATGGAAACAGAACAACTGACTAAAAGCATAGTGAAAGACTGAGGAGCAGTTACAAGGGGGAATTAAAAGCAGCAGCTTTTGGTTTTGTGTTTCTTTCAGGTAGTAACATGTGAAACATATTTAAAATATATTTAAAAGCAGCAAAAGATAAAAGCATGGATCTCCATTTTTCTATTACAAATTAGGCTGGTAGTTCAAAGGAAAATATTGCAGATGAAGTTGGACTTTTTGGACATAAATAATTTCTCATTTGGTTTGCAGAACTGAAGCTTGCCAGAGAAACAGAGTGCTGAGTGCATACATACCTACATCCAATCGGCAGGTGGTCACAAAGATCATATGTGATGCTTGGGAGACAAGTTGACATTGCTGTTTTCCCTGATTCAGATATGTAACTTCATATTTATACTCTTGTTTTCATTCCAAAAGATACTGGGGTTACTTCAGTACAGTACCAGGAAAACCTCTGAAATACCAGAGATGTCTTATAAGTGAAAAAATTGTTTCCTTTCTTGCTTTGCTTTCAAGACCTACATATTGCCTACAGATAGAGAAAAATTTATATGATTTACAAACTTCTTTCTATTCCCAAACTATTCAGATAGGAGTATTATGAAATAGAAATTCATGCTATGAATGTTCACCCTGTCTATAGAAATTTGCTCTAAATTGTCTAATAGAGATAGAACATATCTTTATTCTACATAGTTTAGATTTTAGTAATTGCCTTTTATTTTGTTCCAATACTCAAACTGATTAAGACCATTTCTTAATACCAAGAGATGTGTAGAATACCCAAAAAGAAAACAAATGCTTTAGCAGAAAAAGGTTCAGTTATGAAGGAGGGGATGGAGATGTGTTTCTTTAGTCATCAGATCAATAGGAAGATGAATTAATACAGACAGCTTCCAGATCCTTCATTCCGGACTGTAATTAGGATCCTTCAAATGCATGTCTTTTAAAATCAGATGTCCCTTCAAATTCATGCAAACAATTCTACTACCTACATCTATACCTGGAGACCAAGGTAGGAAGGCAGTGTTTTGCAGATCACAATTGCATCTTGAGTGGGATACTGTCTGGAGATGTGTATCTAGTTCCCCTTTTTATGTGGATACCTGAGGGCCACCATGTTTCCCATCTGGGAATTTCTGAGAGAGTTTGTT
Source organism: Ibycter americanus (assembly GCA_035590275.1). Classification (NCBI taxonomy): domain Eukaryota; kingdom Metazoa; phylum Chordata; class Aves; order Falconiformes; family Falconidae; genus Ibycter; species Ibycter americanus. Next base: position 54,219,449 of record JAVJGI010000014.1, on the reverse strand, counting down.
CACAATCACAGAATCAGTCACAGATTGGTTGAAGTTGGAAGGGACCTCTGCAGGTCATCTTGCCCAACCCGAACTGTCTTTCATACAGAGTTTCTCAGATAGGTTATGCTTTGATTAAATGACTTGGAAATGGGGGCTGTTGCCAAGGCTCTGTTTCCCAGATGGTTGGGACAGCCTCTCAGCAGCTCCAGGGAAGGAGACTGCTGAAACAGGAGTTTCGGGACAGAACAAACCCAGGCCACTTCCTTGCCCAAAGGCAGGCATTGGGCTGATGGATGTGGGCACAGTGTTTCCACAGCTCCACTGGATTGTACAAAGGCCTGCCTGTCTCTGAGGTAGGATGATTAAAAAAATGCAGAGAAAAGCAGAGGCAGCAGGCAACAAAGCAGGCAGGTGGAAGAACTCAACCTGCGAATAAAAGCACATCTTACCATACTGTGCTTCAGGAAGAGTACTTTGACACAACCCTATTTATTTCACAAAGGAAGTACAAAGAGGGATTCAACCTCATTGTCATTTTCTCCCCTAACACAAAGGATCCTCAGGACTCTAATTACTAGCTAACTTCTCACATCAAGAAAGGGAAATGCTGGTAAGAGACACAGAATTTGTTTCTAAGAAGATAAAATTGAGAGCAGGTTTTTCTGATGAACCACAAAGGAGCAGACGCGAGCATGTTTAAAAAACTCCAAAACAGACACAGTTATTTTAAATAAGACTAAAAGACAAGAGGTGCAAAAGGGGATCAAAGCAGCATCTGGTGGTTTCTGCAAAAATGAGAAGCTGACTTTAAAAACAATGTTAAACCTTTGTTGGATTAGCAGTTATCAAAGGCTTCAGTAGAAAAGCATCAGAGGAACTGACGAAGTGACCAGCAGCCTGCCTGTCATAATTTAAAAAGTCTTCCTCTAAATAACCAATGTTAGTCAAACTTTTGTTCTAGATTTGCTAATGGAAGTAACCTATAACCTGAACTTAAAAGCACAGAAATCATGTTTCACAAATACCGTGTAAGTCAGTCATCTGGATACAAAATTGAGCTTACCATAATTCTTGAACAGATTTTATGTTTATAAGGCATCTATTCATAATATAATGACACTCAAAGGAAGAGACATGAGGCTGTTCCAACTCAAAAATGCTTTTTTTCTTTTGCTAGAGGAAAAGCTTTCTTTGAATTACAGTCAGAATGAGCGGTTGTAGGGAACAGGAATGGGGTTCCTAAGAGTCACTCCAAATCGGCTCAACATGTTAGACCTCTGGGGCACAAGGCTTTCTCCAAAAACTTGCCAATACTATACAGATCTGGCATAATCCTTGTAATACATGCTTTGGTGTAAGAAGTTAGTTTGAGCTGGCCAAAGCCCAAGCAAGAAAATGAAGCTGCTGTCAGGCAAGAGAAATGAATGCAAAGGCTGTATTGATAGATTCAGCATGGTATACCTACTACCACCGTATGTGCATTTAAAGAATTAAACAGAGAATTGCTGGATGACTTTCTACTTTTAGCCTGTTTATTACACCTAGACATAGCTAATGTACACTAGCTATACTAGAAGCAACATATTTAAAAATAGCTTAAGGCTACTGACCTGTCTTCAAACAGAATGGAAATAAACCTAATTTGTTTCAAAGCAGTAATTCACATTGACTTTACACTTACAAAATTAACACTCAGGTGGTACAAAATGACTAGATCCAGTGGATCCTTGCAGAATTGAAGAGCTTTATGTGACTCTAATCTTATTAGTGTATATTTGGGTTTGCTGTACTTACATCAATTTCTGCACAGACTGAGTGAGAAACCACTTCTGTTATCAGCAGAGAAAATTCATTCCTGAAGATAACTCTTGCAGGTGCTTCTGTGTTAGCATTGCTGCTTTTGAGACCTTTCTAGAGCTGAACAAATTTACTAGATAAGACAGCACAAGAATGAAAAAAAAAAAGCATAAGGCGGCAGTAGTTCTTTACAATAAAAAACTGGATTTGAGGGTGTTTTTTTTTCCTTTTTTTCTTTTTTTGGAGAAAAAAACCCAACACAAGATGATGGTAATGCTTAAGTTACTAAACTGCTTTCAGTGTTACCTATGTTGGAAGAAGCTTGGGGCCAGGATGAGCTTTATTCCCTTTAAAGAACTCTCTTCAGTCAGGAATCTCAGAAAGAACTTAACAGATGGTTTGAAATTTTGCAGTGTTGCAGTAATATAACAGGCTTGAGTTCAAGTGGGGTAATGCTAAAGCCTTAACCCTTCAATAGTTCCCTCGCTGGACAACCATAAATGCTGCCCTAAATAGAAGAACAAATAAAACATTGTTGAAAGGAATATTTGTGCTCCAGAAGACAGCGCTACTTATCTCAACAATCACAGAACAGAAAATTCTTCCAAAACAAATGCAAGTTTGCTGCAAAGTAAGTATGAAACAAACAAAACAAAACAAAACAAAACAAAGCAGAACTCTAATAGACTTGTTAGTGAATGACTGAAAAAACACTTGGAAAACACAATCACTCTGAAATCTACCATGAGTAACACCATCAAACATTTCCAACTGTGACAGTAGAGTATAGTAGGGATATCTACATGAACTGCTTATTCCACTCTCAGACTCCCTCAAGTGTCATAAAATTTGGCTTGCATTGCTGTAAAAGGTCTCTATCTGACTTTGATACGGAGATCAGTTTTCTGGCTTTCCAGAAATATAGAGCAAACACTCAAGATCATTCCTGGCATAACATGCTGAAGACTCATTTTCTCAAAGATCTTTTCTTTTTAAATGCTACGGATAGATATATTTGTCTCTCTCCTACTTTTACAATATCACCAAGGCTCATCAGCAAGTTCTTGTGGAAACAGGAAAGAAGTGAATTGTTAACAACATAATATTGTCTGTCTTCTCTAAGGGCTTAACATGATAAATTGTAAGATTTGGATGCAAATTTGTGATACTTCATCACATATCAAGAGAAAGCTTAAAATAAAGCAGATCTGAACATACAGAACTGTTACCTAAGAGTAGGCGAGAGGAAGCTCTGTTTATGGGTATGGGTACTGCCTGAATGCAGTGAAAAAAGTGTATGTGAACAAAGTAAGTTATAAACTTGTATTACACTTTTAAAACTTCTGGTGACTCAGTCCTTCCAAAAGCTATATCCAAGCACTAGAATAAATGTATTTTTCTGTTGAGTGAAATGCTAACAGAAAACAGATTATGAAGGCACAGACTGTAATAATTAAAGGGTTTTGCTGTATTTAAGGGTAAGGTTATCAAACACTAATTTACACAACAAGCTTTCAGACATCTTCATCTAGCTGGTCATCCCTATGCTCTCTTATAATCAATAAAGAGAAATTAGCTCCTCCAGAAGGTTATTAATTTTATTCTGTCTGCGAAATGTGAGATGACTAACTGCTCAAGACAGAACTGATGCAAGAAGAGTGATCTAGATCTTTCCACAAAATGGCTCACAATAAAATAAGCGTGAGCAAAATTGCTACATTTGTAGAGCGACTGAGAAAGGCAGGCATTTTACAGAGGCTATTGAAGGCCTTCTGTGCTTCCAAAATTATGTCATGTCCTGGGTTTTCAGGTCCCAGCTTGGAGCCTGATTCTCAGGGGTGCAAGGCACTCACTAGGCATTCAGATTCAAAGCAGGATTTTGCAAGAGAAATGAGTTAGACTTCACGTCGTAAGAACAAAATGACAGATCCTCAGTCTATTGATGATCCTTGGCAGAGATCAGGTCTTTCTTTATATGCACATATCAGATTAAGGTGTTTAATCAAACCCACCTATTGTTCAGTTAAAGCAACCTGCCCAGTAAGCTCATAACAGATAGCCAGGCACTTAACTGGTGTAGTTAAGATCACAAAGAATTTCAGGGAAATCCTCCATGTTGAAAAAATATTAAATTTAACAGCAGGATGCATTTCTGTTTTCTATATAAGGGACATTAAAGGGTCTACGTCTGACTTAGATCCTTACTAGTGTTTAACCACAATGTCAGTCTCTACTGTGAAACTGTTACATCTCAATGAGAAGCTCTGGAAGAAATTGATATTTCATTGAAGTGGTACACCAGTGTATGTGGTTCATTACAAAGTGAAATGTGCTCTTTTGCATTTAAATGGGCAAGGAGATGAAAACATTACATTGTGGTTCATTACAAATAAACATAAGACTGTCCATTCATTATACTCTCTCCCCCTGACTCAGCTGGTGAGCAACCAAATCACGAATAGAAGCTGGGTATATGTGAAAATCTGGTATCTTGATACCATTTGATAGGTTTGTGCCTTTACTACAGTTACCAAAAGATGTTGATTTGCATCCTGCAGAGTAACTAATATTCTGTAGCTAATTGTGTGCACTGCCATGACAGAACATCTAAAGAAGGCCATTACCACATATGTCTCACAGGGAATAGGAAGATACTTCATTTATAGCCACCCATCTGTCTAGTCACGGCAGAATTACATACAAGCACAATGCACAAATTGGTATGTCCTTCAGGAACCGCTCTCCCAGCACAACAGCCTGGCTCTCTGCACAACTTGATTCACATACCAGTTTGTTGTGTTACAAGATTCGTTACATTTTATGCTTGATGACAGACACAGACATCTGAATTAGAGAATTAGAGGGGAGAAGACAAATGTGAAGCTCAATATCAACATGAAGAGCAACAATTATGTTTTAAATTTTTTCCCACTACAGTATTTATGTTGCTGATGTATCCCAGTGGGACATTGTTCTATAAGTGAAAAATACTGCAGTTTTCAGCTTCAAGAGGTCTTGCCCAAATGTAGCTGACCAAAGATGAATGTCCTGTTGGAGCACAGAAAATTAGTTTCTTTGCAGATTTAGATGACTCCGAGATTTTTAACAGCAATTAAATATTGAGAATATCAATAACTTATAATTAATCATAAACACGAAAGTCAAGGGAAGTCATTATCACACAGACTTCTCAGTGGCACACTCGATAAACACATCTTTTTTAAAGAGTCAGAGAAAGCACTCTTATTTGTAAGCAAGGGACTCCACAGGGCATCCTTCCACCACACTGCAGGTCACTAAGATACTGAAGCTAATGCTGACCAAGCTCCTGCGTCTGCATGAGGCAGCTCAGCATGATGCACATGTTCTAACAAAAATGCAACATTACACTGAAGGCAGAACATTTCTCAGCAGGAATACAGTTTGGATCATACAAATGCAGTTGCACTGCTTTTAAATTACTTAATTTTAACTTATATTCCATGATTACAGAGTCGGTGTGAGATGCTGCCAGCTTCAGCATTTCTGCAGTGGCTACCATTATGCAGTATAGTTGTACAGTGCTGTCAATGCAAGATTACATTAGCTTTGGAAAAATGTCTTGATTGCACTTTCAGATAATCTGTATTCTGAACAACTGCCCTTCCACCAATTAAAACCACAAAAAAACAAAAAAAAAGTTTGTTCTGTACTATATGCTGACGTATTTGCTTTGCTGTATTTGCAAGTATGGATATGTGAATGGGATACATTTTCATGTTTATGTTTCTGGCAATAAGTGTGTTATCAATTTCTATCACCCTATATGGATTTCTGCTTCACAGAGTTTTAATCTACTCTGTCTCTTCTGGTTGTTCAATCCAGACCAGACTTCCTCCATTTCTTTATGAAAAACAACTGTAATTTCATTCAAATATTATTACTCACATGACATTAGTCAGGGAAAACAGCTTAACTAAAATATGCATAGCTGGAAAATAAAGACCTCAATTTTGCTCGTATTTCTGATACTTCCATGACTTTTAAGAAGTTACTGTATAGATTAATCAGTTATATCTGACATTTTGTAACTATAATGTGAGTCAATGACTTTTGCTTAAAGAAAAAAGTTCCGTTCAGTAAGGAAAACTGTGTCTTAGCTAAAACTAGAAGGCACTAACAAAGACTTTGGTCTCCCCTTCCCAGTAGACAAAAGGGAGGAAGAGTGAAGAAAAGAAGGAGCTGTCTGAAGAAAACCCTTTTTACTTCTGTTGAATGAACACTGAAAGACTACCCTGCACGGCCACCATTACTAGGGATGTGGGGAATGGGAGATTTCCAGATGTCCTGGGTAAGGGAGACTCAGGAATCTGTGCCAGGGAAAGCTGCCATCACAAGGCACATCAGATGTTTTGGATATACCAAAATCCAGAAGAAGACCCTTGAAAAGAGTTGGGAGGGTAAAAATCAAAGGGAAGTATTTTAAATAGCACTGTGGGGATGGATGCATATGGAGCTGCTTGCCTTGCTTGGTGAAGGAACAACCACCACCAGTGCAGGAGGGAAACGAGATGTTAGCTGCACTTCTGCAGGATAAAACTGGTGAGTTGGAAGGGTGGCACATGAAGGCCCCAATGACATGGAGTAGGAGACGAGGAGCGGAGCAAATGAATGCAAGGAATTCTGGCTGCAGACAGTGAGCTTGAACCTGCTTATGAAAAGTTAGGAGCCAAGTTATGAAATGTAGGACACTCTAGAAACATTTTGTATAAAATATTGTGTAACCGGGCCATCAGGATTTAGTATCTCTGCACCACAAGTCATTAGAAGTACATATCCAAAAATCAACCATGGAAAAAGCCCTACAGACCACTGAATATATTTCGCACTAATTCAAAACATTTTGGCAATTAAAGGTTTGTACAGGTTTAAACACATGTAAGAGAGTATGTCCTCAGCAATAGTGAAGCATATGTGAGGGGTCCTTGTTTCAAGTACAGAATGTTTTCCTTTTAGATCATGCTACTTCAGCAACAAAACCAATTACTGACAAAGCAACAAGACTGGAATCATCCATTTTATTAAAAAAAAAAAAAAAAGAGAGTGTGGTCAGACAAAACAACACTAAGCAAAGCAAAAAAGACAAATCTATAAAGGCCTTTGGACCAGAAACTGAGAGACATAGTTAATTGGTTAAATATATCACAGACATACTCCTAATGTAGGCAAACATGCGTGATAGTTCACATCAATTTATATTCATATTCATTGGCAGTCTTTGTGTTCTTTCTCTGGCATACAAGCTACAGGATTTCCCAGGCATATCTGCCAATTAGTAAGGGGTCAACTTTCCAGGTTACATTAAACTTAAATTTTGCTCAGATTAAAAAAAAAGAGTTACTGTGTCAACTGAAATTGTTGACAGCAAGGCATGCACTTAACTAGTATTCATGTTTGAGGATAATTCAGCTGTGGCATGTTACTAGCTGTTTCTGAAGCTCAGCATAGTAAACAGCAGCTAACGTTCCCAGAGGGGTAGAAGGTTTGCAAAATATTTTTTGAGATACCAAATATTCCATTTGTGGCACCTCGTCACCAATCTAACAGTTAAAGAACTGTCATTTTAAGTGGCATCCTCAAGGACATGGGAATTCAGAGGTTTTCATGAAACCCTAGATAAAACGGGGTTCAAATTTCAGTAGGGAGACAATTGTCTGGAAGAATGTATTTCAAAGCGGAATACAAAGTGCATCAACTCTGCAACAAGTTTAAAGGAGCCACATTGATATTTTGTGCGTTACTGAAAGACTGGCAGGGAAGGACAAAATAACGTGTAATACTCTGATAAAACTGAATTTTTATATTTTTTATAATTCTTATTTGCAGGAATGGTAGAGATGGGAAAGAAACATATAGTGGTATTGCTAAAGTATAATAATGACAATGTAAGTGTCAACCTATCTGGGCTAGTAAAAGTCAAGGAAGAAAAAAAAAGCAGAGCTCTCTGAAACAGTGCTGATTCTACACTTCCATATTTAAAAATCATGACATTAGCAAACTGAATGGTATATTTTTAAAATATTTATTCAGATGGGACAACATTTCATTTTAGATGTCAAGCTGTCAGTCCAGGCAGATGATTCGAAACAAAGCTTCAGCTGATGGTTGAAATATCCTCACTAAACGCAAGAGGACATGGAAGAGCAGGTCTAACTGTTGCAAGGCTCTTTGGAGGTATTTTAAATTTATGAAAGCAAATCAGATGGGTGATTGACCCAAGAATTGTGTCGCTGTCAGCTCTCTCTAGTAAGAGGGATATACTATGACTTTTTCTGAGTGATGTTGTGTGGATATTTTAATCCAAATTTTATTTTAAAGAAACCAGGAGGCATGCTCTTAATGACATGACAGCAGTAAAAGACTTCACTGCTGTTTCTCATATTCAGTTTACTGTACCCACTAGACCCAGTCCTATTACTGATAACTGGCAAAACTCACATAATTTAGCAAAATGAATTGCCGGCCGTTATCTAATTAATCCCCTAAAACTGAAGATAGACCTGAAGATATTTGCCAGTGCAAATATTATCATGAATCCAGAAATCCTCCTTATGCCACAGGGTCCTAAAGCAAGAATCTGGTGGGATATTGAGACTTTTTACAGCCCCTAAGAATAGAAACGCTATCACATTAGTAAAAGGAAGAAGGCAGAATATTTTCAGTTTGTGGGTGGAAAAGCAATTTGGTTGCAGATATTAAGTAGCAGTCTGCAGTAATTAACAGAGGTTGGGGCAGCTGGAAAGCCCATGACTGTCCTCCTTCCATGTCCCTTCCAGCTGCGTCACCTCCCCTGTTCTTCTGTGGCATGGGCTGTGGAAAGTAAACTCCAAGTATGAAGCTCAAGTTGGTCCAGAGTCACAACCACGGTGCAGCTGGATATCATGGCTGTGCCCGTGTGCACACCCAGTAACGAATTCCCTGAGTGGCCCAGGACTTCTCAGGCCAGTCTGCTGCACCGATGAGCTAACAGGCTGGCTGGAGACAAAGGACTGACTTGAAGCTCAGTGACTGACTGAACTTTGAGCCACTTTCCATCATGATTAGTTACTTCGCTGAGGAGCTACAGTTACAGGAGCTGTCCAGGTGGGAATTTCAGAGGGTTGTAGAGATTCCCCCAGGCAGCTTCTGCTGTGCCTTGTTCAATTTGTGAGCTTAAATGTCCTGACTGATGTCCCGAGTAGAGTGTCCCAGTCAGCTCCTACAGGGGAAATGATCAAATTGTATGTAGGTAAGCCACTTGAAAACTGCCTGTAGAGAAACTTGCCACTGATGCAGAAATGTTAATGTAGGACAGTCTTTCACACTTACTTTTAAGATGGTTAGAAGGTATTTTCTATGTCATTTCTATGTCATGATCCTGAAAATGGACCATGCATGCACTGGAGTGGTCAAGTAGTACAACAGGTCAGTAGAAGAGTGGTTTGGGGAGTCCTGTCCAATCTAACAATACCATTGCAAAGACCCTGCAATGAAGACTCCCATTTCCATCCAGACAGCAATCAACTGTTTGGGTGATTTCATTCCCAACACAAGTACTACTGTATGCCAAGGTCCATAGTTGTTGTTCATAATTGTTCATGCAACAATTACTTAGCATCAAAGCAGCACCATTTGGAGAAGATGTGCATCTAGCTAAGCTCTCCAAACTGCTGGGGAAGGGTGTTAATGCTATTTCTTCCACTGCACACCCAAGAAAGATGTGTCGTGGTAAGGAATCACAGCAAGATGGGAACTGCAGAACGCTTAACTCTGTTTCTCACCTTCCCATAGTTTGGGTTTCCACAGAATCAATAAAACTGTAAGATTATATATAGAAAGAGTTGGCAACAATGTATTCAAAATCCAGGTCAAAATCGCAAACTGATAGCTAAGTAGTATTTGTTTAACGAGACTCAGCACAAAGCTAGAACTTGGAAAATGGCAAATCCTGTGTGACATCTGCCAACAAATGTAATCTTCCTAATTCTGCTTTACTTTATCTTGTAAAAATATCCCAAACCTTAAAAGCCAATAAAATTAATTTTTTTCACTCCTTCTAGTCTCACTGTTAATTTCCATCTACATTTCCACACAAACTCAGACAAAAGTTTCCAAAAATTAAGTCTGAATGATTGAATTAAGTAATAACGCCCCTGTCAGTACCATCATATTTGGAAATGTCACTGTTAATAGCATATCATGTCAGTTAATAAACTTCGATGTACGTAAGGTGACCTTGCCCTGTCTGGCTATGTGCATGTCAAAGAGCACAGTTAAGGGACTATGATTTTTTTAATTTTAAATTACCACAAAGATCACATTTAAATCATTTAGATTTGCTATTTCTTACTATTAAACCTATATTTCTAGGAAGAATTATAAAGGATAGACTTAAAGATGTATACACTTCATAAATCAGCAAAATTAGATAATGCCTGGGAGAACCCTAGAAGTCCAGAGAGACTTCTTTCAATTCAGCTGCTTAAAATGCGCAGTTTTGCCATTTTGGATTATTAAACTGCACTTAAGATATTAGGCTTCTTTACAGGTTTGTTGTACCTGAACTACAAAACAGTCAAGGATGCTTCAGCCTGGATGACGGATAAATAGAGGAGAGAGATATAATAGACATCTATTGAATTATAAGCGGTCTGAAGACAGTGCATATAGATTGTTCATTCTTTTTTCTGATACAGGGAGTAAGGGAATGACTATAAAAACAAAAAACTTAATTTAAAAAAAAAAAAAAAAAAAAAGAAGGAAACAGAAAGGTATGAAATATTAGTTCCTCAGCTTAGAAGCTATAGACTGAAACCAAGAACACATAGCTTAGAAAGAAAATGTATTGGCCTCTTCCCCACGAAGACAGAAATCATTGCTGTACTATATGTACAAACTATTACAGATGTTATGCAAACACTGTGATGCAATTTTTTGTATGATCTGCCTTTGTTGTTTCTTTCTTTCACTTAAAGGAAAAAAAAAAACAAAACCCCACCTCAGAATATCTCCAGAAACCTACTTCCCAGACCAAAAAACTGGCTTAGAAGGAGTTTCTAAGACAATTTATCTTTCCATATAAAATGTGAAAAGGTATCTGCAAAATACACCCAACCATTTCTAAGAAGCTTAAAAATGCAAATATCTGGAATTGACTATTCCTTAAAGAAATCTTCAGTAAGTTATTATTTTGTGTGCTGCTTAATTGGTCTTCTAAATCTAGAAGCTAGGGCAAACACCTGCAATTACAGTATATATTTCTTTTATTATAATATAAATATATACTAACAAGTACAATTTCGTCCTGAAATAATAGTCTTATACATTTAGAGGAGAATCTAGCATCTAACCCTGTACTCTGCGCAGACTATAAGCTTTCTATGCAAATTATCTCCAGCTCCGTCCCCAGGTGAATTCAGCTTCTAAATACCTGCCCAAAGATACATCCATATACTACTTTTCTGAAGCATAGGCAAGAAGGGAGCTTGTATCCATCAGCAGAATCTAATCACAATACTTCTAGTTTATGAACATGATTCAGGATCCTATACGTTAAGGCCCAAGAAAGAAGAAATCATTTTCCACTTGCAGAGTCTCTGTGCTACGCTAAATTAAGCAAAATAATAGCAACAGAGACAAACCATGCATTAGAAATAGTTCATAAACAGCAGGGAGGAGGGAGAGGAGTAACAAGCATTACAGTATCTATTAACTAACGGAATGCTTATGGAAATAAGGATAAGATGCACATGCATGCCAACTGAATCCTTATCTATAGCACCATAAGAAAACACACGAAAATAAATTCATGAGGGGAAGCAGTTTAAAGTATAATACTGTAAGCATCCAGCCATTAGTTTCATCTGAAATGCATTTTAATTGCTGCTATCACAATGAACTCATTTCACAACCATGAAAATGTGTTCTATGTTTCCACTTATAACCCAGTCTTTATTCAGTACCATTAAGGATTTATATAACATCAAATGCTATCATACACAATTAGAGCATAGAAGTAGTACTGGGTGCATATTAAAAGAGTTTCTAAAACTGAATTCCATCTTTATGTGCTGTTTTACTGATTCTGGAACAACTAATACTTTTGTCTTTATCAGTTAAAGGTAAGAGTTGTTGAGGAGGCGCGCACAGCAAGCGAGGACTTCTAGGACTGTTCTCTTCCAGTAAAGCAACACAGCAAAAGGAGAAACTTACAATGAACCTACTTGTAGGCAATAGCACACCATATTTCTCACACAACCACATTACTGACCATGCCAATCTCTGCAATGCGTAAGGCATCTGACTACCCACAAATACTCAGTGTCTCAGAAACCGTTTCAGAGATATTAGTGGGAAAATTCCAACTCTCACTCATGCCCTCGCTGACTGTAGCATACAAAAACTGACAACCAGAAAACCAGGATAAAGTTCAAAGCAATTTTTCAATGCCTCTATTGATTAAACTTTCAAAGTTACCCTCGTTTACCAAAAGCACCCTGCTTGAAAGAGCAACAGATCTGAGAGAAGAACACACAGATTTGCGGTGCAACAAAACTCATTTCAGTAGCAAGCAAACAGGCAAAACTTCCCAAAAAACCCAATTTCTTCTGTATTTTCAATTATTTCCCTATTTGTGAACTTTATGAAGGAGAGCAAAGACGTGTGTTTACTGAATGGACTGGTCTAACAGCAATACCTGTTGAATTGTTCAGATGAATGCCTTTAACACTGTGTTTGATATGCCATTGATATGCCATTCGCAGCCTACCTGGTGTATTCAGCAGCCGGGACATCTTGCAAGAATAGGAGACAAACTGCTCGCAGTATTCAGCGCTACTGGTAATGGCAGAAATCTGGTCCATCGTTGCACTGTAATTGAGCTGCAGTACAGATAACTTCTCCAGGATGTTGCCTCCTACAGAAGTCTGCATTTGCAGATCATGGTACACAGTTGTCCATACTTTGTCCTCTGAAAGAGAGGGGAAAAAGACAAGAATTGGTAAAAGACAGACAGTGGAAGTGAGTTAAAATAAATCTAGGCATTTGACAAAAGATAAAAACATTCTGCAAGATATCTTTTTAGGGGGTAGTGGGGAAGAAGGGCACTGCACGGGAAAAATTACCATGTGTCCTGGTTTCAGCTGGGATAGAGTTCATTTTCTTCTTAGTAGTTAGTACAGTGCTGTGTTTTGGCTGTGATGTGAGAACACTGTTGGTAGGACACTGATGTTGTTAGTTGTTGCTGGGGGATGTTTATACTAAGTCAAGGACTTTTTGGTTCCTTGGGCCCTGCCAGCCAGAGGGCTGGAGGGGCACGGGAAACTGGGAGGGGACACAGCCAGGACAGGTGACC
>JAVJGI010000014.1:54184717-54206199 GCA_035590275.1 Ibycter americanus | reverse complement strand
TTTTTAATTTTTTTTTCTGATACAGGGATTAAGGGAATTAATATAAAAACAAAAAAATTAATTTAAAAAAAAAAAAAAAAAAAAGAAAGCAAACCACAACTCCTCCCACCCCAAAAATGAAGGAAAATGGATGGATGGAAAAAAAGCCCATTTGGGAATCATTAAACACAAACCTACCATTATGGCTCAGGAAGTCCTGGGAAAATTTCTGTGCAATGTTGCTTTCAGCTTAGGCTCTTCCCTAGGCTGTCAATGCGGTATTAATAATCTGTCAAGATAAAAATTTGCTGAACATTTTTTCTAATCTGATATGTTCCTACATATATTCTTATGTCAATGTCTTGTGCCCTGAAACCTCCAAGTATTGTAAAAAAAACATCTATCTTCTGGTTTTTGCTAATCGTTAACCATTATCTTTGCTTAATATTTACAGAAACCAAAATAAAAATATGAAATATTTCTATTCCGGAACTCAAACATGGAAATCCCAAAGAGCTAATGGGTACATCCTACAGCTAAAAAGATCCCCTGTACTGAAAAAAACAACAAAACCGAGAAAATCAGTCTCTAGCATTAGATGTCATCTTTAGATACGTGTATCTTCAGCAGCTATCGCAGCACCATCAGCTTCCCTCGTTTGTGTCCACTGAATAAGGAACCTTTCCTGAGAAATACTTTACTGAAAATTATAGGAAGATATTAACGTGCAAATAACAGCAAGATTATTTTGAAGTCCTCCTCTGCAGCTCAGGTAGGCACTGTTAAATTTCTACATGCTGCTGGCTACTCCAGTAACAGCAAAGAAGACACACACACCAATCAGTAAAACTGAAGATCTTAATTTGGTATCAGGAAAACCTATATTTTGTATTTCTAGCACTGGACTCGCCAATCTACCACTTTCTCCTTCCTACATATGATACGCTTGCCTTCTTATCACTGATACTACATATTTCCATAAGCTTTTTTTTCCCCCCTTCCCCTGTATTTCCATTTGGATTATTTTCTCATTTCTGCTTGATTACTTCTCTCCTATATTAAAACCAGCCTTTTAATGAACCATCAGCTTACCCTGACAATCCTGCAACATTGCATTCAGTACAGCACCTGCAAGTGTACTTCACAAACATCCTGACATTTTTATAGGGTTATTAAAAGAATATACTTTGAAGAATGTTGCATTCAAAGTAGCGATGTCTAAGGAGGAGGAAAAAAGACTCATGTATACTCATTAGACTGCTTCATTGAGATGTAGTTTTTAAAAAAAGACAAACAACAGTAATGTTTTCAAGTTAATGGATTAACAACAAACACAAATAGATGAATGATAATAATTTTAAACCACTAGCAATTATTTCTACTTATTTATGGAAGTAGTGTGGATAGAGAGCAGTGACCTGCAGAGAGACACATTAAACACCACAGACTTGCAAAAATCTGCAGAGAAAGAGCATTTGTGGGGAGCCAGACTGTGAAAGAATGTTTCAGTAGGAAATGATGTTACGCATTTACTCCCATTTGTTAACATGCACCAACCATAACAGCGCAATCACACTTCATTGTTGCCTTTATGTATTTACTAGCGTGCTGAAGGCAAAGTATTTACAAAGCATTTCCATACACACTGCACAAAAAAAGTGTGAAAACCTGTATCTGGTATTGCCACTCCAATTCGCCGCATCAAATGAGAGACTTTGGTACAGCCTGGAGATGCTGAGCCTGTGCACAATTTCTCATCTGTGAACTTTGGTCTACGTAATCAAGAGCTACACAACTCATTCCTGCACCTGTAACCATCCCTGTGGCTCCTCCAAGAAGTCAATTCCATGTACTGGTCTCAACACGATCATTCTATTGACATTTTTCAGCTGAAAGACTTTTGCAAATACCATCCAATTTTCCAGCTCTTTCTAAAAGATCAAAAGATGCACCTTGCATAGTAGACAGGAATTTACACTGATGAGTGCCTATTGTCTTGAATACAAATGCTGCTCACGGTGTTTGCCCAAAGCTAAATGTGTACGTCTCTGTAATAGCTAACTGCAGTTAGACAACGACAGCATACTTGTATTGGAGATAAATACGTTTGCGCTGGAGAATACCTTTTGCCTGAACAACCCCCAGGCTAAGATCTTCAAGGCCTCCTGATTAGGGAAGATGGCACTGAGCTTGAAACCTGTCATTCCAAATAAAACAGCTGGAAAGGACATGTTATTTCTGTTTGGAAATGATAACTATGTTAGGGTTGTTGCTGCAGGTAGCAGGTCCTGCAGGTTGAGATCCGCTTCTGGCAGAGATCTGTAGGTAGCAAACCACTCCGGTCCCTGGGTTCATTCATGCAGCGGGAGGCAACCTATTGGACTTCAAAACCAGAGGACAACCTGGCCAAGGAACCAACCTACGCTTTCTAAGACTTTCTTTCAATTACAGAGGTTCATATTTAGTTAAACCTCCCGGAGACTGTCCCCTTCTCAAATTGCTCTATTACATAGCTTTTACTATTTTAGCTACACACATTAGACAGATTGTTGCTCTTTCTGCTAAAAGTCATATACTGAGGGGTTAGCAACAAAGTGCACTTTATCATATTACTCACTTGAACAATGTGTTTCGAAGGTGTGAAATTAATTTATAGTATTTTTTTTGAAAACACTGCTAGGGAATAAGGCATTTTCAAGTATCTCAGAATCTCTTGCATTTTTGATGATCAAAAGGATGACATTAATTTTAAAACTAGTAAAAAAAAAGTTGTTGAAGTTCAGCTATCATATGCTTACTAAATCATGAATTATATGCAGAAAAAAATCATAAAAGTTACTTTGAAAAAGTAAAAAAAAAATCATATTATGATCTCTGTGCTGCATAACACATATGGTTGACGGGATTAATTTTATCCCATTGGACACTTACACCAAGAACAAAAGGGTGCAAAAAGATTTTAACAGTATATGACTAGCAAACAAGATACTTAATTCTTTCAAGTGGTGATGCAAAGCATATCCTTCATGAATAACTTACTGAAAATACCATCTGCTTCACAGCAAATGCACAATAGCATTAAATGTACTCTAAAGTAGATGTGTATCTTCATAGCGTTTTTAAGATTGTGTTGTACATATCAGATCAGAAAGCAGAATTACTAGAAATAAAATTTAAGCACGTGTCTAACGATGTCCCTAAAGTAATCCTAAGAGCATCACAAACATGAAAATAAATTGTAGGCACTGTAATGTTTTGAGGCCATGTTAGTGGCTTGCTTATTGTCATCTCCGATACAAGTATTTTTACACCAACACTTTGCACTTTGAAGCAACTCCTTGTACTGAACTAAACTTTATAGTATATCCAATGAACATGTATTTTTAAAATATTCAGAAAATCTGAATACGTGCAGATATTGTAAACCTGGACATTTATTTCAGCACAGCCAAAGTGGAATAAAATAAGTTATTTTTTCTATTCTTGTTATTAAACCATACAATCCAATGCAGAAATATTTCACTTTTCATTCTAAGTTCTGATTAATTCAATGTAAAAGATATCAATCCAGAAAAAAGAAATTAAATCTAAATAATTGTACAAGAAGGTATGCATAAAATGCTTTGGAAATGGGTATTGTTTCATGGCACTGGGAACAAAATGTGTTAACATACTTACCAACTCCTGACTATGTAGCAATGTAATAACCATTCAGTTTTCTTAAATGAAATTAGAATGCAAGTAAGTTACCTCAGAAGACAATTTCAGTGCCTTGTCTCCTGCCCCATAACTATACTTCTCCATTTTTTGCAGATCATTTGCTTTAATAGCATTCGATATTTTTTACTATCAAGACAAATGCAAGACAAATTAATTCGGCTTGTCTAGATCCCTACTGAAAGATTTTCAGTGCTTTAAATGCTTCACCTTTGTTATGGCTACATATTTATGGCACATCTTATAATTTCAGAAACAGCAAGATGGCAGACAATTTTCTCAAAGCATATTTTCTGTTTTGAGATGGAGATACAGGAATCCAAGTAATTTCTAACACTTCAATTCTTCTGTGACTCTTTAATAATGTGATTTTACACTTTTCAAAACATCTGCAGAAGCAACTAAACTCAGCACTTGGAAGGTTTTTTTATACTTCAAAAGCTAAATTTCATTAATGAATTGAAAGAAACAGAGCCCTGCTTACGATATCCATGATTATGGTGGCACATAATCAAAAAAGTTTGTACTAAGTACTTTTACTTGAGAGAGAGAATTGTGGTGAGTTTTCCAGGAATTCCAGAAAATTGAGAACTGGTATCTTAGAAGTTCTCATTATAGTAGTCTGAACATATGGTACAGAAGGAGATTCCACCTAGTCCTATGTGTTACGTTTTGATTTATAATCAGCACAGTCTTCATTCAGTCTGTCTGACTGCTCCAGTTCCTAGAGAGTCATCAGAAAGACCTCCTAAGCTACCAGCAGGTATGGGTGGATGAGAGTGTCCTCTTTCTGCACACCAAACTGCTCTTTCCTACCTGCCCTGGCTTCTGCAGGGCCATGAAACAGGGCAGTAAACCGAAGGAATTAGCTCCAAGGTTTAATATTCATCATGATAGGGTATACAAAATGTTGTTGATCTTATTTTTAGAAGATTAATTACAGGGGGGAAAATCCTGAAGTCAGGACTTTTTTCTGTATGTATCATTTAATGCATATAGTGCTTTTAATATATGTGTGTATATGTTTGTGGTTTATATATATGTTTATCTATATAAGCCTATGAAATGTCACATATATAGTTGTGTTTGTATAAAATATACATATACATATGTATTAAAATGTTTATTGAGAAACACTAAGTAAGAGAGAAGAAAATTGCTCAGTCACCAACAGTGTTCCCTGTCTCTCATAAGAAATGAGAGGATGAGAGAAGAGAGATGGAAGGAGGGAGGAAGGGAGGAAGGAAGGGGGAGGGAGGGAGGGAGGAAGGAGGGAGGGAGGAAGGGAGGGAGGGAGGGAATGCTTATATTTAGGAATAGATAGATCTAGTCACTAGAGCATCCACTCTGAGCAGCTCAAGTACAATTGTTAGCACCAGAAACAGATTAAATGCCTCTTAAAAACTACCAAGCCAGGGGCTCTGGGGCAGAAAGCAGAGTGCTATTAAACCTGTTACCTGCCAGGACACTGAAATAACTAAGGAAAGACTTTATTGTTATGTCTTTTCAGTGTAGTTTGGTTGTTTTGTTGGGTTTTTTTTAATCTTGAATAGTTCCTCCAAATGTATTTTTAAATAAACACATTTTCCCTAAAAGCTGTTAGTGAAAGAAAAAAAAGAAAAAAAAAACAAATAAAAAGATGACAAAACAATAATTTCTGGTGACTGAACAATGTGATAGACAACAAGACTTCACCCTTACTGGCTTGCAAACTTTTAAAACCAGCTCTCAGGTATGCAGTAGATGATAGGGTACATGTCTTTTACTCCACTAGTATACCCATGTAATATATAAAGCAAAGCAATTTTAGAAATTATTGCTAATAACTATCAGCTGAGACTCAGGTTCTGAAATTATCAAATAAGTGATCATTTGAACGTCTGCACTGTGAAATGTTGAGGGTGTCTGTCATGGTTTCACCTGTACCTCCTGGCACTCTTCCAACCACTGCCCTGGGAGCACCCATGACGGTGAAGCTGTGAGACCTGGACATGGTCTTCCTCCCAGCAGCCTCAGGGTCACAGAATGACCCTCAACGTACGTTTACTAGAGTAGTGGAGAGTCTGAGACTTCAGCATCCTTTAAAACCATAGCTGTCTTTTCAGGAGTTAAAAAACTAGGATTCAGGCTTGCATAATGAATGCCTGCAAATAGGACATGTTGAAACTGCTGAAGCGATGACCGTCCTGGCTGTACACTCATCTCTTTGCTGGAAGTGGCATGTGGAACAGCAGAAAGGGAAACCTTCCCTTGCCACTGCCGTTCACAGCCCCGTGCATCTTCTACAGTGAAAACACCAGCACTTAATTAGTAAAGCCAAGTGTTAGGCACCGCAGCAAAGGAGAAACTCAAGATCATTTTTGGTCATCCTGCAAAATGTCTGCAAACATGAGCCGGGGGCCTCCTACAGTCCACCATTTTGGCTTCCACAGGTTATAAAATAATGCAAAAGGGACATGAGCAAACATGAAATCACAATTACAGTTTCAGATAATTTTCACCACACTGGAAAGCTGCCTGCCTTGAGGAAACAATTTCCACATATGGTTAGATGCTTCGCTGGCTTTGGCAGGTTCTCTGATGCCTGTAAGAAGTTTCTTAGTGATTTCAGGGTTTCATCAAATTTTAGATTAATAGTTCTACAGATTCTGTACATAGTACAGCAAAAGAATTGTTTTATATAACTCAAAAACAATTATCATAAATACAGGCTATATCTGCCATGGTGTTCATAACAGAGCTATTTATAAACCAAACATATTCTGTAAATAAAATACAACCAACTATTATCAACTTGCATAAACCAATTGAAAGTGTTGTCTGGCAGCTAACACAAAGACGCCCTACAACAGGCTGAACACAGTGAAAGTACAAAATGATTCAGTATCACCAAAGAATGAACTTAAGACATATAGAAATAAATGGGCCCAAATTCCACTTCTCTTGTAAGTACAAACATTTACTAGAGGCACTTGAAATAACTTACACACATATTAAAAATTATCCTTCCTTTGTTTGTGACAGCTTCAAGAATTATTTTGCAATGACTGGGTACATTAGATTGAAGCACTGATTTTTAATTCTCCTATTGGTAATGTATTTTTCCAGCTACATAGCCTGTTTTGCATTCTAGGAAGTGCAAAATCTGGGAGTCGCATTTTCCGTGTTCACTTTAACAAAGTCATGTTAGTCATATAGTAATCTTTAGTCCCTAAGATTCTGCATGTCCCACTATATTTGCTTTCTCCTTACTTCTGTTAAGAATTATTTGTATCAGATATAAAGATTCTTAAATTGAAGTTACAGAAAGTTAGTTTTGGGGTTTTTATGGAAGGATGAACACCAGGGCATTTTAAGATTTTCTGCCTTCGTACTATTTGTTTCTCTTACTCTGATTCCCTGTTCCACGTTACAGCTGGCAATGTGAGCCCTGGCAGGTTGAAAGGTGTATTTTTCAAACAGATGTACTGTTCAGCATGGTGTTTCTCTGCATCAGCTAACTTGGGCCAAATAGCATATACGTGGATATAACTCAGCTAAAGTCAGACCTCTCATTCCATGACTGAATGAGTATTTACGGGCGTTAAAACCAAATCAAAACAAAGCAATTTTCTTCTGAATGCATAAGCCATATTGCTTCTTTGAAGTAGTGGAAACCAAGTCCAAATTGCAAGTGAATGGCTTCAAAAACATTTCATAATCAACATGACTAGGTTTACCAATACCAAAATGAATGTCTGAACTTCACTCAAGTACAGGCATATCTGCTATCAATGACATGGATTAGTGCTGTTTCTGTCACATCTTGCTCAAAAGGGATTGAGCAGTTTTTATGGACTTGCCTCTTTTTAATTTAACCCACTGCAACCTTCACTGACAAAATGCAGAAAATCTTAAGTAATCCTTCAGATACGAAGTTGGACTGCCAGTAAATCCTGATTTTGGGGGCAACAGACTCATATTTGTTATGATTAAGCAAAGATGACACAGCAGAATTCTGAAAGCATGCATTACTCTTCACCCCCCTGGTCTTTACCATATAATACTTTCAATGAACTACATTGAATTTCCCTGTTAAAAAAAAATAAAATATATCAACTGCACCGAAACAATATAGAAGTAGGAATTTGCTGTTACATAATATTCAAGTGCCACGTGCTCAGAAGGCACATTAGATGCATTATAAAGTAGATTATTATACAGAAGAATACCAATTCCTGGAAAGTCAGTTGGTTGAAGAAAAATATAATGGGTTTGATTTTCAAAAAGACACTCAGAAAGTCACTCATGAGAAATGCCGCAGTTTAAGTTTTAACAGATTTTTCAAAAACAAAACTAACTAAAATTAAAAAAAGTTAAAATGACACACTCAAGACCCCAAAATCCCTTAAAAAAAAAAAAATTCATAGCATTTCAAGAGAGGAGCAATAAGATGTGCCTTATGTCATGTAACTGTTTAGGGGTTTTATTATAAGTCCTGAGATTTGAAGAATAAGTTTCAAAGTCCAACACTGAAATATTGATTCTCAGACCAAATCCTTGAAATCTGAGAGGTGTTTAGCTGTGTAACCACACAGTTATTAAAGTTCAAGGCTATAAAGATATTAAAAAAAAAGAACATGGTGACAAAATCTTTTCCAAAAAGATTACTTTCTCACCTTTCACAAAACAAAGGGACAAAATCCTAATCTTTTGTCACCCTTTGAAATTTTATCATCTCTCCTGCCTTTTTTGATCATGGCAAATCATAGTAACTAAAAAAGAACAGTACTTTATACAAGGAAATCATGAAACGAGAAATAGACTTAGTCAAGCATCTGTATGAGAAAGTTCCCTGCTGCAACAAGAGGTTAGGTAGGATCTCAGCTGAGGTAGATGTCAGCTTCTACCTGTAGCTATCTTTTTCCATACAGAAACGATGGAAAGGATTGTATCAGGCTATGTCCTATCATCAAATTTACTGTAATGTGAAATGCAATGTTGCCAAAATCATGGGAAAAAAATTAAATTAAGAACTACGAAGAAAAAAGACACAAGACCTATAAATTGCTGGAGTAAGGGCACGTAATCAGGGACATCATTGTATGCTCCCTTGATTTCTTACTCTTCTTCATACTCTACTTGATAGTGGTGGCTTTCAGATGTAGAATATTATACTACACGTCTCTTTGGACTGATCCAGCACTATTACTCTTATGCTTTTAGAGCAGATAACGTTATATATAAATATATATAAAAATTTTTTTTGAAAAAAAAAATCTTAGTTTATTTAACAGTGCTCTGGACCCTGGAGCTGCAATGTTAATATAATGAAAACTCAGACTTGAATAAGCTATTTTCTAGTCCCCCTTATAGTGTTAGAAGTGAGACAAAAGATAGATACGGTAATTTCTTTAGGCAAAGCATATCTGTCTAAACCCTCAGTCATTTTCGTTTTATAAAAAACACAACAGAAATCAGTCATAATCAACCACCTATATTCCCTAACACCAGCATCTTAAATATTCTGTTACAGTTATCTTTGAGTTCATGTTTTTTTCTAATTATACTTTGTGTCTGGAGCTCCTCTGCTTCAGCATAACTTCTGTTCTTGCACTGCGTGGACACAACTTTCCCAGAAAGATTCCTTATGCTTTTTCTTAGCCAAAAGCAGAATCACGGCTTAATTTTCACCCTCCTGTTTTTCAAATACTTCTAACACAAGATTTTTCCTGAAATACAGTCACCTTTCAGTTTCTGAGATCGCTAATTTCTGCTTTTATTTCTACTTCTCAAATTTTGCTTTAAGATATGTTTCAAGAAGTTCTTAACTACTGGGTTAAGATAATAAAGGCTCAAAGAGAACCCTTAATTTTACTGTTCAGACTGAGAGTTCTTTACTCTTTCTTTTCTATATGTCTGTGAATAATTCGATCCTCCTCCTCAGATACAAAACCTAAGGCTTATCTCAAGTGGTAGCTCTAGTTACTTATATTCAGGATATATCTCCACCTTGCAGACTCTGTCAGCCCACCTTTTAAAAGTGACAGCCTTTCATACCCAAACACACAGCCTGTGTATTCCCGACATTCTGAACCTATGTTTTCACTGGTGTAACATCCTTTCCTCCATTCTTTATAAATGCTCTTTCACCTGCATATTCACTTCTCTATAACATAATACTCTTCTCTATAATACACAAAGGGATATTAAAATAATTGTATGCACTTTACACCAGGGAAGGAAGAGATTGAACAGTCCTTTTTCACATATTTCAAATGTTCTTTTTACTGAAGTCTATATATTATTTTGACAGAAGAGCAAGATGCAGCAAAAATGGTCCTGAAACAGATGATTTATTTATTTTTTATTTTTTTTTAGCTTTAGCAATCAATCCATAAAACCCTAAAATACTTTGGAGGGAAAGGGTCCCTGAGAAAACTCTGTGAAAAGATGTACAACATAAAATCTATCACTCCCGTTACAGGCAATCAGAATGTTTATAGTCTTTCTTTAAGTACAGATTCATTCCTTTACTTAGAGCATAAAGTGAAAAGTACAGATTGAAAGCGCTGCTGGAATATGATCGACTGGCTTCTTAAAATATGCAATTTAAGTACTTGGGTATCTGATGGCATTCATGAGAATTCAAACTAACTTTAAGAATTTAGTGAACTTTTTCCCCCTTAGATTACCAGAAGTGTCTTTCCTTGCTCTTTTCATGTATAAATTTGAAGCAATCACATTTCCAGCTAGTTCTGGGATAGCTCAACCATTTTCCAGCTTCCCAGGTCATGCAGGCATAGCAAAAGACAAAGAGCACCTTCTCAAATTAGTAGTCAGATATGGTCTTTGACTGCAGTCCCCATATGTAACAACCAAATTGTCCCCAGCAAATCCAAATTAAATTCACATCTGCTACTTAGAAATGGGTACATGATAACATTTCTTGAAAAAAATGTAGTTTAATTTATAAACTAACTTTTCAGATAGGATAGATATCCTTTAAAAAAATCTATACACGTCTAGCTCCTGTGCTTCTGTAAGCCTTTTCCATTCTCCAGATGACTGAGGAAGCCTCATCTTTCTTCAGTCACCTTGCTGACATACCATCTCCTTTTCAATGTCATTGCAGCTTCAGTCCTAGGCATTCTTTGGTCATTTGAGTCCTTAGAAATACTATTATGTTACTTTGGCATCTGGAAAATGATGCCGCATAGTTGCTTGGGAGAGTATTTTTACAGAACTGTGTTACCACACCTATTTTACCAACTGAGCCATTTTAAACTGAGGCATTAGATTGATCCAAAAAATCAATCTAATTATTGTCACTCAACTCTTAACCTTTCTATTAATTAAAATAATAGTTTTGTCTTCTTATGATATAGCATTTCTGTATTTGCCATTCAACATCTTTGAGGCCACCTACCTTCCTTACATCAACACACATTCTTATACTGTGTCTTGTGCATGGAACAATAATGAAAGAAAATGAGACCTACCTCAGCATACTTATTGGAAGTCTGGAGAAAATAACAACAACAACAACAACAACAACAATTATAATACTAATAACAACAACAACCAAAAAAACCCAAACAAAAATACACACACATAAAAAAAGCCCACTATGAAAATAATACTGGATCAAACACTCTTACACCATTTACAGAAGAATTAATTCTAGCAACATAGTTCAGATGTAACTTTTAAAAAGCTTTTTATCACAGGATCCCAAGGTACAGATCCATCATATACAGAAACAATGACAATGAGTTTAAAGTAGACTTCGATCCCAAAAACTTTCTCTCTGATGTATTTAAATAGTGTGATGCAAGATTCTTGACTTACTACCAGACATAAGCATCTGTTACCATCTGCTCGTTACAAAGACTTAGAATCATATATAAAGTCATTAATTAAAGTCTCTTGACCAACAAATTTTTTTAAAGGATAGTAACCAGATGGAAAACTTGAGAGAATTTAATCCCTAATAAGGACCATCTTCTCAAAATCCCTACTTAAAAGTAGTCTTCATTTTCAGAGTCTGAGGGCATACAGAATCTCATTTTCACAGAATCATAGAATCACAGAATGGTTTGGGACAGAAGGGACCTTAAAGATCATCTAGATCCAACCACCCCTGCCATGGGCTTGGACACCTTCCACTAGACCAGGTTGCTCAAAGCCCCATCCAATCTGGCCTTGAACACTTCCAGGGATGGGGCATCACAGGTTCTCTGGGCAACCCGTTCCAGCGCCTCACCACCCTCACAGTAAAGAATTTCTTCCTAATATCTAATCTAAATCTGCCCTCTTTCAGTTTAAAGCCATTCCCCCTTGTTCTATCACTACATGCCCTTGTAAAAAGTCCCTCTCCAGCTTTCTTGTAGGCCCCCTTTAGGTACTGGAAGGCTGCTAGAGGATCTCCTCAGAGCCTTCTCTTCTCCAGCCTGAACAACCCTCTCAGCCTGTCTTCACAGACCCTCTAATCGTCTTCATGGCCCTCCTCTGGACTCACTCCAAAAGGTCCATGTCCTCCTGTTGGGGGTCCCAGAGCTGAACACAGTGCTCCAGGTGGGGTCTCACAAGAGCAGAGTAGAGGGGGACAGTCACCTCCTTTGACCTGCTGGTCACGCTTCTTTTGATGCAGCGCAGCATTCAGTTGGCTTGCTGGGCTGCAAGCGCATGCTGCCAGCTCAACTTGAGCTTTTCATCAACCAACATGCCCAAGTCCTTCTCCTCAGGACTGCTCTCAATCCATTCTCCACTCAGCCTGTATTTGTGCTTGGGATTGCCCCGACCTATCTGCAGGACCTTGCACTTGGCCTTGTTGAACTTCATGAGGTTCACACAGGCCCACCTATCAAGCTTGTCAAGATCCCTCTGGATGGTGTCCCTTCCCTCCAGTGTGTTGACCACACCATTCAGCTTGATGTAATTGGCAAACATGCTGAGGTTTTCTTTTGGGGTTTTTGGGAGTTTTGTTTGTTTCTTTGTTTGGTTTTTTTTTTTCCTTGGTAAAACTTTTATCTAACTGAAAATAGTATTAATCTGAGGGTAATTCTGTCAACACAAACAGTAAAGTTATTAATTAGAATTTTATGCCTTACTGGCTGGAATGCAGCGTTTCCCATATAATAGATCATGAAAGAATAACTGCCGGTTTCAGAATTTACCCAGCTACAGAACTGACTGGCAGGGGGCACTGGGTGGGAAATACAGGGCTGCACAGTGCACTATCGGATACTCCCATTTTACCCAGGGGGCAGAGAAAAAGGCAAAAAGAAGGGGCAGTAGAAACAAAAGATGCTGTAATCTCTTTCTCTCTGCAGCTGAATCTGACTGTATTCAGTGCTGTCATTCAGCATTACTCTACCTAATCTGTCTTGTTGAGACCTTTTTTCATGCTCTTACTGCTTTAACTGTAACTATGGCTTTATTTCATGTCTAAACATTTGTGACACCTTTAGAGTGAATTATGGTTATTCACATTAGCAGTATGGAAAATGTCGTATGTTGTGCTCACCCAACCCTCAGCGTTATGAACCTTATAGCCTTCTCGTAGGTTTTAGATTCATTACTAGCTTATGGGGTTCAGAAGCGGTGTATTCAGAAAAAATATGGTGGCAATTGACAAGGAGATATGTTAGTATATAGGCTGATACAAGATGTAAGTGAACATTGGATGGAGACACTTCTCAGCAGGTCATCAGATAGGAGGGCAGTGTGACACACCACCTCATCTACTCAGAGGTGACTGTCAAATGCAGCAATTGAAACCTGACCCATCAAAGTTATGTTTGCTCCCTTAAGGAAATGTCTATTTCAGTTGGAGGAACAGTAAAACTAAGCCCTAACAAAAGTAGAAGTTAATAAGGCAGAAAGGAGTAAAGGAGAACAAGTAAATCTATCCAAAGTCCTACTGACATTCAAGAAAGGCTATTATAAAGCTAACACTCCTGCCAAGAAGCAGTTCTTTCCCAAAATGAACCTGAATGGCATGTAGAAAATATTATTCTCTATGTAATACCTACAGACATACAAACACCTTTCAGTTTTAATCTTGAGATCAGAAAATATAGTATTTTTTCTTTCACTTACTGGTCAATTTTTAGAAATAATTAAAACATGGAAAATAGCATGGCAACAATATTTTTTTTTCTTTTTCCATTTCTAATTTCAACAGATTTGAGCTAGGGATAATTGCCAGGATTTTTCCTCCAGGACTGCTATATAAGTGGGTATTGTGACATGCTAACATGTGCTTTATCTCTTCAGCACAACTTCCAGAATATCCAAAGTGCAACAAACCGTTCTCTCCTTAGAAAATACCAGCTTCAGAGCTTGCAATGATAGGGTCGAGGGACGAAGACATGTCTTTCAGTGACTATAAAACACAGCTTTGCACTGGGGAATCCAAAGCATTCCCAAGGAGCTGGTTTTAGATCTCTTTCTTGACAGACAAAGATCTGCTCATTGCATTTCTATGATCATGGGTTTAATGAACGTACCTAGTAGTTCTGACTGGTTAATTCTCCTGACACCGTCTACATTTAAGAAACATAGTGAATCATGCTAGGGATTCAACACACCAACTTGTAGTACAGATGTAGCACATCCATCAGAACAAAAGTGACCTACCTAGAAAATACCAGAAAACGGACAATACCAGGAAGGTGCATGAGTAAAAGGAGAGTGGATGACAGGCAGAAGAGGCGGGAGAATATTTTGTTATATTATGTGGTATGTGAATCAATTCATAATCATGGAAGACACAGTGCATTTATGGTAGGTATGGAGTGCCTGGAAAGCAGAAGGTTTCAGGAGGAAAGCTGAAAATGTGTGAAGCAAAAGTTTGTTTTGTTAGGAGTCAATAAAATTACTCCCATTGAGTTTAACAGGCTTTGGACTAACCCGTTTTCCAAGACAAAAGACTACTTACTTTTGGTGCTTGAAATAAGGTTATGCTTTGTTGGTATGTTTAGCAAATGATCTGATAGTATTGTGAATTCACTTCCACAAAACCCTAGAAAAAAGGATGAACCTTGCAACACAAAATACTGCCTTTTCATATTTCATAAATGAAACACGATTTAAGCCTCAGTTAACATATTTGAAAGCAGCTCCCTATGTGATCACTGAATTTTTATGTAAAATTGTTTACTTGTGCAAGAAGTCTGCAGAAATTGATGTTTCCTAGCAGTAGCAGCAAAAGCAAGCCAATAATTTAGCAATGACTGTCAATAACACTTAATCATCATTTATATACTATTACTGCAATATTTCATCAACACAAAACGCTTTAACTGCTTCAGATGTCTGACCTTGAAGCTACTACATGTGAATTTCTGGGTTTAGACAGCAAATTCAGAAGGCCAGTAGTCACAAAGCTCCACCAAGGATTTTCAGCATGACCATTGCTCAAAATCATACTGATTAATTATACTTCTGCTATAATAGCTAAAGTGCAGAATATACGAAGGGCAAAAATCTGCTTGAGAACCAAAAGCTACAGATTTTGAGATAGCAATGAAACACAATCCTTCCATGAAAATGAACAGAAAAGCAGCAGAGGTTTTGTGGCTTATTGGTGCAACCCCATTTCTAGATGCAACGCAATGAGACAGCATGCTCCTTAACAGCACTCCGAATCAAACTGTCAGCACAAGGCTGGCCCTGAAACTTCCCCCTGCAACCTGTTCGAAAGCCTGGGCATTTGCCTATGAGTAACATGGGCTTCTGTTTCCATTCAGTATTTCCAGATGAAGAGAGAGGATCGGAATTTTTGTTGGTCCAAGCAAGATTTGCATTGGCTAGCAAGAATTCAGAGGGTTTTAACAAGAAACTGCATTTATAAAGCTTAAAAAAGTGTCAAGTACTTGATACACAAGCCCTATTTGAAAAAGCTACTGCATTTTTCTGGTGTGTCATGAGAGACTATACAGTTCAGAGGCCCTAATTCAACTCCCCACAGTAAAAGCTTCCCTCAAAATCGGATTCAAAGCCTGAAAATTAATCTCAGCATTTTTGAGAGATTCAGCTCTCATATCGGCAGATCCAGTGAAACTGTTATTCAAAACAGGAAACCAAATTTCAGACACAGTCCTGAGATATCAATTAGGACACATTTTTATAAACAAATTCAAAAATAAATCTTCTTCCTTCCCAGTAGACCTCAATATTACCTTGGTTAACATTAAATTACGCATCCATTTTCTTGTAATCACACTGTAAAATTAATTCTCCAAAAGAGACTGAATGACTGAAGCAGGAAAATAAATGTATATTGTAGATGTCAGTTATCTGCTTCCAAACCATAGAATTGTTTGCATATCTCTCTCTACAGCCAACTGTATTGCTTATAGTTTAATGTATAAAACAGCATAAACCACAGACTGACCACAGAGAACTTAAAACTGCAAGGGGCTTTTTCTTGTTTGGTTCGGGTTTTTTAAATAATGAAGTTTCGCCTGCATGCAGCCAAAGGCAATTTAAGAAGGATTTCTTAGGCAATTAGCATGGCAGCCTTCAATAGACAGGTTCAGCCCAGCTCGCAGAAGACGGAGCTCCTATGTTTGTCCCTGTTCCCCACCTTTTTGAGATTGTTATATGATCTGGATTTGAACTCCCTATCATTACTCTTTTGCTAAGGCCACCCTCAAATTTCCAGCAAATCCTTTCCTTTTGTGGCCAGCAAGCTGTTTGATTTTATTTCTGCAGCTATTCAGAAAGATCATGTGAGATCTACTTGAAGAAAAGGAATCTGACGGTAATTTTATGAACACAATCCAAACTCTAAGAAAGCATGCTTGCTGTTCTGGAGAGGCTTTAGTGTATTGGTGCAGAAAGAAAAGGTAAGAAATGTTCCAGAAGCTTTATGCAAACTTCCAAAAAAACCAAAAAAAGCCACCATGTGCAAATATCTTCACTGATATTAACACCCGTTTGCTGCATTTGCTGTTCCTTTACAGCAGATGCAATCTTCAATGAAAATGCTTCTGTTTAGCAGTGAGAATCTTCTCCAAAAATTAAAATCTGCTCAAAGGAAGTATAAATGTTTGTAAGTTCAATTCAGAACTTAGAACAAACTAGACTCCAAAAACTTCTGAGTATGGATAAACATACTTCGGAACAGAAGTACAATTACGTGATTATGAAGAAAAAGATTTCTGCTTCCAAACTGTTTTATGGTACATTGTATATAAATGTTTTCTGCATTTTTTTAAAATAGTCATGAGGACCAGATGACAAAAACGTTGGCCTCATCCCTAGTGGCAGGCAAACTTATTATAGTATGCTAACCTTTTACATTCTATCTGCCTGATGTGTACACACATACACACACACACACACACTCCCACCACCACCACCACCACCCACCCCCCACAGGCACTATTTTTGATCATTTGGTTTGGGCCATTTTTCATTTACACATTCAAAATGAGGTATCTCAGGTAAATCTCAGATAAATGGTTATAAATGAAACTAACGAGAATGTATTTTATTTAAAAAAAAATAATCAGTTTGGCATTTTAGAAAGTGTCTTTCAAGTACTGCTTAGGAAGAACTAGAAATTAAATGATGTGTCCCCAGATTTCTCTCACAAGCTGCACAAAGTGTAGCTAGTTAAAATTTCTGGTGTCTCTATGATACCAGAAGCATAGCTACTGGAAATTACAGGGTTTTGCATAAAATTGTCAGGGAAATTTTCTCATAGCTCAGGGAAACAGGAAACTCTTGGCCCATAATATAACGAACATTTTATACAGAAGAGCATAAATACTATGCAGTAACAGCACTCAGTTTAACTTGGTACCCTGACCTAGAGGGCTGTACATACAACCATCACTGGCATTTCATAGACATGGAAAGGCAAAATGGAGATCAGATTCCTGAAAAACCTGAATCTTACTTTGCTGTATGTAATTATAATGCATGAAATTTCAGAGTTGTCTCAAACATTATTTCAGGAACTTAGTAATCTGGAAGTGTTTTAAATGAAGTGGGAGTTTCCTGTATCTTTCCCTTTTGATTGCTCCCTCCCCTTATCTTCCCCATGTCTCAACTAATACAGTGCTTGTATTGACGCTTGCTGTAGCGCCAGCCTGATTTTGATGCACAAGCCTCCTTCCCCAGGATAGAGAGGAGGACTGTTTCTCAAGGGGGCTGTATAGCACTGCTCTATCCTGCTTTTGATTCTATGTGATTTTTCAAATACAAAAGGAAGACAATTCCCCCCTCTGTAAGATTCTATATCTTTTTATGTTTTAGAGTGGGTTTTGTTTTTTTTTTTTTCTCTGAATCTTTATTTCTAGGTCTGCATATCTTGAGAAAAGTAGCAAGAAATACGGATTTGAACCCACCGCTAGCATAAGAAAGGTATTTAATTAGTTCTTTTTCCTCCTTTTTAATCACTACAGTATTCCAGCCATTCCTTAGAGCATAATGAAAAACAATTCTCTTTAAAGACTTACTTTCCCCTACATTAACTACATGTCACAGAAAGGCTACAACTTACTTTATATTAGAAAGGGGAATGAAAACTGAACTCTTAATGCAGGATCCTTAATTTATTTCAAGGGGCTTTTTGGTCACTTCTGGACTGCATGAAAATAGAAGAGCTTGATAACTGTTGGTTCCAGCTCAAATCAAGAGACACAATTAATTTGATAATTATTTCCTGAAAACCAGTTGAAATTAGAGGGTCCAGATTTAACAATTGCATCTTCCTTCCCCTTCACATCCACCTCCACTTTACAGTCTAGGAAATCTGGTGAAGCTACAGGCTTCCGGGGAGGTGCAGATAATAAAATGAGTACATGTCACATATAAAATAAAAACTATGGCTTCCTTTTATCTGGCTTACTGAAAAGTAAAATCCTAACCGTAAGGTTTACAAGCAAAATCAGTACTAGTTCTACGATACTCAAAAAATAATACGTATCATCCACCAGCTCTACCTGAAGTGCACTCAGCAAAGAGGGCAGCTGGGTAAGCATGACACTACAGCACAGCTTTGTGCCATGAGGGATGAAGGGGGTTACCTTGTGATAAATTATGGAATTGAGGTTGCAATAAAATAAAGCAGGAAGGAAGCTACCTACAGCAGCGCAAACCAGCCTACCTCCTCCTCCAGCACATCCTCTTGCCTCTTCCTGTCTCTACCTGTCGGTGAAAGTTTTACAAAAACGGAGGGCAGATGGTCAAAGCCAGCTTGATCATTTGTGTAATTTGAAAGTTGTTGCAGGACGAATAATGCATCTTTGTCATACACCCAACTGCTGAAATCATAAAATTGGTGTATGTTCCCCAAAATCCTCCACGCTTTTTTATTCTCCTTTTACCAAATTTGGACAGTTTTAGGTTTCATCTTTTGCTTCCCAGTATACCAAGCAATGGAATCATCCTTTCCTTGAATTTCTTTACACACAATCTCTATAAACATTGTGTACCTTCATTTGTCCTATTTTATGCATGCTATTATCAGTATGCATCATATGCAGCTGCAAGTACATATATGACTATAAATGCCAGTAGAATGTCAGCACATCTGGCCTTCATGAGACATTTGTCATTCAAAACATTTGATATATGCGGGTTGTCGTTATAACAGCACTGTCTTGTACATTGCATAGGAACAACTGACTACTAAGTAAAAGGCTGGGCTACACAATACAGCCCTTAATGTTTGTATCTGCTTCACATTTTAACATACCTGAAACCATGACTAAATGAACTGCCAGCATACAGGCTCTGACTTATCACCGGCACACTGATATCTGGCTATTGTTTTTTAGAGACTTTCTGTACTCTGAACTAACAAATGGACTGATCAGTTTGTTAGATAAAATACTCAACATATATTTTGACAGAATTCAAACTAATGTTAACACACTAAACACAGCAAAAAAAATAATCTTTGCAAGGAAAGAGTGTTGACAACATTTGTCAGTTTAAACACTTTCTGGCAATAGCTCAGCTTGTTAACAGGCAATGAAAGACTGCTCTATTAAGCTCAGGGTGATGCTAAAATGGTTTCAGACAAGACGATAGCAATTTTCCTTACCACCAAGTGAGGCTGCCTGTTGAGAAAGGCCGTGGCACGCTGCAGGTCTTTGCTATTCATAGGTATTGACTGTAATGAGGAAGACATTTTATTGCTATCCAGCGTTATACTGAGTTACACAAACAGCTATGTTTTTATTAAGAGCTAGGAGTCATATAAAAATGACTTAGACTACTGCTTAGTTTAATAGCATTTCCTTTTAATTTTAACTGAAGCGATGTTCCATACAAATAATAAAATAGATTACATAAACCTTTGTTTTTAATTTAAAACCAGCCTTTGAAAAGGAGAGGGTTTAATAAACGCTACCTTCTAGAATTTACCCAACTATCACTTCCACCAATAAAGTCTTTTTCTTGATCAGAACTAGATTAATTTTTTGTGCTAAGTGGAATTCTGAGTTCTTGGCAGTCACCCAAGTGTGTGGGAACCTGGCCTTAGTAAATATTGCAAGAAAACCTTAATGAGGCATAAAAGAATAAAAAAGAACAACAGAATAGAGTGCCCACCAACAGAGATGGAAATGTAAAGCTGGTTAGTGTCCAGAGAAGAGAAAATTACAGCTTCGGCTCTTTGAACTCATTGTGCAGTCTGCAGACTCCAGACAACATGCTGCACAGTAGTATTTTTTATTTGGGTACCACTGTTGCCAGTCTAACATAAATCTCTATTGGAGGGATGTTTTAAACTCCCGAGTTTAAATATCCCGCTAGCCAAAACCTGATAAATGCAGGACATGGGAACGAGTTTTATTCTATTTCATACAGCAGTTGTATTTTAGTGTCTAGGTAATTCCCCCTGCCAGAGGTGGGAGATCTCTGATGAAAGCAAGCCTCTGAAAGAAGTTCCTGGTAGAACTCCTTCGTAATCAGCCTGCTGAAAGACTTCGAATGCTAGCTGTCCTAGCTGTTGGCATGGCTGCAGCTTTGCCTTCCCCCATACCTAGAAGATCTGAAAGATCTCTGCTTTAATATCACTTTGTCCCCATAATTTCCTACTTCCAGATATTACAAAGTAGACATGCAAAGAATTCTGGTCTAGGTTATTTGTCCTTGGCACCACACACATTTCCGAGAACTTGTCAGGAGTGCTTTCATCCTTTCCATCCAATATCCTCCTTCCATCGCAGTGCAGATTTCGGGCTGATAGGAAGGACTCTACCAAGTCCACAATAAAAGAAAGCCCTTTCCAGAGAAAGCTACAACCACCACAGGTGCAAAGAATTATGCTGAAAGGTAAGTTATTCTTGGTTACCAAACTATGATGCCTGTTTATTTGCATGTTTAATACAAAGTGATCTGTTTTAATAAGTACCCTTGTATGATTTCAAAGGGCTGCGTTGGATCATACCTGGGCTGCTGCAGTTTCACTGCAGTCAAATTCCATGTGATTTAACAGAATCAGACCAGTGTAAGGTTGTTGTGAGGTGAATGTGAAAGGGGACCCAGCAATCTACATAGACTAACAAGTTTCACAGTCAGTCTCAGTTTTTAGATGACTGGATGTACATGCTGCAGTCTCCATTCATATGGGAGCAAGGTGACGCTGCACTCACAACTACTTGCATATTTTTCATTAAGTCATCACTGTGTATAAATATGTATAGTCTTGATCTCAAGTAAATAAGTAAATAAGATTTCACCTATATACTCTTGTATTCTCTCTTTCTTGTTCCTTGCATCTTACTTGTTGTCACGAAAGAAAACTTAGAGAAAAGAGGTGGAGAAGAAGGCTAAGA
>JAVJGI010000014.1:54105418-54184617 GCA_035590275.1 Ibycter americanus | reverse complement strand
CTCTTTCTTGTTCCTTGCATCTTACTTGTTGTCACGAAAGAAAACTTAGAGAAAAGAGGTGGAGAAGAAGGCTAAGAGAGATAAGTCAGAGAAGACTAAGTTTCAATACAGGGCCACAGAGTCCAGTGCCCCAAATGTGGCTACAATGTCCAACATATATGAAATCTGAGGTATCTTAATTTTGAAGCTTAATGACCTGAAGTTCCCTCTAGAGACAATGAAGAAGGACATACACACTCTTTCTCGGAACAACTGAAGCCTTAACACTCACCTCTAAGGGTAGAGTGCTTGTAGCCAACTACCCTTCTAGCTCCAGTGCTTCAAGCAGGTGCCTAAAAAAGGTTAAGGATGAGAACGGCCCATGTTGCCAGTAATCAAGAGCTCATGTTTCTTTGTGCATGTAGGTTTTCTAACAAAATTATATTTTAAATATTAATTCATAAAGAGCATTTTCCCATGGTTGAAGAACTCAATGAGAAGCTGTAATTCCTGATAGATAGATATCGATTTACTATTCATTATGGGTCTTCTTTTTTTTCGCTGGCTGCAAAAATAATTTATTTCCAGCCTTTATCAATAAGGATCTATGTAAATTTAACCATGTGGCCTCTTAGACAGGATCATGGTTTTCAGTTTCAAAAGCCAAGCATCTATTACTCCAGGAGGGCAGCTCCTGCTCCATTGCTGCCTGGAGCGGAGTTGGGATAAAGGGCAGTTTCTTTAAAAGTCCCTTTTTCTTAATGCACAGAATCCTTTGGTGAAAAGACTTTTCAAATATCCCTAGTGATACAAAAGAAGTTCTTCCAAGTTAGCGTATACCATAGCCCACAGTACTAAATCCCTCTGTGGCATCTATACCTTCAGCATTATTAGCACTATAGAATTGCTTATACACAGTAGCTTTTCTTCCTGAGGTGTTACTTCTATTGTATAAACCATGCTTGTACAATTGCTTTGATTTGAATCTATGGAAATACATGCTGCATAGCAGAGGGCAGATCAACCTTTGTTTTTTAATAAATGATCACAATGACAATTAAAATTCCTGGTGACAGGCGAATTACTGTTAAAATCTATGATTGATTTCTAGCAGAAAAATCTGGAGCAGCAGGGAGTAAAGCAGCTAGCAGAAAACCTTATTAAAAATCAAGGTAATAAACCTTTTGCAAATATCAATTTTAATTATTTTTTAAATTACCTTTTCCTCTTCCATCTCTTTCATATGGCCCAATCATGTGAAAAGTTAATCATATTTTATAATAAAAAACATTTACTGTTCTTTTTTTTCATCATCTTTAGTGGAGTTTTTCAACACTATGAGCCATTACACTAAAATGGGAATTTCTTCCAGCCATCAGAGCACACAGCTGTTTTATAGTTAAACTGTTTCACATCAGTAGAGGGTTTTTTTTACAAAAGTACTGCAGCTTCTGGGGAACGATTTTGCTACAAAGTTTTTACTTCTAAAATGCTGTATTTAATTTTTAATAATATCTCTACATTGACTGGGCAATCTCTTTGCTCTGATAGGCTTCTTTACTCAGAATTTTTGATCTGCAGACAATAAAAGTAGTAAATCAGCTTCAAAGTCCTTACAGTTAAAGCAGAGAAGTTTCTAAAACATGCATAAAGAAGTTGTGGAAATGAAGTGCGCAGCAAAAAGACAGCTGAGAAGGAAGGCTTCCTTCAAAGCTGCAGGAAATTTTTAGAAGTGATTTGTTTAATGGAAGAAAAAGTGCCACAAGGGCCACTAAAAAGTGGCACACAGCAGGGGAACATAAAAACCTCAGGGTGCTTACCATTTTAAGTTTCAGTCATCCCTCTTTGTTTCCAGAAATGCTTTTTACTTACACTGTAATGATCTTTAAATGTCTGGTAATGAAGAATAATGAACTCTGTGATTACTGGAATTGGTCAGCTCTAACTTGAGACTTGAACAGAGTGTATATTAAACAGTCAGGTATTTAATTCCAGATCCTCCTATTTATTTATTTGCCTAAAGTATGTCCTGATCTTCTTCAAGTTTTACTACCATCAGTATGACCACTGTACTTTAACTCCAGAAGAGACTGACCTGCTCAGAGGCAGGTACAGGAGTAACTCCAAACAATTGCTTTATGATTGCTCTGACCTTTGCAGGGACTTAGAGAAATCATTGAACAGTCTGATTTTCTATACCATTTCTTTTCCACAACAAGTAATTTTTTCCAGATGGCACATGAAAAAGGTGTGTCTTTCATACCTATTAAATACCTGTGTGTGTGCGACCACACAGATGTAGACCAGTTTCTTGTGAAGAAAGACCACTTAATTTACTAAAATATCCAGATAGCGACTTAGCATCCCCCAACTAATGCATTTTAAATTCTTACTTTTGGTTCAGCTGGTTTGACTTTCAGAGCCACGTATCTTCTTAGCAGCAGCTGAGAAGCGTGCATTACAGCCCCTTTCCTGACACATGACCAAGGCTGCAGCAGACCTGCAGTACGGGAGCTGTTGGCACTGATGCCTATACTGTGTGCTACCCACAGCTTATACAGGCTACTAAGGGGCCCATATGTAAGAGGGCATCCAGTGGGGTGCCACAGTCAGCACGATTCAGGTGGACCAGAGCATCCTCCCTCCCCACCTCAGGCAGCTCCCAGGAACCAGATGTGACTGTTTTGATGGACTAAACGAAATATCTTTGCAGACCTCAGAAACTGATGAACTTGGGCTCACAGTCCTACGCAACACAATCAAAGAGTGCAGAGAAAAACAACTTGAGGTTGCACGAGGGAGAAAACTTGCTATTTACAGAACAAGTTTATCAGAACTGATGTTTTTTTCTAGTAAAAGCTGTTGTACATATGAGCTCAATTTGATGCTGCATTGTTTAGTGGCAGACAGAGATAATACAAAACATAATGCAATTTACCGCTTCATTTCTTCATAAAGTCTACCCAGAAACATTTACTGCTCCGTGTTACAGTAGAGGAATTTAGCAAAATGACTGAAGTAGGGAGTCTGCAAAACTATGAATCATGCTCTCTGCTTTCCTAAATAATATTTCACACTCCAGTGATATAAGGTAAGAAATTTTCTTTTTTAATACCATATCTGACCTGAATTATTTGTCTAAAATTTCTAAACTTGAGTTAGTCACCCTGGACTAGATTTGTATTTATTGTTTAAATGGACAGCTCAGTCTGCTCTGCCTGTGGACTTTGACAACTGAGAAAAACTTGAGCAAGTGTGATATTCAGCTTTGCAAGCGCTAAATTTTGCTTGTTTATTCTCAGTTTTCAATCACAAAGGATATGATTAAAACCAACAGGTTTTAAGCAAAACAACGATAATGCTTTTATGGTTTTAGTCTGCTTTCCAACTTCTTCACTTACAAAAGCAGGATTCTGTTACTTCAGCCCCAAAACGTTGAATACCATACATACTCTCGCTCACACACAAACTACAGACCTCCTTTCAGACACTGGAGGAGAGAAAACATAACCTTTCTGGCTTCTGGCAACATGGTTGATAACCTCTTCTGTTTGTTGCTCTAGCACCCTCCAGCAATCCCCTAATCACTTGCCAGGCATGAATTTTGGGGTTGAACCTTTTTTCCCCATTTTTTCTCCCTTTCAACATCACTCCTGAAAAGTCATTTCTCTTTCAATACCTCTGTTAGAAAGGGTAGCTGTTTTAGCTGTTTACAGTTAATATGAATTTTGGGACACCAGCTAGTGTCTCTGTAGAGTACTGCACTGTGACACATGGTAGATGCAAGTCAGACTAAGGTTAGCAACCTCTGTTCTGTTTTCTGCTGCACAGTGCAGATCTACCTTTAGCTATTCTTACAAAAATGGGCTGCATTCAGACAAAAGCATACATTTTCCAATTCAGTAGAGACTGTAAAAGACAGAAGAAGATGAATGATAACCTCAGAGTCAAAGGTGTCACTTCACAGGAAGACCTCAAACTTCACTGAAGATTTTCCAAAACAGAAACTGAAAACCTATTTTCAGGGATACCTAACTTGGGGCAGTCCAAATGATGACTGTTTCAGAAAGATATAAGAATGAAATAATAAAAACAAGGAGGTAGATAGAAAACTAGTCTACAACCATAAAGATAACCACTTGTAGCTACTACCACCATTGTTCCTTTTGATTTCAGGTGATTTGAATCTACTGCCCATTGACAGGTGCTCAGTATGAAAGTAGTTGGTCCTGAATCAAAAGCACAATTTTAAGGGTTCAAAAATCTACATTGAAGTTATGCAGCTTAGTTTCAAAATAAAGTTATTAAAAACAAAGCAACATTCAAAAGCCAGTGGTTGATAATTCATCCAAAATTTAGGCAATTTATCTGTAAATGCTTCATTCCTGCTGGTTAAACTTACCATCTTTTTATGCATAGGTACTCACTGACTTGAACAGGTCTACATAACTTGATTCAACAACTCCAGTGAAGTTCAAAAGCAAATGACAAAATACGCTACATGCAGTTTTGAGTTTGTGCCATAAGGATGCAGAACCATCCCCAGACCTAAATCATACGCTCATACACTTCCGAAACTCTGCTACCTTACAACAAAAGTCATCTTCAGTGTGTGATGTTTCCAAGTTCAAAATTCATGTAGAAACATTTAAAAATCATGGTCAATTAACACTGAAATCCTTTAAGTACTTCATCCACATTAATCCTGAATGAGTACCTCATGATTAATCTTATTAAAACAAACTCCAAAGGAATCAGTAATGATTGTTATTGTAGAGCATTACTATTACTTTTACGTTTTCGTGTGGGTTTTGTCTGCTTCCTATGCTGTATCTTTGAAACCTCATCTCAGATTGACCTAAAAGTCACATTACTTTGTATGCAATATGATGTAGTGAAATAAATGATCTGTAATACAAAGTATGCAATACAAAATATAAGATTACTGCTGACTGAAGATTTGCTGTATTAACAGGATCTTATCTAGGTGAAGTAGCTGAGGTCCAGTGCTTTAAGTAAATTCCAGTCACAGTGACCCAGCCTAACTTAAATGAGGTGTAATACCTAGATGTGTAAAATTAGTTCAGGTAAATCCAGGCTCCAGAGTCTAACCTGAATGCACTAATCTGGCAAAATTCTTCTCTACTTCAGCAGTGAGCTGCTTGTTTCCCTTCCTGGTCCTCTGCATATCCTGCATATCAAAGCTTTAAAAATGTTAAACTATCAGTGCGTACATATGTTCTGGAATAGAAAAGTAAGAGTTGAGTGTCTTCACTCAGCTTGGTTTTTCCCCTCCTCAAGCTTTGATTCTGGGGTACGAATGCTTTGTCTGAAATAAAGCATTTTGGAACTTCCCTGCCTTTGTTCTTCTCTTGAAGAACACAGTGGTATTTAACTAACAAATGAAGTGGGGATAATGCCTCTTTCCTAAGTTTATCATTAGGTCCTTTGTATTTTGAGCAGACATTACAGAATTCTTAGTTTGAAAGTTTTCTTACTTTAGCCATCTTAGAGTAAGGTTAGCTTGGCTTCAATAAAATTTAAGAGCACCAATAAATTTTATCACTTTATTTGGTGCACCTTTTTCAGTCCAGATGAACTTAATATGTAATTTTTACTCTGCCTTTTGTATTTTATACAAGATATCTCTCAGAAATACACTTTGTTAATGTATGGTAAGGTGGCTGTATTATGAATTAGAAAAAATAAATGCAAAAAAATTATCTGTGTAGAAATGGAAAAAGTGAGGCAATGTTAATAAAAATGTAAACAATAAAGAGTCTACATTAACCACACCTATAAAAATAGCATTTTAACAACATTAATACTGATTCGTTTCCAATGGGTTTGTAACTTCTACAGAAGATCATTAAAGTCTTTTACTAATGATGAAAATCCATGCACTAAAATTCAGGTTTGTATTCGCTACAGAGTTTCTAGAGCATCTATGAGGATTCAATAGCAATACTGGGCCCTTAAAGTTTCTCAGGAATACATTCTAGAGAACTCTTGGCTGAAAACATGATAAAAACTGCATGGTTTTTTTGATTAGTTACCAAAAGTATTATTATGACACTGTAGTCTAAACTCATGACCGTGGACTATAAACTAGGCATAATTGTTCCAGAGGAGCATGTGAAAATTTATAATTATCGAGAAATCAAGAAGTTATGAACGCAGAATGAAAATGTACTCAATTCTAAGTTTGGAAAGAGGCAAATTATGTTTTTCTAAAAATCAAAACTGTTAAGCTCTGCCTTTATATTAGCAACAGCTTTGTAAAGAGATCAAAGTTAAGGGCATTGGAAGACCTATACGAAATTTACAGGTTTACCTTCATAATGAACTATGTACTGTAAAGGTGTCTCATTCACATTATTTTGAACTTTTCTTTAAAAAAATGACACCAAGATTTATGGAAATAACATCAATGACCGTAAAGGACAAATCGAGGTCATAGCAGGTTCAATTCTAAACACGCTTCTTCTTGTATTTGTATCAGGATTTTTTTTCACCTAAAATAAGAATTTGCCTTTGTCATCACAGAATTGTTTGGTGGTTTTTTAACTAACCAGTTTTATGAATTTTCATCCTGCTTGCTGGATTCAGCTCATCCTCTCCTCCCACCCATTTTGGTGTAATTTTAATTAGACTAGTCTTTATTCCATTGTCCATGTCATTACTAAAGATGTGCAATAGTACAAGATTGAGGACAGATTCCTACAGAACACGCATCAGCTTGACAGGGAACAATACACTTTGCATAGTCTCCCTACTAATTACACACTCACATAACAGTAGTATAATCTCTTGGTTTTTTAATGCTTTCTTATGAAAATGTCATGTGAGATAATATGAGAAGATCTATTTGTCAAGACAGATGACATCTGGTTCATCCTCTTCTCAAGAACAGTTCTTCTGTCACAAAAGGATATTAGACTGGTATTATACAATTTCTCCTTGATAAATTCATTTTGGCTGTTACCCATCTCCCCACTATTCTGCAGGTGCTTACAGTTCATTTGATTTGATTATTTGTTCCAGTATATTTTTTTTATGAAATTTAAATTATGCTGATGGGTCTATAATTCCCCAGCTCTTCCTTCCTCTCCTTTATAAAGGCAGGCACTGAGTCAGCTCTTTTTGAGTTTTCTGAAACTTACTCCATTTTCTACTACCAAGAACTGCTAATGGATCTTGAGAATGCTTCATCTAGTTACTTAAATACTATACAATAAGCTTCATTAAACCCAGCTCATTTAAAAATATCTAATTTCTTTATGTGCTCTTTCAGAAGCTCTTTTATCATTCCAATCTGACATCTTAGCCCTTTCTTAGGCTTACTAGTTGTGTTAACTAAGCACAGTAGCTCCAGTTAAGGAAAACTGAGAAAAATATTCAAAAAATTTGCACGTTTAGTACCATCTTTCAATTTCTTTCCTTCCCTGTTTGATAGCATAACAACTTTTTTTTTTCCTTGCTCTTATTACTAAAGTGTTTATAAAATGACTTGTAGTTTCCCTTTATGTCCTTTTTTATGCCATGTATAATTCTGTGTCTTGGACTTTCCAGTTTTGTCACCCTTCATATTTGTGCCACTTCATTTACACTAATTTGGTAACTCGACATAGTTTCCACTTTCTGAGGGATTTTTTTCTTGGGTCTTAGGCCACTGAAGTCAAGACTTACTTAAGGGAGCTACTTCCTAGGTCTTACAAGTATTGAGATGGTTTGTGCTTCTCCCTCAAATACAATTTCTAAGGGGAACTGACAATGCTTATAAATGTTTTTCTTTTAGATTTATTTGCAATGAGATCTGACGCATCAGCCTTACTAGTTTGTTCTTTTATAATTTATTGATTTTACTATGATCTGCACTTTCTGTTCCTTGATGTAATAAATCTTTTTCTGTCCTCACTAGGCAGGTTAAAGAAAGTGAGAGTAAATCCCCTTTGTATTTTCCACTGCAATTTTTCCAGGGGCTTCCCGCTAGCTGCCTTCAAAGAATCACAGAGCAGCTGAGGTTGGGAGGGACCTCTGGAAGCGAATAGCCCAGGCTTCTGCTCAAGGTTACAGCAAAACTGGATCAGATTGCTCAGGGTTTCAAGTCAGCAGACCTTTGAAAATCTCCAAGGAAGAGGTTGAAGTTGATTTTACCACCTCTCTTGGCAGCTTTTTCTTATGATAAATCACCTGTGCTCTAATTATTGTTATTCCTTGTACTCAACTGAAATAGTTTGTACTGCA
Organism: Ibycter americanus; assembly: GCA_035590275.1. NCBI lineage: Eukaryota > Metazoa > Chordata > Aves > Falconiformes > Falconidae > Ibycter > Ibycter americanus. Next base: position 54,176,391 of record JAVJGI010000014.1, on the reverse strand, counting down.
GTTTGTGAAAGTCCCTTGTTGTCCCTCCATTATGTACTTTTGAAAGACTCTAACTTAATTTTCTCTATCATGTCCTACAGGTAGTGGCAAACTGCAGTTAGATCACCCTTGGCAATTTTTTATCCAGGCTGAACAAACCATTTCTCTCTGCTTCTCCTTGCACACCACCCTCCAGCCTCCCAACAGTCTCGATGGCCCCCCAGTGGACACTGTCCACTCTGCCATCACTCCTTACCGTGGGGCCCAAACCTGGATACAGTTTCCCAGATGCCGTGTGCCTGGCGTCAAGCAGAGGGATCAGCCCGTCCCTGTCACCAGCAGGCACTTGCAAAGGTCCACTGCAGATTTATGTGCAGGCTGTTATCAGCCCGGACCCCAGGTCCTTCTTCTGCAGAACTGCAATGCGGTGGTTGGTCCTGCTGTACTGCTGCACGGGATTATGCTGATTCAGTTGCAGGACTCTGTGTTTAACTGCATGAGATCCCCGTGGGTCCATGCCCATGGCCTGCTGCAACACCTCCACGCGGTGCCCTGCCCTCCAGCCTGTCAGCTGCCTTCCTCTGCAGATGCTAACCCTGAGAGAAGGCTTGCCAGCACAGATCCAGCACAAGGCAGGCACTGAATAAGCCAGTCTCTTCTCTGCCCTACATCACCATGTCGCCTAACTCATTTTCCCGCATGCCCTTCCACATCTTGCTGCGTTCCTCTCCTAGCCGGTGGCTGGAGTCTGTCATTAGCTGAAAATTGTTGCTTTGGATAATCCAAATAATAGTTGTTCACAAAACATCCTCACTCCCACGTACAGGGAGGCCACATTCAACAACTTCTAATTTTCAATGTACAGGTAATGGTATAAAAATTGTAAACCTAATGAAATTTTTGTCACTATTATTTACATCTCACTGTACAAAGCAGTTTCAGACTCATGGAGTTTGTTTGTATTATGAGAAGCTCACTCTTCATTCTTCTTGGTTTTCCTCTCTGTTTCAAACACTTCTACAAAGTTCCTAGTTGTCTGTCTGAATTTTTTGCTTAACTCGTTTTATATAACCTCATTTGCTTTAGAGGTAAACTAGCATATATTCTTGTGCATAATGACTGAACATTGTACATTTCTGAGTCAATCTTAAAAGGGAAACTGGGATACTGCAAACCATCTACTCATAACACTGCACTTTAAAAAGCTTTTAAAATTTCCTCCAGGCAACTACATTACCTGCCAGAGGCTAGTATGTTAAAGATTTATCACAACATGTTCCTGTTATGGCAAAGAGAAGCTTAATTTTCAAACTTTCATCTGAAACCTATACCAATAGCAAAACACCAGAAAGAAGACTTCACTATTGAAATATCTTTGTTAAAACATAATCTCGATGGCATAATCTCACATGAAGGATGTATAGCTGAGTTATCCATACCTAAAATGCATAATGACTTTTGCTATAAAAAGATGCTTTATTTTCTTTGTAAAACTGAATATTCAGTTCAGCACTAGAACCAGAGTGAAGGGTCTATAAGGCATGATATAGTGGGGGTTTTTAGGATGCATCACGTGAAGTTACTTTTTTCCTCACCCATATACAGCTTCAGATATTTTGCAAGGGTTTTGCCAACCACTGGAAATAAATGAATAAACAACGCAAGTCAAAGTAAATGGCAGGGGGGTGAGGGTGGACTCAGTAACATGAAGACAGCCTGTGAGGCTGCTTAGCTCCCCGTCAGGACAAGGTGCATCCCAGAGGCTCTTTACCTTGCCACCAACAGCAGCTATCTGACTGCACTCCGGTATCTCCGCAGAAAAAATGATTGTTGGATACCTCTGGGTACAGCAGCATTAAACCATTTTCATTAGTCATAAATCACACTTTTCCACTGCAGCTCACAGAGTTCAAATCAGGACTGGAGCCTGCTAAGGCAGCTAGAAGTTGACCTTTGAGCTACATCTGGTCTCCCTCTTTTTCATAAAGGCTTCCCTAGAACATTGTGGAGAGGTCCTCAGAATTTGCTAATTTACAATAATCTAATGTGTTCGTTTGTGTCTGTTTTACAGGGGCTTTAAAATATCTGTAAACTTTTCTTTTCCAGCAGAAATGATAAAGATACTGCAAACAAAATTCAGCCTGCTTAAAATGTACCCAAAGAGCAAACAACCTTTTTCTTTCAGATGCTCCTCTGATATTTTTTTTTTTTCTTAGTTTACATGGAGGTTTAACTCTTGAATGTAAAAGAAAATGATTTGAGGAGGTAAAACTTTCTTTATACAGATGCCAAATCCTAGTATTTGACAAAGATTTCTCAGGTTCAATAATAGGAGTTCACTTAAATGTTTAAAAGAATCCATATCCAACTTCTGAGTCTCAGCAGTATCTATTCAATCTATAGCTAGTTCATTTAATCCCAAACATAATTTAGAAACACTGCTAAGTGACAAGGAAGTAATTTAGCCAGAAGTTAACCAATGGTTTCCATTGAAAAAAATAAGATATAGTAAGCAAAGTACTTTTTGTCTTTTTTGAACTTTGTTTTTCCTAGCTTTATTCTGCTGCATAAGGCCGATGCAATAATAAAGACTAATTTCCTGTGGCAATCATCTTCAAAGAGAACTAAAATGAATGCATATATTCTGGAGCCATACTGATAAAAAAGGTTCAAACAATCCCCATTATTTCAAACAATGTTGAAAAATGATACCCAAGAAGGGTTTTTAACTTACTTCTAGCTATCCATTTTGGATTAACATAAAATATGCTACTTCCAAGTGTTACTATCCCTGTGCAATGTATTTATATCAATATGATTACTATCTTCAGTGAAAGGTTTAGTATCAACATACATGTCGTTACTGGAAATGTTTCAATTTATATTAAAAAATGAAACTGTAAGATCAGCAACAACTGCCTCAACTAAACCAACTGATTCTTCCCGCAAGCCAGATATAAATGTTCTCATTTATTGAAGTTACACATCTCTTTCATAGCAAAAACTGAGCCACTCAGCTTCATTTCTAAAATTATCCTTATCAACTCTGCTGACTGTCTTCACACAGGGCTTGTGTGTAGTTTGACAGGATGTCTTCTGAAAGCACTTTATCCTTTGTAAAGGTAGAAAAAAAAATTAGAATTGGAAAAATACAAATTTATATGGTATCAATGATTCCAATCTTTTACTTATGTATGACATGTCTGTACATATTGACATTGCAGTCCAACAATATTCCAGTTAGGTTACTGTCATGTTTTGGACACAATGATTTCTTTTTACAGCTAAGGAGATAAAAAGTGTATTTCTAACTGCTAGACCAAATCGTTTTTATTTTGAATTAATGTGATCTAACAAATTAATGGAATAATGCCTTTGGAAGATCTTTACTGATGGATCTTAATAAAAGGCATAAGAAAAGAAACCTGGAGCAGAGGATTCCTTCTCTGTCCACTTCTACGGAAAATAAGAAAAGATGCCAAATCTCCTAAAGTCAACATGAAAGACTACAGCTAGGTCTGAAGAAATGCAGTAAAAAGAGCCTGCAGGAAAGTTTTACATATTTATGTATATTTTGCCACTGTGAGAAATCAAAAGTCTTGTCATACCAAAGATTTGGTTTTGAAATAGGTTCAGAGGCAAAAGGAAGAATAAGGCAATAGTCTACGGTAACATCTGAAAAGCCATGGGGAATGAGAGAGGCGTCCAGGCACATGGAATCTCCTGACACAAGGCCCACAGATACGACACAGACCTTTTGAGAGCACCGCACCCTGCTGGACCACGAGACCTAACAGCTGGAAGCCAGGCAGAAACACAGGACATCTCAAACAGACCTAACATCTACACATGGGATGAGTTGCTAGCCCCAGATGATGCAAAAATCGTTGAAAAACAAGACACAAAATGCTGCTGATGTTTCTTTAATGACCTGTGGGACAATGGGCAACCATAACTCTAAACAAGTTTGTCCTGGACCCATCTTCATCCAGCATCTGCAGAGCTGTACAGAAGAGACTTTGCTTAAAGCACTCACAGGGCACGGCACGACTCTGGGGAAGCCTCTAAACAATTGTGCAGGTGACAAGAATACCACGTGAACCTGGCAAGCCAAAGAAATCTACTGATATAGTCCTAAGCATGATACTTAAAAAGGGCGGGTCAAATGTAATAACAAAATGACAACAGCCTGGAAACTCAGCAGTATGATAGAAAGAGTCTCGGGGTTTATAATGGATCTCTAAATGTATGTGAGTCCTCACTAACTGTACATGACACTGCTGCAGGAAAAAAGCAGTATCACTTGGGATTTGTTAACAAACAAATATTTTATATGAGACACTGGAACTACTTACTTTCTTCTACTTAGCAGTAGTGGACCTTTTCCAGAGAAATGTCAGTGTTTTGGGGCAAGTTAACCTAGACAAATTGGAGAGCCCAAATGAAAACAAGAAGATGTAAAAAGACCAAACCATGTAATTTTAATGAAGGAAAGCTGAAAGGAGCCCACAAGGTGCAGTCAAGAGGAAGTGGCAGCAGCAAGGGGCAAGGGGAGAGGCATTTAAATAGAGCAGGCAGACACTGGTGTAGAAAATATGGCCACCAATTGTTCCTTGTGGCCATGACAGATAAGAAGAGATTATCTTAGTTTGCAGCAAAAAAAGATTTATGTCTGATCTCAAGAAAAGCTTTCTCACTTTAAGAACAGAAGATACACCAGCATCTGTCACATATGGATGTACTTGATCCTGCTTTCAGTATAGGTGATGAATTAGATGATCTCTTCAAGTCAATTCAAGCTTTACATTTCCATGATTTAATGATCTCAGCTGTCTGAGAAACTTGTAAATTATGACAGGAGTGTTTGCTTATACAAAATAGCTGCTACTGCAAATTAGTCCCAACACCAAATTCTAGGATACCGATTAATAGGTACTTATAATGCAATGCTGCTGAATTAGGAATGTAAAGCTTACTGTTCTTTATCCCATCTCTAATCCAGTGAACCATTCAGCCTTATGTCTGGCTGGATGTATCAAAGCAGGATTTCTGTTGACAAACATTGTCAGTACTGTCATCACAAATGCTCAAACCATAATTTAAAAAAGTAACACCACTATCAAGTTTATTATGCAAGGCTAATAAATGATAGTTACCCCATCACTGGAGCTGCACATAATTTCTGATGTGCTTTATCTCATCTTCATTACTGTGGTATGGGGTTTTTTTTCAATGTAGAGTTTCTGTGGAAGTAGCTCAAAACAGCAGAACCGTATCAAATACAAACCAGATATTTTCCTATCCCAAATGCATTCCTCCAAGAAAAAGAAGATGGAGGATTTACACCAATACAATTCCTTGAATTATATGGGAGCAGTAGCTGAGGTTAGTGACTTGAGGACTCCTGATGGAGGGAAGTTTTTTAGGAGTTACTGGCGTAAATTAGGGGCATTCTGTTTTTGTCAAACCAGAGTGGAGTAGCTTCAGAAAAAGACATAAGAGCTTTTGAAGGCCAGGACTTACACAGTATAGGCTAACTCCATATTAAGGTAAGTGAACAGGTTTTCGTAAGTGTCACTGAACTAGAGACCTGTATAATACCAGAAGATGGATGCAGACGCACCAGCAGGTTCTGCTCTCTGTCTTCAAAATCCATTTTCTAGGCCCTTTGTAGATTAGTGCCAACGAAATGGACTCTATTCTCCTTTGTCTTTGGGGCTGAGTATGTTTTAGCTCTTGTCATGTGTGATCGCAGAAAAGAAATAGTAATTAAAAAAAAAAAAACATTCTAAGCTCACTCTCTCCTCCTTTCTCTCCCCACTTCTCTCTCCTTTGAAGGGAATAAATACTGTTTCTTTGTTGTCTCGACCACCCTTTTCCTCCTGCCAGTGTTTCTGTGCTTCCCAGGTGTTGCTGCTGGCCGCCACAGCAGCACCTGCCAGGCACCGGTGCCAGCACTGCCACTGCCCTGGCTCTCCTGAGAGGCAGGCAGTCATCGGTACCGGTGACACTATTCTGCCGGTGGATGAGCGCACTTCCTCTGCAATAAGCTAAATTTAATTCTGAAATTCATTCCCATATGGAAAGGAGAGTATGTAATAGCCATTTTACTGCCCACTGCCAGCAGCTAATTGCACAAATACACATGCAAAGCACATATACGCACCAGTAAAATCTCTTAAGAGATGTATGGTTTATTGCTATGTCACAAAACATTTGGAGAATTAGAGTAATAAGTATAAAACAAATGATATATTTTCATCTTATCGGGCAAAATTAAGCTCTGCCTTCTAACATATTTGTCATCTTCTTTCAGGAGGAAAGCCTATTCATTTCAGCAAAATGGCCCAAGAATGAAGGCAGCATTCATCCGAAGCAGCTGAAGTATTTAGCTGTTAATAAAACCAACAAGCTTTCATCAACGAGATCCGATGCCCCTTTCCTTCCTTAAACCAATTTATTGTCAGGCCATATAGAAACAAGATCCATGCTAGAAACCTTCAAACCAACCAAGTGAGAAAGTGCATAACTACATGCAAATGATTATTAGGAAGCACATCTGACTGAAAAACCACACTAACTCTATAAAAATGTTAGGTGTTTTATTGGTGTTGGGGGAGGGGGTGAGAATGATCCCTAAGCATGTACATTTTTCATTCACTAGCCTAGACTGCATAAAGAAAATATTATTTGTATTCTCTTCATTAATGATAAAAAAAATAAAGTAAACCCATATTTAAGATTATATAAAGTTATTCTCCATCAGATAGTACCAGCCTTTTAATTTCTGTTCCCATACAGTTTTGTTGCGGAATATTTTTAATTGTACTAAGGATTTAGGGATCTTTCTCTTTAGCAGACATAACTGTTTCACAATGATTCCTAGGTAAACAATACTGATAAAACCTGGTATTTTTCATAATCTAAAATAATTGTTCAATTTGCAGCTTAATCAAGGCGCTAAACGCACCTTTCTTATTCATAGTTTAGTCACTACCAAGATAGAGCTTTTAATTTTTTGGTTATTATTCTGTAATCCATTTTACAGAAATAATTGGGTTGTATGATGATACACTATACTCTCAAAAGTGAGGAAATTTATTCTTATGCAATCTAGAAAAGTACACAAAAATAAGACAGACATGTAAGAAAGAGGACTTGAATAATGTCTGAAAGCTACTTTCATGCAATATTGCTTTGCATGTTACACATTCTATGCAAATATTCCCCAAAACAATGTACAGCACACAGTATAGTTATTACAGACAACAGAATGTCACATTAATCATATGAAACCACACTATTAGAGACCATTATTTACCCTATAGACTTTCTCTAGCTGTATCATAATCCTGCACTGTTATTGCAAACATAAGCTGAATAATCAGTTTTCTCCTGTACAGCTTTCTGATTGTGGCTATTATTCTATTGCCTATTTCAAAGGTCATATGTTGTAAAGGAATAGCTAGCTACAATTTAGCTTTATATCTACTTTAAAATATATATAGTGTAAGGGATTTCAAATCTGTTAGTTTTTCTCTCGTCTTTCACTTGGGCAGAAAACTTATCTGTGATGCATTGTGACTGTTTCGTAGGTTAATTGGATCCCAGACATAGGTCTGTCAAAGACCTGCAGTGTCATGTCACCTTGGATGAAGCACTTAATCTTTCTATACTTCTGCTCAGTGTATTTAAAGTCAACATAAAATCAGACAATAATATTTCTGTCCACTAGTGCTGTTTAAAAGAAGTTAAAACATAACTGTTAATGAAAATAATTGTGGTTAGAAGGTGATGTATCTACCAGTAAAGGCAACATGCAAAATAAAATAATTAAATAAATAAAAAACCCCAAATAAACAAATAGATAGACAGATGCTTCAGGATACCTCAGATGAGGGGACCTCTAAGTGTTGTAGACATACATTAGCTAAAGTATGCTGAAACTGCCACAGTAGTTACACACAAGCTCCAGAGCCAGAAGTAGCATGGGTTTATTACTGCAGTGCTAGAACAGCAACAATCTGCCTGGTGAGACCGACAATGAAGAACCAATGCTTATCAGCTGGGGCACAAAACCGACCCCATGAAGACTTTAGATTCAAGGCAGTATGGCAACGCGCTGCTACACAATCTTGTATGATGCTGCTAACTTGTGTTGGGTCAGCTTGGGTACGAAAGGATTCAGAGGGCCATGCTTCCCCATTCTGGTGGGGAAAATCACCATCCTGTGATTCTGTGACTCTCTGAAAGGATCCTTGATGCTGCCCTAGAAAGCAGTCTCAGTCTTTTCAACAAGTGGTAGGAAAATACAGTCAGTAGCAGTGGTTTTTGGTAATGATCAGTATTGCAGGCCTACAGAGATCAAGTGGTGCATTCTGGGATTCTACTAAAAATGTTGGACCACATGGTCTTTTGAGGTCCCTTCAAACCTGGGCTGTTGTATGATTCTGTGATTCTAAAAAGCCAAAATCAAACATGAATCACCAATGTCAGGTTTGAATTAGATACCTACGCTCCTTCCCAACCCAGAACCTAGTCAGCTGCTAACCAGAAGGCCAAGGAAGCTCCAAAGGAAGTAGAGAAGGAAGACTCCGCATTCATCCATTACCCCCTTTTTCCAAAAACAGACACATGCCACAGTCTGACAACAAAACCAATGCCTCTGTCAGCACTACAACCATCTTGCTTGGCTTGGAAATAGCTCCTGAAAGATGAGTAGCTCAGCGTGATTTGGATAGCAGAGTAGGCCCTGCCACAGAAGTAATGCTGCAGCTTTCTCTTCTTCATCACACGGAAAGGCCTCTTGCCACTGAACAAACCTTAACTAAAATATGCAGCTAATTCTGATGAGTCAAGGGGCAGAAAGCCAAATCCAAGGCACTGAGGTACAGCAGAATCCTTCTGATAACCTCCATGGACTGTGGTTCACACCCTCTTTATCCTGGACAGCCAGGAAGGTCTAGGAGAAGCTATGCACTTTTTTTCCTGCAGTAGGTGTTCTGATTATTCTTGATAGATTATAAATATTCTATAAACAGCATTTGATCATTGCTATATATGAGCCTTTACCATAACTTCATACTTACCCAGAAGACATTTTGAAAATTGCTGTTCTTGGAAATTGTTGACTCAGAACACAAAATTAAACTCAACAATTTCTTGAAGAAATTGCAAATTGCTGGACACATCTATTAAACTGAACTTGCTTTAAAAATGTGACCTCTTTGGCATCTATTATCTACACATGAATGGCATTACCAATCAGAGTACTAGCTCTCCTAAAACATGTTTCCATTCATAGTCCCTGTTTGCAGAGTGTTATTGCTACCCTCTGTAATATCAGACAGTATCATGGAATTTAATTTGTTGTACTTGATTCAAACATTCTAATTTAAAATCATTACATATAAAAAACATTCCTTTCTCTCAAAAAGGTATTGAAAAAGCTAAGTGATTTTAAGAAAATCACAATCTGCTGACGTATATTTTCAAATTCAAAGTTAATTACATCGTTTTCTTAGCATATACTTGACACATGGCCTTAAGTTTTCAGAAGATGCAAGTCATACAAACTTTGCTGATTTGTTTATACTCATACTGCATTTAACTCAATATATAAATGCTTGAAAATGAGAGGCTTATAATATTTTACGTATCTGGAAAAACAGCTTGAATCTTGGTTTAGTTCTGCAAATACAGCCAGTCACTTAGTAACTAGTACTTCTGTGTCACTAAAACATTTCCATTTCACTTAATCTCTTCCTTCTGCATTCCAATCATATTTAAAACATTTTACCAAGTAGTTTTACATTGGAATTAAAATATTACATCTTTACGTTATTTTGTCATTAAATGCAGGATCTCCTCAACTTTATCAATCCTCCCATAAACCTGAAAACTGATTTTCAGAAGCACTCATCTTTAAATAGAATTTTTAGTTAGAAGAAAAAATCTCCTTAAATGATATTTTATGTAGGTTATGTATGTATATTTGCCTCTATTTATGCAAAATATCAGCTGGCATTAACAAAGTGTTGTTTTCATCACTGGAAAATGACAGATGTTCTGAATGGGAATTTATCTGTCCCAATGTTTACATAATAGATATCTAACTCTAAGGAATTTATCTTAGGCATTTTTTCTAGTCATTGGAGAGAAGTAGGCCCCTCATCCTAATGCTGACCAGGTTAACAGTGTTTCAGGAATGTTTATTTCTTTCCATTAAATGGCATTTACAGTTACTGCCCTGTTCATCTAAGATGTGGACAGTATAAGATGTGGACATCTAAGATGATAAGACATCTAAAGTCAGGTGAGAAGAGCTCTTTTTGTGTCCCTGCTACTTTGTCACCGTTACTCCTCAGCCAAAACAAGGTCAGCTTCTGAAATGCACTGCGTAAACTAATACAATGGGAATATTTTCAATGATAGAATTTAAAATTTAACCCAATTCTCAAGCTATAAGAAGAAAGATCAAGGCTTTGACTTACTATTAGGCCCCAGTGGATTTTTATCCCTGCTAAAAAATTTTATATTACCTGATGATTTCAGACCTTTTGGTGCAAGATTCACAATGCAGAATAGACTGCAGCAAGTGTATTCACCAATCAACAGTTAATGGGCCTAGTGGTTTCAGGGGCAAAAGCAAAAAAAATAAACCAAAAAGTGTACCACCAATGCACAAAAATCAAGCCCAACAAAATAGTTCTTCTTTGTGGACAAGGAGGCATAGGAATTACCCTCATAGGACACAATTCAGATGGACCAGCAAACAGATTAAGCAATAGTTTCACTGATCCTCTTCTTCCTGTAGGGTTTGTAAACGGGGAAAAGGGCAAGCTGCATTCTTATTGTCCTGTGACCCCCCTTGCAACAAAGGAGCTCCCAGTACTGCGCCCTTGGGAAGTCCAGGGATTGGCTGCAGTGTTATTTTTTTTTAAATCAAAAAGACTAAGCCATAACAATAATTAATTTCAAAATATTGTCTTTGGAGAGCTTCCTGCAAAATGTATACAGTACACTGGAGGAAATGTAGTGAATAAATGGGATGAAATGGTAGTTAACAAGTACACTTCTTTCTCATCGGTGCTTATAAAACATAATTAAACCCATCTTATCTTACAAAACATCATCATTGATAATGCTTCCAATTTCAGTTCTGGCAGAAGTTGTCTGACTATAGGCTTTTAGTATACGACAATGACCACATCACTAGATTTTATTACCCTACTTAAAACCCCTGTAACAAAAGATGAAGACAATCCTTACGAGAACATTCAACATTAGCGTTAAGAGCAAAATTATGTTCAAGAAGTGAGGAAGGATTATAAACAGATAACCTTGTAAAGCTACTGATGGGAAAATCCTGCCTGTGTGAAAAGTAAATGACTGAAGTTCCCTGTATTATCTCTGAGAGAATGGCGAAAATGCCAGCTATCGTGTGAGACCATAGGTGGTCCTCCACTGGTGTAAATGACTTATAACTGATGCTGATATATTCTAGTGAAAGATGTAATCGAAAATATGAATTTTAAGGCGCAACGAGTAAAAATGCAATTGCTATACTCACGTGTTGTTTTTTTGCTCTAGATTCAAACTGAAGTTTTTTATTCCTTTTCTCACGTCTATAAATACACTGTTGCTCTCAACAAAACTTAATGCAGTAAAGATGACTAAGCATGCAAACTATTCTAGTACTCAGTCTTGCATACACATTCAAGTATCTGAAATTTCAAATTTTAAACACCTGATTAAAAAAATTCCAGATTTGTCTTATGATTTTTAATTTTTTCTCATAAGTTGTTTTCTGCATAAATACAAAAAAAATCCACAGCCAAACTGCATAAATATAGGAATATTTTTAAAGAAACACACCTAAATGACACACCATAAATAGAGAAAAATTATTTGTGGGGGGGGGGAAGTCATTTATATCTACTTCACTATAATTTATTTTAGTTTTTCTCAGCTTGCATGTTTTTCTAAGGATTTATGACAGTGAAATATCAGAAATCATCCCAGCAGTTCCTGGATGAGATCACATGTTTGCTAGTTAAAAAATCAACACAGAAAACATTTGTAGATAATCCAGAGTTGTTGGAGACATAAAGCGATGAAGAAATATGTCAACTATAGAGAAAAATTGGATTCCTAAGTTATGTGGAACATCTATAGGAATGTGATTTCAGAGGTTTAAATTCAAGGTTGCATCTCAAAACGGATAATGCAGGATATACTCACACAACAGAAGAATTTCAATTAAATTCAGTGAAGTTGAGAAAGACTTAAAATTAAGCGTAAATGAGCAAGTAAACGTGTACTTCAAGCGTGATGCTGCAGCTAAGTCAGTAAATACTACTTTTGGATGTATTAAGATACTTACAGCATTACTGAAACATTACATTTTGGTGCTCACGTTTTTCAAAGAAGCTCAAATTTTGTTTGTTTGTTTGTTTTTTAATTCAAAATATTGAAGTTCAAGATTTTAAGTTCAAAAGTTTAAAGCATTTTCAGAATAGATCATTAATAATAATTTTCCACTGCCACATGGGTAACAATACTGATAGAGCAACATCACACTTTTCCGTCCATACAAACCTGACTTAGGACTCCCCCCAATGCTGTGAGGTAGAGCTCAAGAGTACTTGCATTAGGGATATTCCTTGTTATGTTCTTGACAATCCATTACGGTTATTATAGCATTAATTAGGAAGCAGATTTTCAGAAATACTGTATTTTTAAGACCCATCAATGAATAAAGGTCTGAAATGGCCTTTGCTTTCTGGGAATTCTGGCAGAGGAGAACTACAAATACTAAGAAAGAGATGAGAGACTTTTGTTTCATCCATTAACAAACTCCTGTTGTTTTGGGTTTTTTTAACATTAACAAATACTGTTTTTCCATAATTTCTTATTTATTTCAGTGTCCGCTTCAGTATCTCATGGGAGGATCCTTTCTTGGTCTGTGATTAAAAAACCCCAAATTTCCCTTTCTCTTCCTAATTGCTACTGAACATACTTCTAGGGATAAGGGTACTGCCAGCACAACACAGGACACTACAGAGAAGACAGTAAGTCTGCACATGTGAGATTTACATGCCACAATGACCTCCTCCTGCCCTCCATCCTGGCGAATCGTATGTCACCACTGATCTCAGTCTCTCTAATTTTCCTGTCTCTTTTGTTTAGCGCATTTAACCCTTCTTACTCATACCACTTCCTCACCTCAAAAAGGGAAGGTCAAACACCAAGTAGAGATAAAAGAGTAAGAAACGGTAGGAAAATGGTTAATTCTGGCCAGCAGAACAATCTTCAAACAACTTCAGGCAGTAGAAGGGAAGAATGGATATTTCCTTCATTGGCACAAAAAGGAAATTACTGTTTCTGACTGCATCGGGTGTAGGTGGCAAGGTTCTGGTACGTGTGGGGGACTGCAGGGATGGCCTCTGTGGCAAGAGGCCAAGGTGGGCGTCTGGCTTCTGGCCAAGGCTAACCCACCAGCTCAGCTCACGCATAGTCAGGGTCATCCACTAGCGTCACAAGCCAAAACTAAAATATCCCCAAGTCTCTAAAATATCAAAGAAAAATTTAACAATGTTAACCTCATTTCTCTTTAATAATGGGGTCAGAACATTTACGTTACAGAACGGTATTGAAGAATCATGGGAAAATAAACCATTACATGAAAGCAAGATAAGTGCATTAGGCACAAGCTAAAAATAAACCACTTAAAGTATGGTTTCCACCCTTATCTCTAAATCCACTACTCATCAAACAGCCCTTGCAAACTTCATCACTTCTCCTCTGTACAGGAATATTTTTCCTAAACTGTCTTTATTTACATTTTGTTATTGCATTAATCTCTATCACCAATATTACTATTTTGTTATCCATCACAATGTCAAAATGCCACCCTCTTTTTCTCAGTGATACAGAATCTTAGTACTGAAACTGAGATATGCTCAGTTCTTCATTTATACGCATTTAGGAGTCTAAATATGAACAAGTTCCCACCATTGTAAACAGAGAGTCATGCTTAGAATTGAGTACTTCAATACAGGCATCTAGTGTCATTTGAGCAGCTGTAAGGTACCCATAACACACGCATGGAGGTGACAACACAGGCTCTGTGGAAGACCCATAAGCTTCGTTAGTATTTATTAGCTTCCCATCAGTGGGATGCAGAAAGCCACTTCAACTGGCACTCAGGAAACAAACTCTGCCCCTGATGTTCTAGAAGATACAGGGGAGAAGCTGGCTCCAGTGCTCCAATTTCCATCTTGGCCTGGGTCACATTCACTAGCCCTATGTGCCTGCCTCAGATATGCCAGGCCATTTCAAACACCATTAGATACCTAATTTGAGGTAACTGAGTCAAATTTCACCCTTACTCGCAAAGTTCACTTGCAGACACCTGTATTTAGGTGATAAAAACTGGAAGCCTCAGGTTTCCACTATGGTCTTAATACATAATTCATGACAGCGACAACCTCCTTCGACTAACCCCCGACTATTCAGTACATCTGCATTTAATATTGTGAATGGAAGATGGAGCACCAACAAGGCATGTGCTGCAACTCAAATACTTGGCATACAGCACAAGTAATTACATTGCTACTTAAGTGTACTACTGTACAATTATTACCATTTCCAGTAACTACTGGCTGATTCAGGCAGTCAGTGTTAGAATATTTTGTGGCATACCTGCAAGTGTTTTTCATAATTTGGAGTCAGCATTACTTTAATTCATCACTTTCTGGTGTTCTAAAATGCACTACTATATTGTATGAGAATTTAAAGTACTTGAAGTCAATAGCTGAAAGTGCTCTTGGTAACCCTAACTCTGGTGTAGACTTTTGGACAGCTAATGTACATTTGCAAAGAATTGCAAATCAACATTACTACTAGACTATAAAAGTGCAACTTTGTCAAAAGGTAAAGGCATGCAGAGACTAGGACAAACTCTGTTCCTGCTTCTGTGCTTTCTTTTTCCCATTGCTGCCTGCGCACAGTCCTAAACAACATCTCAGCTGACAATTACACAGCTCACCAGCTTAAAACCCAGAACTTCTTTGTACAAGGAGAAACAGGACCTCAGAAACGATTCGTTTTCATAACATCTTAAGACTCTCACAAGGTAGTTTTCCAAATCATCCAGCCATCTGGCATCACCCACAATTTTATATAAATTCTGGTCATTCTCTTGCTGGTCATCTGATGGTTTAGTTTTTAGTCACCAGGGTTTTGGTCAACAGTTAGAACTGTCTGTGCCAAAACACTTTAAACCTTGATAATTATGCAGAGAGCAAAATGGTACACAGAAGACAAACTACGCAACAAGCAAGCAGGAAAATGAGGTTTCAGGAAAGAAACGGCAGACAGAAGGGATGAAGTGGAATGAGTATGGGAGAGAGAAAAGGCATTGCAGGAATGGAGACCAATGGAAAAGAAAGAACAGTGAAGGAATTCCAGGATGGCAGAAATTACAAAGTTGGGCAGAAAGGGTGTATTTCACCAGTGAAACAGAATAAATACAGCTTCCCTACCGGCAAAACACGTAGCAACTGGGCAACTGAAAAACTGGCAACACCGAGAATGGCAGCTGAAAACCAGCGAACCCAACACATCTGAGATTCTTGAAAACTGATGACAACAGCATGCAAAAACGTTATTGGAAGTACTGGGTGTATGAAAATTAAATCAATACAAGTAAACTTGACAGAAACTGCAAATGAAAAGAAATTTGTTGATCATATCATTGACTATGAATTACATTTGCAACTCCACTTGTAACAGAAACATTCGGAGAGACATCAACTACAGTACCAAAGGGAGATGGAAAGATGAACCCTTCCTACAGAAAGATGTAGGTCCTTTTTATTATAGGCATATGTATTTATTATTTCTCTCGTCTGTACTTTTCAAAGTATACCACACTGCTACACATTTATTGATTTTAGCTGGCACAGGCACTGTGCAATGGAAGTAATGACCCCAGAACACATTTTGAGAGTTAGTTGCCCTTTGTAAGCTTGCTACTTCATGTTACCACTGTCAAAGGTCTTCAGAGGTAAGGATATTTAAGTTCAGTGTTACTGCTGATGTTGATGAATTATATCAATCTGACTAATATCCTCAGTTTTGTTACTTTTCAAAACTTTAACAGATTATTAGAAATATAAGATATATTATTTAGTTGTGTTGTAACTGTTCATAGATTTAATTTAGACCCTGAAGTATGAATTCAGGTTGACAATGTTAATTTTCCATCGCTTACATTATCTTAATGCATCCCCACAAGAAAAAATTAACTTTTAAAATATTTCTACAGGTGATACATGTGTTTTGTCTGAAAAACGAAGGAAACAAAAGGAAAATACTGATCCACTGTTAAAAAGCAGAGGTGAACTAGTCACCGACAACACTGAAAAGGCAGAGGTTCCCAACATTTTCTTCCCTTCTGCCTTTACTAGCACTGTTTCGCCCCAGGCCTTGGGAACAAAAATCCAGGTTGATGCCAACACAGACTCACTGCTAGTGAAGGAAATGTTGGTGTGTGAACTGTTACAGAAGCTTGACCCCTACAAATCGATGGGCCCTGATGTTATCCACCTGAGAGTTTAAGAGAGCTGGCTGATGTCATTGCAGGGCTGCTCTCCATAATCTTTGAGAAGTCATGGAGGTCAGGGGATGTCCCAGAAGACTGGAAGGAGGGCAATGTCACTCCCATTTACAAGAAGGTCTTAAACGAGGATCCAGGAAGTTATAGGACCATCAGTCTGACTTCAGTCCCTGGGAAAATTATGGAACGAATCCTCCTAGGGGCTGTCACAAGTCAAATAAAGCACAAGATCGGGAAAAGCCAGGATGGATTCACCAAGGGCAAATTGTGCTTGACAAACCTGATCACCTTCTGCGACAAAGCAACCTGCTCGGTTATGTGGGGCAACTGGTCAAGACTGTCTACCTGGATTTCTCCAAGGCTTTCGATACGGTTTCCCACAGCCTCCTCCCAGAGAAACTGATGTGTTACACTCTAGGCAAGTGGTCTGTGTGGTGAATGGGGAACTGGCTGACAGGCTGCATGCAAAAGTTGGGGGTAAACAGCTCCTTTTCAAACTGGCAATCTTTCACAAGTGGGGTCCCCCAGGGATCGATACTCGACCAATGCTGTTTAGTATCTTCATAAGTGATCTAGATGATGGGATCAAGTGTACCCTGATGAAGTTTGCCAGTGATACCAAACTGAGTAGGGAAGTGGACACTTCAGAAGGGACAGCCACCCTGCAGGAAGACCCGGATAGGCTGGAAGAGTGGGCTAACAAGAACCTTATGTAGTTCAGCAAGGACAAGTGTAAGGTCTCGCACCTGGGCAAATGTAATCCAGGAGTGCAGCACAGGCTGGGATCTACCCAGCCAGAAGAAGCTCTGTGGAAGGGGACCTTGGGGTCCTGGTGGTCAACAAGCCCAATATGAGTGAACAGTGTGCTGCTGCTGTGGCAAAACAAGCCAGCAGGATGCTGGGTTGCATCAGCAAGGGCATCACCAGCAGAGACAAAGAAGTCATTATCCCACTCAACGCTTTCCAGGCCACACCTGAAATACTGCGATCAGTTTTGGTCCCTGCTGTGCAAAAAAGATGTGGACAGGCTGGGGAGGGTCCAGAGAAAGGCCACAAAGATCATCAAAGGACTGATATGAGGAAAGGCTGAGAGAACTGGGTTTGTTGAGCCTTGAGAAAAGAACACTCAGGGGAGACCTTATCACCATGTTTCAGTGTGTAAAGGGTGGCTACAAAGACAATGGAGACTCCCTTTTTACAAGGAGTCACATGGAAAAGACATGGGGTAATGGATCCAAGTTAATTCTGGGGAGGTTTTAACTGGACACAAGAGGACAATTTTTCACAATGAGAAAATCAGCCACAGGAATAATCTCCCCAGGGAAGTTGTGGATTCCCCAACATTGGACACTTTTAAGATTTGGCTGCACAGGGTGCTGGGCCATCTTGTCTAGACTGTGCTTTTGCCAAGAAAGGTTGGACCAGATGATCCTTGAGGTCTCTTTCAACCTGTATTCTGATTCTATGAAAATGTAAAATTTTTAAAAAAACAAATGTAGGGAAAAGCAGATTATTCCATCTAAACAAAACTTATTTTAATGCATTTCTTAATAAGATTGTTTCTTTAGGGTAAGTACTATAACCTTAACACTTTTACCCCCTTTTGTCTTAATACAGTAGAAGGCATGGAGACCACCATGTCAAAAAAAGACATTTCACTGCAAACATTCTGAAAGACAAAGAACTCAGGATGTCAGGACTGAAGTGCCAGCCTGCAAAGCACCTCAACATCTGCCTAATTTTAACCCCTTGCTTTGGCTCCTCCTGCTCCAAAGACATGCTTATATGCATTGTTGCAAAGAACTGGACCAAAGCACACAGTTAAAAATTAATATGTTAATCATAGATTATAAAGTCATAAAGATCTCTGTGATCCTCTAATCTGACCTGCTGCATAATAAAGGACAGAGGATTATCCTGACTTCATTCTAGTTTGAGCTATGTGTGTCCAAATGCTTTTCAGGGCTTCAAAATCCTTTCCTTCAAGTGGAAATTGTTGAGAAGATATTTAAGAAGATAGCTAAGTACACACCTGTAAAAAAAAAAAGCTTTAAAAAATGAGAATTGTATCAGTAGTATCATTCAGAACAAACTAATGATGGCTCATTGTGTCTTACTTTGATATTTGTATTGTAGTATCTTTCCATATGAGATGCTATATATAGCAAGGTTTAGATGCTTATCGATATTTAGGTTTTCCAAACATTCATAATTAATTTTTCAGATAGAAGCAGAGGATTATTGATGCCCTTGACTTACTATGGTAATACTGGTTTTAAAATGTTATTCAAAGGATATATCAGGCTTTCCTGGTTACAAAAGCAGCTTGCTTTTTGTCAAGAGAGTCAAATTATACTGAAACACAATGCAAGGGTACTAGGACATTGTCAGTCCTGATGAGCCCACTGCACTTGTATTATGGATAGTCATCATGAATGAAATAGGAAGTCTTCTTCAAAGAACCGCTAATCTTCATTCTGGTCCTGTGGGGAAGATGGCCCAGCACAGGTGAGATAAGGAGCGCCAGTCCTCTCACAGTACCAGCCGTATTTTTGGTTTGATAATACACAAAGACTGAATTATACCAAACATACTTGTAAATCAAACACACATACCATTTATTCTCTGTGGAAAGCAATAGGGGGGCAGAAATCAACTATTAGAAATAGCTTTGGCTTTAGTTAAAAAACTGTATGTATACCGAGATAGATATTCTTCTAATCGTAATGGTCCAGAAATTTGTGACTTGCCCTAGATGAGAGTTACTCAGATGACCAAAGGTGATTAATTTAGCTGCCCTCACAGGAGCCTTGTGCCATCTGAGGTTTTACAGCATGTCCAAACCACTCCAATGGGCTGGCACATAGGACACCTGTAACCTTCTGAAGTAGCACCTGTAAACCAGCAGGGTACCTCAGCTGGGATCATTATAGCCAACTGATTCATTTTAAATGTGTTAACTTGAATGTGAGCTCAATACAGCTCCTGGCCATGTTGTGTATGTGGGGACGCTGGACCTCTAGTCCATACTTAGATGCTTAGATGTTCAGTCTGAAGCTGAATTCAATCTTTACTGAATTTTCAATCATGTGCTAGGAGGCAGAGTAGAAAACTGAACTGCTCCTTGCAAATGAAAATGCACATATGCACAAGTACGTGCAGCATCTGGTTCTTAGGGAGCACCATTCGTACAATGTTACTACAGAGTCTTGGTGCATACACGAAAGTACTGGGAATTTGTAGACAACAGTAATCCTTAAAACAATTTGAGAACTTCCTACTTATACTCACTACACTTATATTGCAGATATAGCTAGCAGGTGCTTTCCAGGCCCGCTGTCAGGTCCTGCAGAAAAGAATAGGCAGCACAGGAAAACTCAGCATCTTCACTTTGTGAGCCCTCTAGTGGGCTTCAGTACCTTTTATATGCAAAAGCCATTCGAACCTTATCAGACCAGCCATCAAGACATCACCTTGGCCCTGCATTTTGGTGCACCATTTTGCTCAGCATGATGGCTTGAAACCCTGTGCACAAAGTCCAGTGTCCATATCAACAAGTGTGTTTCTTTGTAGTTGGGAAAAAGGAAAAGCTGCAACAACTTTCAGCAATTCAAGAAAAATCAGTGTTTTAATTTATTTTTATATGTAGCCAATACAAACAAGGGTTTTTTTAAAGGTTAAATTCCTTCTGTAGAGTTCACAGTGATTGAAATTATGAAAGGGAAGGTTTTAACTTCCCTCCACTTACTTGTAGTAACAGTTGTGTTCTCAGTCTTACATCAAACCAACAGGGACGTCAGCAGCTCACTGTCTACTGCCTAAGAGCATTAACTGTAACCAATAACTACTGTTATTGTGGTACAGAATGAAAATAATTGAACTTGCAGTTACAGGCTTTTTTGTTGTTCTTGTTAGGGTTTTTTTGTGTGTGTGTGGGTTGTTTGGGTTTTTTTTTTTGGAAAGTGTAAGACACAAATCATGAAACAGTGAAAGCTAATGGGAGAAAAAAAAAGGAAAAAAAGTATCAGAAGTGTGTTTGTTTACCTTGCTGCCACTCCAGGTAATACGAACATCCCCCAATATCATTGCCTCTTAATCTTGTTATAAAATCTGTTTTGTGTTGTTCAGGTCAAACTGAGTATGAGGTAAAAATAAGTAGAAGGGTCAGCAAGGGATGGACCAGTGCAATGGCTTGATAATTTTAGAGTAATTGGTTCTTAAAGAATGCAGTCTAAATTCATGGAAAATCAGTACAATCTCCAACAAAAGTTTGTTTTAATATAATTGAATAGAAAGTATCAGAAAAATATGAATATAGGGCATCAGCGTTGACACTAGATTTCCTGCATTTTATTGTTCACTTTTCACCGATAACATTAGTTAAAGCAGTAACACCTATACAATACCAGGTTTGAAATCTTTTGAAAGAATATTTTTTCAGAGTTGTAGTTTATGCTTAAAAAAAAAAAAAAATAAAAAAATTTGTACATATTTACCAGAGGATAGGGAATCATTCTGGCTTTTTCCTTAAATGTCACACATTAATACTGTTTAATTACATGTTTAAAGTACTTAGTTTGAGTAAATCAAATGTAAAAGAAGAAAGTTAATTTTATGGTAATAAAGTAATACAATTTCTATAAGTACTATTATTTTTGGAAAAAAAAAAAACCCACCAAAATTTAGCCTAGCATATCATTAGAGTACATTTTTAGCAAGTATGCTGTGCCTATATAAAAATACTCACAGTAATGTGTTGAAACTAAATTAATGATGGTATGCCACAAAATAATTTAAAATTTTCAATCTTAGCTTGGCTTCTTCTCTTTATGATATCAAAAATGAATGTATTTATTACCATGAAAGTACACATATGGAACAAAGGAGCCTTTCAGGAAACACTGTCCTTTGGTGACAAGAGATCTTTAACCCTTCCCTTAACAATCAAAATGTCTACTTTTTCCACTGTGCCTAATACACCATAGATGTCATTACTCCTCAAAGAATAAAAATGAAAAGAGAGAGCATTCCAGCATTTGAGGGCCAAAACACACAATCAGCATTTTAAGTCAGTCAGGAAACCTGCTCTGGAGCCAATGGTCTAACCGAGGAAGTGCAATCTTTCCCTTTTTCATTGTTCAGATGACTGAATATCTTGACACTATCTGAATTCTTATGAATATCCAAATTAAAAAAAAATCTTGGTTAAGAGGATAGTCTTGTCTGCAAACCTTAAAATTCCACTCCTATCTATCGTTTTTATTCTGTTATAGAAATACCACAAATTTGCAGAGTGCAAATGTAAAATATATTTCAAAGAGATCATGAAATATCATTAGTGGTTTAAGCTTATACCGTGTCATCAGAAGTCTTACATTATTTAGTGTTTACCTTAGATACCCATTTAAACATAAATATTCAAGACTCAACTTTCATCTGAAAAAAGAACCACTCTTATTATAAGGAAAAAAACCAACCCAAAATGTTAAGAAGCAAGTATAAAAAAGACCTACTACAAACATTAAAGTTCTTTTTAGTGCAAATGCATAATCAGGGGATTTTGATTTATAACTTTTGACTATACTACTTGATCCCCAAACCTACTATTTAAGAATATACAAAAAATGTAAAAAGAAGAAATCAGAAAAAAGAAACCATGAAAGGGTTGATGTTGCAATGAAGAATTTTACGAATCTTGTAATGAAATTTAAGAAAATAATTTCAAGTGCAAAGTATGCACCACAGTGTAAAGGAAAAGAATTTTTTTCCTCATAGACACTGTTCTGAAAAGCCAAAGAACATGAGGAAAGAATACTACTTTATGCAAAAGTACAGATAACAATACAGATAAGCAGTGGAAATATAAGAACAGCATTATCCTTCAAGTTGGCCAAGATTAAACCCAGCTCAGGTATGATGTAAATCCTACTATAGGGCATAACATTAAGATTGAGAAACACCAAATTTATGGTCTCAGGTCTGCTAGGATTTGCTTCAACAAGAAGGAGCTTCTCTGCCATGAACTGAAGAAAGGATCTCAGTAACCTTCCCCATGACACACGTATGCAGGTACAACAGGGGCAGAAAACCTCTGCCCTTAGACCTCTGTGACCTCTTTCATCAGTCTCTTCTTCAGCTGTACTGGAAGCCATTGCCTTTTTTGCCTATGGGACCAAAAACCCAGCTACACTTGTACCTTGCTAAAATCTGAAACCACGGCTCGCCAGTACACTGCCATATGAAGAGAGAAGAGAACGCTCCTTGGACTTTTATGTCCAGCAACCTGTACACTCATTTCACATTTCAAACCACAGTAACTGTATTACCAGAAGTAACTGCAAAAGTTGAAACAAAAAGTATTTCCAAATACTCATTTGCATGAGGACAATTAAGCTACTTGTATTCTACTCCTGCACTCCTCTCTTATTGCTGATGCAAAGCTCGGCATGATGACAGTCCTGTATATGTATCAGTTTATTTCTGCCCAGAGTAGTGAAAGATGTCTCCTCATTCTTACATTGCTTAATTTACATCACTTAGTTTGCCCTGGAAGAGCTCCTAGTGAAGTCCATGGGCCTGCCTGCAAGTGATACAAGATGCATTGTGAGACTCCTCTTTGTTCATTACTAGAATTTCAAAAACTTGTCTAATATTAACCCATCATTAAGATCTGCCTGAAGTGCAGGTACAGAAGAATTAGAGAACGTACAGCAAAGATGGAGATGGCAAAGATAAGCAAAGGTATGGAGCAGCTTCTGTTTGAGAGATGAGTGTGGTGGGTTGACCCTGGCTGGATGCCAGGTGCCCACCAAACCACTCTATCACTCTCCTCCTCAGCAGCACAGGGTGGGAGCGAAAATAAGATGGAAAAAAAAAATGGGTCAAGTTTAATAAAGCAAAAGCAAGGGCAGTACACAGAAGCAAAGGAAAAGATGTTATTCTCTACTTCCTATCAGCAGGCAATGTCCAGCCACTTTCTGGGAAGCAGGGCTTCAGGACATGTAGTGGTTGCTCTGGAAGACAAACATCCTAAGAATGAATGCCCCCAACTCCACCCCCTGCCTTTCTCATAGCTTTTATTGCTAAGCAGACGTCATATAGTATGGAATATCCCTTTGGTCAGTTTGGGTCAGCTGTCCTGGCTGTGTCCCCTCCCAAGGTCTTGCCCACCCCCAGCCTACACATCTGATGCTGTGTGAGCACTGCTCAGAAGTAGCCAAAACAGTGTGTTATCACTTTTTAGCTATCAGTACAAAGCACAGCACCATGAGGGCTGCCATGGGGAAAGTTAACTCCATCTCAACCAGAACTAATACAATTGGATAAATACAGACACTGAACTGAAAAAGAAAAATGTAAAATCAATACCATTACAGAGATGGGGAATAGGAAACACTGTGCCTGAACAACTATGCACCATAATACAAGTAGTAAGGGAATAGCAAATGAAATTATCAGGTCATTCACCCAAAACATGAAAAAGAAGGTATTTCTCACAGCATCTGGGCAATGCTGAACTTTATTGTAACAGGAAGTTACAGATGCCAAAAGTGTTAAATTCAAAAACCATTAGATGCATTTAGATTAAGAAAGCCCAACAGTAGTATAAAAAAAAAAAAAAAAAAGAAAAAAAGATAAAAGCTTTTTAGAAAATCTTCAAGCCACAGATTGCAGGCAACAGAGAGTATGGGAGTGGAAACATTACTGTGCACTGGTGCAAACCTTAAACCTTTTTCTAAGCACTCTCTGCTGGGCTTTGTTTGATATGAGATTGGGGCAGGTGGACACTGGGTCTAATCTGGTACCCAAGGGTTATCACACTTTTTAAAAGCATGGAATACAAGCAGCTAGATGAGGCTGTAAGATTGCGTGAGCGGGAATACTGGACCAGAACAAAGATCCTTCAAGGCATCCTTTATCTTAAACAGTAGAATGAATATAACCATCATTACAAATCTACTAAATGCAGGACAATCCCACACTAAGACTTCCACAACATCTGCTCCTAGTTCCCAGGAATGTGTGATTTCAGGACTTTGTAAACTTTGTATCTTAGGGTCTGACAGTCCTTGTGGGAATCTACCATGAATTCAGTCGCTCTTTGTTCCTCTGTGTATTTTTGGACTCCAGAACTTCCTATGGAAATGAAATCCATCAGTTTGTTATCCTTTGCATGAAAAATACTGCCTTTTCCTCATTTTATACTTGCTACCTGATAATTTGATTCAATGATCCATTATACTTATGAGAAAAAGTGAATAATCATTTTTATAATCAACCCCAGCATGACTTTATTCATCTTAAGTTACTTCTTTCTTCTCACTGAAACCTTCGTCTAGTTAGATCTCCTTGCTCAGACACCTCTCCATACTTATCATCAAGCCTGACACCCCCCTCCAATGTTTTATGGAACGATCAAGCTTGAAAATGCATTTCCACAGTTTTATAAGTTAGTTTAGACACACTTCCTATATATTAATAGGTAAAATTGGTTTTCCCCGGCACGCCTGTCTTTGGATTTATTGTTACTGAATTTCATCTGCTGTTTTATCACCTATGTACTCAGTATCTTATAACCTGAGTCCACTTCTGACTATACTACCCTGAACAGTTCAGTATCACTAGAAAACTTTATCACCTCCCTATATGGTGATAAATAGCTGTGGCATTCCACTATCCTATTATTGTAAATATTGACCATTCTTATTCTTTACTTTCATTATTATTCTTTCCTTCCTATCTTTAAACACAGAACTATGGTCCATATGTTCCTTTACTTCTTTCAGAAGGCTTTTAGCAGGCAGCGACACAACTTCCTTCCACAAAAGTCATCCTAAATGGTCTCCAGTATTCTATATTTCCCTATGTGTCCCTCAGTTCCATATCACACTTGCCAGTAATTTCCCTGCTCATCCACTGGTAGCAAACCACCAACAGGTACTATATGTATTTATACCAATATCAGTGTCCAGAACTTTCCTTTACAGGTTTGTTTCTGTATCAGTACAGTATTCATCTTTATCTTTGTTAGTTTTTAAACTGTCTCAAACAGGTCTCCTCGGAACACTTTCAAGTCACCTGGGCAGACACTCCAGATGATCCGAAATACGCAACACTGGCCTTTTAAGCAAACAAATTTGTGGTCTACTTACATGGTTGTATTTACATTTTTCTCTCTCAAAAACAAGAAGTCCCAACAGAACCTAAATATTCTTATTTCTAAAAAGACATGGAACATACCTTTATGGCAGTTCTAGCTTAACCCAAGGGATCAAATGGATTAAGAAAAAAAAAGCAGAGTCAAATAAATCAAGTTCTTTTACTGTGTGTAACACAAGTGATGACCGAATAGCTGATTATTCAAAGTACAAGTGCACTCACATTTCCGTGAAACAGCAATATTGAATAATAGATGCTAAGGACATGGTCTAAAATGAGAATAATAACAATAAAAAAGGATCACTGGTACATAAAACTTAACGGTTCTTTTTTCTAAACATAAAAGGAATTAGGACTTTGAAAAGAAATTTAAAAATAAAAGAAAAAAACAAAAAACCCAGGCACAGACACAGCTTTTTAATTACACATGGCAAAGGGCAGTTACAACAGAAAAATTCTAAACTTGCATAAAAGTTAAATAAATCATTTCTAATGCAGAAACTGGAGAACAATTTACGACCACATCCTATGAATACAAACTATCCATGATGTAATATAATTCTGCCCACCACAGTACTATGAAAGACAAGCTGATGACCCACAACTGGGAACAGAGCATTTGTGCACAGTGTACACAGCTGTACTTACAATCAGGACAGGAGTGCTCACATTAGCTTTAATCTAGGTGACCCTGTAGCAACAGCAGTGAAGACATGGTAACCATGAGATCAGCACTGGCAGGAAAGCCCAGCAGGTAGAGATCCCTCCAACCTCACATAGCACATGTCGAAACTCATGCCATCACATTTTACCTATGCTAGTAACACTAAGGTTTGCATGACTCTTTTCACTGTTCATTTCAGTGAACAGCAAAAGACACCACGCTAAAGAAGTCTGGCAGGAGAAGCTGGCACCTGCAAACTGTTGGGAAGTCAGAAGAAATTTATTTACTCAGGTATCAAACTTAAAAGCTAAAATCAACACCACCTACTCCAAGGGGATTTAAGCAAACACTTGGCTCATCAAAAATTTATCATGTTTTATGACCACCAGGATGTCTCCAGCACTTCAGCCTTCTTCTGTCCCAGTTTCTACTGATGTTGTTCACCTAATGGGTGCTTCCTGACACAAGTCACTAGGGCCCTGTAATAAGCATCATCTACCCAGTTAGAAAGGTTGAGTGCCCCTGGTTTAAGCTGCTGTATTTTACTTCACAGGTGCAGATGGCTATGATTCCAGAGTCATCATCACTTCCCATAGCTCACTTGACAGGCAATAGTCATGAAGCTTTGGTGTCTTGCTCTCCTGCCATTGTCTGAGCATAACAGATTCAAGAAACACAGCTAAGGTTTCTTTAAACTGTGTGATTGTCTTCAAGTATTTGCAAACCTGTAGACATTTAGAATAGTATAGATAAGAGACCGTTTTAATCTGGGAATAACAGCATTTCCCAGATTAAAGAGAAATACCAGCAAGTAATTATCTCTTGCTTCTACAAGATAAATAGGACTTTTTTGGTTGCTATGCAAGAAATAAGATGATCCTGGTAAGTAGTAAAACTGATAAAAAATATAATTACAAGAAAACCAGCTAAAAATTAGAATTCTACTGGTTTCTTTTCTAAAGTTACCTTATCACGAGCTTCTCTAAGGCTAACTGATATTTAAGATGTATTTGTTTGTATGTGTACAACTTTTAGGCAACCTGTACATCATATCACCCGAAAGAATTATATTCTATATTCAAATCTTACATTACTTACAGTTTTTATCTGTAATAATACATCCCACAACACAAAAGTAGGCACTGACTTAGCTATGGCCTCTGTAATTCCTGTTGGTGTGTATCAGAAAGTCTGTGAAGTCTTCACACCTTAAATATTACTAAGAATGTTTATGGTTGGGAATTATTCAACAGTAAATTCTTGCTACATCTAATGAAAGTTTCAAATATTAAGCTAAAAACTTTACTTCCCCCGAAATTCTAAAATATTCCAGCTTTTAACAGCAACGCTTTATAATGCCATCATCAGGTCCAATGAAAGGTGTTTCACGTATAAAAACTGTAAGGTCATTTCACATTACAGCTGATTATCAACGTAGTATCAGCATTTAACTATCAAATGCTGATTTTAATTGGGAAGTTAATCATCTGGCAATGTTCAAGCAAGCTGCCAGGCTCATAAAGACAAGACTAAACTCTCCAAGAATAAAAAAGTCAGTAACTTATTTGATAGTTAATGATGTTAAAACTTTATTGTAAACACTCTTAATTATTTAAAAGATTGTGTTTGAGGCTGGCAATATCATATAAAACATTAGGAAAAATTAAGTTTACATCATCAATATTTTTGCAGCATGAGGTATCACTAAGACTGAAAGATTTGAAAAAAGTGAAAACCATTGGAGAGTTCTAGATGTAGATTCTTCTTAATAGATTCAGTTATTCAGAATGTGCATACCAAGAAGGGTTCTAACTATGCTTTCCACTTTACTAATATAACTTCTTTCTGATTATTTCCTCACAGCTCTCATAGTAAGAAGTTTGCTATCATTTTGCTGAGCTACCAGTATTCGATCCTCACATGTAGTTCTTCGCAGGCTGTCATTTTAGGTTAAATCCCCCACTTTATCCCAAGACTAATTTTGGAGGGAAACTGTATAGACAGGAGAATTGGTTTTATTAGAGCAGCAGTGTGCTACTTCAAAATCTGACAGTAATCGTGTTTTCAGTGGACTGGACACTTAATTCCAGCATAGCTGGTGTCAGACGGCCTTGTGAAAAGGGAAGAGAGATGCAAGAAAAGAAGCAATGATTCTCTGGCTCTTGCGTAGCTTTTTCCTTAGCAGCATACTTCACACAAGTGTATCTATTGCCTTCTTGCACAAAAGAACTCTCTTTGTTACCAGGAGAAGCAAGAATAAGTCTTTGTGTGTAAGTGATCACAGACTACCACATTCAACTTACACAGTTCAGACATGTAAAAGATGTCTAGCCTAAGCTAGTCATTGAGGATTTCTCTGTGGTTAGCGGAGAGTATCTTTAGCTCGTGATTCATACTGAACTAAAACCGGTATCTTAGGTGGGATGAACCACACACACTCAATGCCTGTCTTTTTCTCTCCACTTCAACAGCTATTTTAGGCTGGATGCTCACCTTTTAGGTGACTCAGATTAGACATTATTAAATTCAGTCCAGAAGATTAGGAGGTGTCAACAACACGATGAAGCCGAAAAAAACCCAAAGGGAGTACAGTACTATTCTAGGGGTATACGGAGCAGAAATCCAGAAAATAAAGAGAAAAAAGCCTGTGATATTTTGTAATGCACCCTGTCTGGAATACTTTTGCCCAATATCCATGACAGATGAACTGAAAATGGAACAGTACATGGGTGAATGGGGTAAGCAAGAAGGATAAAAACCCATAAGTGGGCAAAACATGCACATTATTTTAAAAATACGATTGAGTATATTTACAAAATGGACTGCAAGATGTTCTGAGGTAGATAATGGACATGATTATTCAGGAGGCATAATCTAGTAATACAATGTTCTTAGCAAATGATAAAATTCTCTTTGCTCCCCATACGCCTTCCTCATATTCCTCTGAA
The DNA here is from genome assembly GCA_035590275.1 of Ibycter americanus. Taxonomy (NCBI): domain Eukaryota; kingdom Metazoa; phylum Chordata; class Aves; order Falconiformes; family Falconidae; genus Ibycter; species Ibycter americanus. The sequence continues at coordinate 54,147,017 of JAVJGI010000014.1, read as the reverse complement.
TTGCAATGAACTATTAACAACAAAAATTCTGAAGGACTGTATTTTCATTTAAAAGTGTTTTTGCATGATAAACATGGTGACTTCTCACTAAATAATTACCATTTTATTAAGCTTTTTCATATGAAGTATCATATTGGTAGATATGTCTCTATGTAAAAAATAATTTATTGTACAGTACTATTTTTAGAATGAGGCTGTTAAAATTTATGCTGGGTTTTTGGACTTCCCTTGAAAAACACAGGAATCTGAAGACAAACTGGTAGAGATTCATGGTAACTGAAAATACACTGGTCCCTAAAGAACTCAGGGGATTGTGAATAACTAAATTAAAATTCCTCAAGAAAACATCTGAGGAAAGGACATAAAAAGCATTTCCATGTGTATTAAACAGCATCGACTCTGTATTATGCTGAATACATTAAAAATTATATCCCAGATCTGTGCCGGAGTGTATGTGACTATCAAACACAAACTGCAATATTAGAGCCACCTGGCTGTCCAGCTGTCTGTCTGCCTTTCTCATTCCCTCTATCTCCCCAGCACTTAGAAAACAGGAAAGACTCTTGTAGTGCCAATTTATCTGTATATCTACATTGAAAGTAAGTTCAAAGGAGCTGGAAGGTGGACTATTCATTAACAGTAGCCTTGTAATAGTCTTGTTACGCCTTGTGCATAGTGTTACTAAGAGGGATTTGGCATAGAGTAATTTTACAAATGTCTTTAAAATGTAGCTAGAAAAGATTTTTTTTTTCTTGGTCTACTACTCTGACACTATTACAAGCATATGAACAGTATCAAGTAACAGCAGACTGCATAAGGGAAGAACATTTTTTGTTTCACTTCTCCCCGTTTAATCCTGGTAAAGCTGTAAAAAAAAAAATTCTGTCACAAAGCAACTAACTACCATGGTAAACCTTTGTAAAATTCAAGAACTCTAAACCTACAATAATCCTAATCTGAACAGCTAATCACGGTGTGAAGCTATTATAATCTGTATCCAATTACAATCAGCATTATGATAATGGCACTGTCATTAATCTTCTGCACTATTTCTCGAGACACCGCTAAAAAGCAAAACCTTGAAATTATTTACAGGAGATGGGAAGTTTCAGCACTTGGATTCCTAAAAATTTCTGCGACATTCCCTACTTTAAAGAATTTCCAATTTTGCCAATAATTTTTCAACAACAACAAAAAATCTTTCATCTGTTATCTGGTTGAGGCTTCTTATTTAAGTATGCAAAAATTGTTCAAATATTCCATACCAGACTGAAATTAGACAGGGAAAGGCAGGAAAAGCTTTGCTTTGCCAAAGCTTTACAAATTCCTTCTTCAATCTCATCAGATAACTTGTCACTTCACACTCTGGAGCAGCAAACTGAAATGTGTAAACAAAGCTGCTTTTTGTGGTTCCTAGAAAAAAAGTACTGACTGAAATGTGAAAATTAATTTGGTGACTAGATGCTCCCAGAAACCCTTCAACGCCTGAATGTGCCCTGGTTCAAGGCTACCACAGTTAAGCAGGGCATTAGTAGGGCCTGTTGTGATAAGACAAGGAGTAATGGTATTAAACTAAAAGAGGGTAGATTCAGATTAGATATAAGGAAGAAATTTTTTATGAGGGTGGTGAAACACTGGAACACATTGCCCAGAGCGGTGGTAGATGCCCCATCCCTGAAAACATTCAAGGTCAGGCTGGACAGGGCTCTGAGCAACCTGATCTAGTTGAAAATGTCCCTGATCATTGCAGGGAGGTTGGACTAGATGACTTCTAAAGGTCCCTTCCAAGCCAAACCATTCTATGATTCTATGATCCCCAGGGGTACCCCTTCTCAGAAGTGTGAGAGATGCCCGACACTATAAGAACACCCCAGGTATCTGTCATTGAGCTCAGCTTTCAATTTGGAATGAAACATACGCTGAGGAGTGGAAAGTCTACAGGAAAGCTGACATGGACCTGGTAAACTGCAGAGAGGTATAGGAGGGAAGAAAGGTGTGTGAGGCCAACACGGATAGCTGATTAATAGAAACCACACCTATGAAAAAGGTAGAAAAAAAGAGTGGGAAGACTGGGTAAGAGAGAAGTCACATACAGATGGATTTACATACGTATGGATTTGGTTTGTGAACGCACTTGTCTCTTAACGGATAAAAAGAAGTAAGTGCTTATGATTTTACAGTAAACTTTGAAAAACAATTAAAAATTACATAACAACACTGATAAATAAACCAAGATAAAACATGCACGTGATAGTGTTGTACAGTTCCCACGGCTTTGCTCCCCCGGTACTGGAAGCCTCCTGCTCTCAGTTATCCTTCTAGGAGTATTTCCCACCTCTTCAATCACGTCTTAAATTAGACTGCAATTCCAATTAGCATCTCTCTCCTGACCTGCATCTCCACAGGTCTCACACAGTGGACACCTGACCGTACACAGTGCAACCTGTGGGCAGCAACAAGCTCCGTAAACGTGTTTCAGGGCACATACCTTGCTCCAGTGACAACAGCAAATATTTTTTGGCTGCAAGCCAACAGGGCACTGCAACCTCAAGTTGCTACCCTGCAACTCTTTAATCAACCACAGATTTCTTTCATGTTATTAGAGTGATTAACAAATTCAAAACATATCATTGATCTTCCTATTTTACGTACTTCTTTCAGATGTGTCGCTTTTCTGTATTTTTCCTACTGCACAGTATGTGTCTATACTATAGGACACGAAAAAAGCTTTCATATCACACAGCTCATTAGAGGCATAAATGAACCCGTTTTAGAGGTATGATTTTGACCTCATTACTGTTCTCAATCAATGAAATAAAAATGGTGGTTGTCATAACATCATATCTTGGATACATTACTCTGCAAATCTGTAATCAGAGCCTGCTCCTCAGACGGTAAAACTGCTATTGAATATATTTGCTAGTACTGAGCCTGATTAAATAATAATAGAGAAAAAAGGATTTTTAGAACTCAGTCAGCCAATCAAATTATCTCTGAGCAAACTGGAGGGAAAGACATATTCTACCTGCATCCTGCCATAACCTTGGTCCCTTTGCAAAATGCTGAAGAAATAAAAATTCCTCACCTGGCACAGTTCCTATGCCACTGCCTAAACACATCTTAACGTGCTTGTATGTCACGTGCTCCAAATGTCATAACAAAAATCAACATGTGTCTGAAGTGGTGCTTTAAAGGTGAAAGACATGCTTTAAGGTCAATGACAATTTTTGTAAACACTCCTCATCTTCAGAAAGAGAATAACTCTTTTCTTCATTTTTTCTCTGTTTTTATGCCAGTCATACACCCAGCATGGGGTGAGCTACGCTCTGGAGATGCCCCTTTCTCTCCACTGACTACAGAGGGAACTGACATAACTAACTTAAGGCTTAATGCTTAACGGCTTGATGCTTAACCCTTCAGCAACTTACTGCATGCTGTATTGTCTAATAGAAATGAGATGGATTATCTACAGCTGCATTCAATTTGAGACAGTTTTCAACTACATGTACTAGGTCATTTCCAGAACTTTACACTTCCGAGTATATTACTATATAAGTAATCATTATTTGGATTTCCAAAAATATACAGATGCTTTCTATTGGCTAAGCCTTTCATTTGCACATATTTGTGAAGGTAGTAAGCCGGTCTATGTATACCTTCTCTGTTAGATGTACTGGACATAACAATACATGTTATTTTTGAGAGACCTGAGAGAGGCTCAATAATTCATGAATAGTCCAGAGCTGACATTTTCCCTTGTCATGTGTTAAATATTTTAGCATACAGAACAAATTAGCAAACACTTAGTCAAGTTACTGACAAGTCTGCCAAGCCAAAATCTTGAAGTTTTGCACTGTTCAAGGTAAGTTATTTATTGTTTTAGTTGTACTTAGTGAATAGACTCTGACTGCTTTATAATCCAGTTTCCTTTTTATCACTGAAATAGCGGTGTTTGTTTTTTCCTCACAATTTAACATTTTCAGAGATGTGTGAAGTCATGTTATTAAACAATTCAATAGTGTTTTGTATATAATATTCTCTTCAGGTGAGACTAGTCTTAAAAGTTCCTGTTCTCTGAATCATGTATCTCTACAGGACACTGGGTTTTGATAGTTCTTTTACGATTTAGCCAAATATTCTTTCACTTTGTCATGTATCAGTTAAATTCTACAAGCAAGGCTTGTTCTTGTTGCAATATACAACTGAAAGGTCATACCTCTAATTTCTTTCATAATGTACTTCCAGTTAGTTTTATAATGCTCCCTGCACACCTGTAGAGAAATGAAGCTTTGAACAGAGGCAGAGTGCAGGCAGAAGAAAATACTTATCTAGATCTTCAACAGAAGGTAGGAAAGAAACATTTTACCTTTCTGTAGTGCTCCTCTCCCTTCCTTCATCTACTTTCTCTCTTCACAGATGCATGGACAAAATGTCAACCCTCATCCACAGGGGCCAGCATGGGAAAGTTGGGGCAGGAAAGGCTCTCCGTGGCTGAATGACTGCAATCTACAGCTGCCCAGGTGAAAAGCTTCCTTTTAACAGATGGTATCTGGCATTGCCACAGGTGTGCTTAAGCATACTATCTTCCTTAAAAGTAATTGCTTCAGATTATCCTCAACTATGTGGTGGGTCTATAGCATACAAATTGGGAGGGGATTTTTTTTTTTTTGGCAGAAGACAAACATGACTTTTATCAGGCTGTTTTTAGACTGGTTTCCTATGGAAACAAGGCTGTGCAACTATGTAATACAGTCTGCGCGTCCTTTCCTTGTAATTTTTGAACTAAGTAGCCCGATTTCAACCAAATGTGACTGAGACAATAGAAATCTCAAAGACAGTCACACTCTTACAAATTTTGCAAGCAGAGCTGCTGGAGAGAAGAGGGACAAGGATCCTCGCATTAACATTCAGGGTGCTAACAATCTCATCAGCCCATTTCTGCTGTCAAGTGTGGCAGCCTGCATACCATTACCAGAACATATGCATATTCAGAGATAAAATAAGAACTCTGTAATTCAATTATTAACCAAAAGACATAAATCCATAAGAAACTGGTCCTCTTCAGTTCTGGTTCTTTTAGCACTTCTCTCTTTTAACTAGACAGCCTAGACGCCAGGCTGATGAGGGGAAAAATAAAGCAACAAGGAGGAACAGTTCAAACGAAAACCAAAATCATACAAAATCCATGTGGTAACAAAAGAGAAGACTAAATAGGCAGAATAAGGAGTTTATCAGCTACTATAGTACAAGGATGGACAGCTTTTAAGATTATGTACTAAGCTACATTTAAATCCCTTTCCAATTTTACCAGGTTTAGAAGTCCTACGCACAGACAGAAACGCACACAAACACACATACAGAAGATTGTGAGCGTCGCTTTTTAGCTGCAACCAACTAAACATGTTGAATGACCCAACTTTTTAATGCAGATACATGACGTAAAGCTGAAAATCTTTTTCTTTTCATTTACTATATTCCATAGCCAAGTAGCAACATAATGATTAAAGAACAGGGGTTCCCACCAAACCCATTTTTACAGCTCTTTGGCGATTAGTTTGAGATTGTCTACCATAATAATCTATGCTATATTTCTACTTGCCTGCTTCCAAAATACTTCAAAAAATCCACCAAATAGTCACTGATTCATTGTTGAAATGCATGCATTGACTAGGGGAAATGGTATGACAAGTTATTTGTTAGGCAAAGTAGCATAATTCTTCATTATCTGTCCAATATTCTGCCAGTATTTACTATAAATAAGACTGCTCTGTTCCAAGATTCCTGAAGACAGAAGATACAAATTCCAAGCTCTCAGCCAAAACATTTCAAAATCTAGAAAGTATTTCTCAACTAGCAGTTCCTGAAATATAACTGTTTGATCCCTACCTGTCAATTCTCAAGAAAAAAAGAAAAAAAGGTGAAAAGATGAGCTTTGTTTCCACTAATTTTTGCAGCAATGTCTCTTTTTTGGTTTTTGTTTGTTTGTTTGTTTGTTTGTCCATAGTGTCAGATTATCTTTTCCCTTGCATCCCTTCTGCTGATGCTGGGAATCAGGTGTGTGCTGCCATTAGGACTTGCTAATTGAAGGAGCTGCTGCTGTCCAATTAAACTCGGTGTCAGATCACAGCCAGCCAGACACTAAGGTAGCTATTCTCCTTCCTGGTTCAGCAGTAAATGCAATGCCATTAGCAGCATAACCTGGCTATTAACTCACTCATTTGTAGGCACGCTATAAGGTTAATCTATGTTTGTCCAAATGGAAAAAAAACCACCTAAAAGAAGCAAAGAAGGAAACCAGGGACTTAAAGTAGGCTTAGTAAAAACAGAGATGCCTATATTCAAGAATGTTATTCTGAAGACCTGAACTCAGGTGAAAGTTTACTCAAGGAATCTACTTTGAGTATTTGAGAAGTTCCTAGGTACCTAAAATTTTCCTTAAGCACATACACACATTTTCTTCAGGTTTGGAAATACAGAGAAGTCAACATTTAGGTAAATCCAAACATAAAAATCAGGTTGATAATCTCCTGCCTACCCTCCACGAAGAACTGAATTCACTAGATATTCTTATGACACACCACCAGGATCAAGCCCCTCCAAAGTACAGTGTTAACCAGCACTTTTAAAGTCTAACACAAAGTGCAAGGTTTCCCTGATTTTCAGCAGCTGAATGTAGCTTACCCTGTTTTCAGTTTGTTGTCTGTAGGCATTAAACAATAACAGACTATCTCAGTGTAATGCATAAATTATAACTAAGAAGAGTGCACCTATCATGAATAGACTTCAGTTTGCTACAGATACACATCTCAGCCAGAACAGTATTAAAAAATAAAAATAAGATACATTTTAGACTTCTGATTCAGCGGGTCAAGGATACACTCAGAATGTTCTCAACAGATGACAGTTCAGCCCCTTTCTTCATCCACCGCAATTCAAGCCCCTGTATCCCACTACCCTGCAGGTTATGCAAAGCATCAGGCTATGTGACTTGGGCAAGAAATCAGGTATTAGCAGCACAGCTCCTTACACGATACAGTATTATCACAGAAGTGGATACTCAATCCAGGCTGATGGAGGATCCAATTAACCTCCGAGAACAGTGCTGAAATTAGCCTGGAAGTAGCCAGCAATTAGTAAAGCAGACCCATATATACCTTCAGTGTTATTGTTCTCTAGATCTCTGCAGAGACACAAGGCAAATATCCTGCCTAAGAAGAAGAAACCCCTTCTTTCAAAAATGCACTTTGGATCACTCTTTTCCTTCAGGCAGCACCAGTCAAAATCCATCTGATGTTTCTGGTTCCCCTGTATACACTTGTCTAATGGATTTGGTGCTTCTTTGAGGTAGGAGAGCTGAAGCTTTACCCCCAACACCCAACTTCCCCGAAAAGTGTCTTCACAAGTGGGTTGTACATACACTGGCTGGGAAAGAGCCCCCTCCAGCCTTTTCCTTAGTCAGGAGGAGAAAGAAAAAGCAAAGAACACGATTGTGTAGCTTCAAGGGCAGAGCAGCCCGGTGAGAGAGAAGCGTGCTCCAGTTCCTTCTGTGGTAACTGTTTATGAAATTTATTCAGCAATCGGTTAATGTAAAGAACTAGGCCACTCTGGAGGCAGGTTTGAAACCCTCGACTCCCTGTTTGCCCCCCAGCAGTTAATGCTGGCTCGCACCCAGTTCTCACCCTTGCAGCCTACACTATTCTTATGCATGAGGTAAAAAGCTGTAATGTCTAACATAATTTTTAATCTTGGCATTTAAAGATCTATCAGTGGCTATGCTCAGCATTCAGTAGCTAAATCTTACTTTTATTACCGGTTTGTTGTTTGGTGTGTTGTTGTTTTTTTTTTTTTTAATTCTTCTCATGACTGCAAAGGCAACTTTATTTTCAAGCTCCTTAAAAAGGCCATCCAAAGAAACAGATGACATAACAACATTATAAAAGAGACAAAATTAGCAGTCATGACAATACAGAAGGCTTGGAATGAAATATACACTTGCAGGGGTGGTAAGGATATAAAAGCGGTGACATTGACAATGGCATCTGAAAGAGGAATCCACAGGCAGGGTTTTTACAGATGCTGAGGTCTGTAAGATACCATATTTAAACCACTGCATGCTCCAATTGACCTTACTTAGAAAGACAGGATAGGTGAGAGGTGGGTGCTGATGGGCAGTCCACTGCCAGTACACTTTCCCCATGGTTAAGTAACATGTTTACTAAGCTCCAGGGAATCTCCTCTGCATTTTGTGGACCCCATTTGAGCACTGGAGCCCATGTGCCTAATCCTAAGAGTTAGACTATCCTCAGATCTAGAAAGAACGAGCAATATACATCAACTAGCAGAAACAGCAGGAACAATATTAACCATAAAGCTTGTCTTTTTATAAAATATTTAAATACTTATTAATATAGTATTTTAAACCCAACATACGACACAGTAGATAAAAGACTTCAGGTAGTGTGAGAAAGAATTAAAAGATAAGCAGGAAGCGTAGTCTACCAATGAAATGAAGGAGCCAATTCTCACCAAAAGTGATGCTGTACCTTTGAAAATCTGTGCAAGTTATTGATTGCTTTTTTCACAATGCAATACGTTTATTATCTGTGTCTTGATAAATCCTAGTGTTACTGATCAGGGCATGAGGCTTCATCAGGCTGGGAAAAACAGCAACACATTCATGTAGCTTTTATAATGCGTATAGAAAATGAGAGACAGCAGTTGGATCCAGCAGTCAGACAAACAGAATTTAAGCACTGACTTAGAGTTACTGCACTCTTATAAGTATGTCTCTCTTGATAGTATTTTAATCAATTGCTCTTGAACTTGGGCAATACATCTGCTGTATTTCCCAAGCTATTACATACAATGCATTTCAAACTGTTATAATTTATGAATGGACCTCACACTGTCCTCCCAGTTATTATTAAATCCAGCCACAAGTGACCATTCCACTACATACTCCACTGTCTCTATAGCTTTCAAACTTCAAGTTTGAAAAAGGATACTGAAAAGTTTAAAACAGAGAAAAAAAAAAAAAAAAAAAAAAAAAGTATCTCATAAATGCAAGAGTATCTCACAAATACAGCCCAGGACTGCCCAGGAGATGAGGCTGAGGAAGCAGGAAAGACAGTTTGCAATATTTTGAGTAGGCACAGTGAGCTTTGTGTGAAGACACTAATAATAAATCCCAATTTAGAAAAGACCACAATTTCAACTTTTGCCTGGGGCTCTTTGGAATGTCTGCATGCCCCTGAATGCCTAATTTAGCAGTGTTTTTATCTTATACTGGAACCTATCTAGCACCATTCAATTAAAGGAATTACAGTGGAAATGCATTCTCATGAAGGAATAACATGTTTTATTGTCAGACACAAGCAGACAACTGAACTAAATGAAGGAAAATTGAGTTGATTCCACGTGAATTCCATTGCTAGGTTTTAATTTTATGACAGTCCTTGGATGCCATGGCAACTCCCATTTCTGCACTGCCTGCAAAAAAAGAAATGCCCCCATGACAGAGTAAGGGCATATCAGTAGTGGTCACAGGGACTTTTCCTGGGGACAGGACAGCCCAATTCACATTCTCGTGTAGCACCTGGAGAGCTCACGTTTAGAGCAGATTTTCAAAACAGCACAGAATTATCTTTGGTTGCTCCCATGAGGTTTATGGAGGTCCTCAATAAGAGCTTTTGAAAACTCCATCCTGAAAGTACAGCTTTTAGGTCACCAGTAATGGTACATCGACCATTTCTTTCTAAGCTTCTCAGCAGCTGAAAACCTTTACAAGAAACCGCTTTATATAGAGCCATCGCTTTCTTTGGGAATTGTACGTGTATATGAAAGGACAGAGTTTGTTCCCATTTGGAAGAGGGAGTGCAGTCTACTCACAGCAAGCAATAGCAGAAACGACTATCGAAATTACATATATTCTCTAGTGGGTTTGAAAGGGATCTAAACATACCTCTAGGGTATGTTTTATCCCATCTTGTTGTAAAAACTACCATTAGATCATCACTCCCATTTTGTGAGAAATCTATGTTCCTAGATGATTTTTGTTGGTGGAGAAGGAAGTTTGTTTTGTTTTGTCTTGTTTTAATATTGCTTGTCTGGTAACGCTCCCATTTAGATATCCACTGGCTGAAATCAAAACCTTTACAGCAGCCATGCAGTTCTTCTGAATCTAGTGTGAAAAGGTGAACTATACCAGCATCTGCCTGACCTATTTAAATACACAGGGGCTGCAAGGTGGGCTTCCTAAAGGACTTATTATGACATGAATTAAATTGGTAGGATCAATGATCAGAGACTCCCTCACGTATTCTTGTGATCGTGGACTTGCTGTTTCTGAAGAGTTGCCAGTCAAAAATGGATGAATTTTTACCACCTCATTTACTGAATCTCTCCCAAGCAATTTGCAAGAACAAAACAGTGGCCGAAGGTGAGAGTTCCCAATTGCTAAAATGATCTATCAATATTCAGAAAGAAGATATGGAAAACAGCAGTTACAACACCTTAATGACTGATAGTTTATGAAGATTAAAAATTGTTTCTGCATTTATGTACATGGCACAAATCTTTACACCTTTTGTGCCTCAGACTTTTTTTTTATGTTAAATTACTCGGGGTTTTTTCCAGTCTGAGATTTTGCATTTGCTTTAACATTTTGTTGTCTCAGATACAACAAAAGCTAAAGCCATATATTCTGAGTGTCCTAAAAAAAAATAGTGTATTATGTCCAAAGCTTGAAACACCTGTTGAGTCATTATATTTCTAATAGAAGTGAAAAGGCACAAAATTCACTGTTTTGTAAGTGAGAGGCATATTATAAAGTCCGTTGATCCCAGACAAATCCTTGTAAGTCTTCTTAGGAATGGTTCTCATACGAATTAAGCACACACGTCTCCATCAGGCACTGCTCTGTTCACTGCTTCGAAGTAAGCAGCCACTGAAGCATTACTCCAAGAACCGTGGGGAGGAAGTAAAGTAATCCCTTCACCTCTTCCTCAGTGTCAGGGGTAGTCATCACCAGGAGTGCTCAGCAAAGAGGAAAAAAGAAAGAGCCTTTCCCGCACAACAACTAAACAGACAGGAGCATTCTAGCTTGGGGATGGCAGAGGAGAAAAGCGCTAGATTTTACTTGGAGACATTTTCTTCAACATAAGCAAACTAAAAAGGGTCTGCAGATAGGCTTCAATTAATAGCAGGAGAGTCTGCCTTGATGGAAAAGTGAGATGAAACCTTTCAGAGAGGCTGGAGCAGCCAAGGAAGATTGCTCTTATTAAGCATAGTCTTAATTCTGATGTTGTATCGTTCTATATTTAGGTCCCATTACTGCAAATTTATATTTTAAAGACATGCTCTTTAGTTCTTAAATGGGGAACACTGCCTGGATGACCCAACAATCAAGATGACATTCCTGATGAAAGTACATGGCAAATCTTTAAACACAGATACTGAAACACTTAAAAGTGCCCAGCCCCTCAGCAGACTATTACTAGGGCACCCAGGGAATAACAAATATATTTCGTTGGAATGGGATATTTTAAGAATCTGCCCAACAAAGAATTGGAAAGGAAAAAGCATTTTCTAATGGTTTCCTGGCAATAGCAAGGAAAATCTCTCTGGCACACTGCACAGCATTAGAGAGCATACTTGAAAACTAAGCTAGTGTATGACAGAAGGATTGAGACAAAACAAATAGAATCCTGACTCCTGCACAGGTCTGGGAGTTTCCCCACCCAAGGATTTTAAACCCTGTCCAGCCATTTAGAGAGCAACATAATAATGTCCTGTCTAACTAGATTTAACTTTTCTAACCTCAGCCCCATTACTGGACCTCAAACATCTGACACTTTTCTGTAGCCACGAGCTGTAACATCCATGCTGCCCTGCTGTATGAAATAGTTACACTGAGAGCAGAACACACCAGCTATATTCGCTCTGCCCTGCACAGTCCCCATCACATGTATGCATTATGCTGCTCACACAAATACTGCAGCTTAAAACCAACTTTCTCAAAGAATTTATATACTTGAGAACTGGTAATTTCATTACTGAGGAGAACCCAGTCTTCACCACTACCTTGCTGTCAGTAATGGCCAGTGCAGCGGTGGACATGCATCCCTCAGAGAAGTTTGGGAAGCAGACAGCTTTGATCCTACAGCAAACCGTTTGCTGATTTTGGGAATCAGTGAGGATCCGTGACTGCCTGCTGAAGGAGCTGCGAGGGACCTGCAACAGAGAAAGAGGCAGACTACCCCCCTATGTAAGAAAGTTTAGTTAGGGAAAAGAGGTTCCAGGAAAAAATGAGGAATTTCTTAGATGTTTCCCCTACCTTAAAAAAAGGGTTTCTCAGCCTGGTGAGGAGGACCTTCCTAATCCATTTGATCTGTGGCCAGAGGCATCCCAGGTGCAAACATTATCATTTGATGAAGCATATATCTACACTATATGTACATATTTAGACATATTGGGGGGGTGGGGGAGAGAGGGACAGCGAGTGAGCTATGTCTATCTATTCATATGCAAACACACATATATATATATATATATATATATATATATACCTATGCCTAAGCCTCAGAGACTGGTTGGGAGCATCTTAACCATAGAGTTACGTGGTCCCGCTGGCTAGGACTAGGGCTAGGATATTTTGGTTCAGGACAAGTGTTTATACAAGGGCTGGCCTGTGGTCCCAAGACCCTACAATTTGGGAGGGAGTGTGGAGTTTCCACCCACTAGTCTAGCCGAAGACCTAGTCGCCCCAAGACCCCATTCACCCTTACAATATAGGGGAAATGAAGGTAACTCTTCCACAGTGCCTGGAGAGTGATTTTAGACTGATTGTAGACTACAAACAAGGCACATCAAGCTGTTGTCAGAAGCTGATGTTAAAGAATTCGCTGAGGACTAAGCTGAGAGAAGACTCTTTGGAAATGAGCTGCTTGGAGGCTGATCAAGGTTATTTCCCAGAGGGCAGAAAAGAAGCCTGAGAAAGAAGAGACTGCAAGGGAAGAGTTAGTACTGATACAGGAAACAAAGAGAGACTGATGTATCCTCCCTGGGGATGGAGTGTTCAGCTGGCTGTCACACAGGTAGAGGGGGAGCATTATCACAATGTTGAGCAAGGAGCGTATTTTTCAGTGCTGGCACTTTGGGAAAGGGCAAGAGGGCCACTAAATCACCTAGTAAATCACCTAGTAGTGTTCTCTAAATATTTGGGATTTAACATTTATACTGGGGCGGGGGGGGAAGCCTGTGTAAGAAGATCGAGCACCAATTCTACAGTGCTTAATTAGCATCTTGCTCCAAAACTATTTTAAACTGCCTGTAACTAGACTCCTTCAAGATAAATCTTTCTGGGTTAGCCTCAGACCCATCCCTGACTGTTGTACTAGGATACAGACAAGGCACAGCTTCTGCTTTTCAGTAATCTCTGGTAAGCATGGTAGTTTTTCAACTGGTTTGTGCTACAAAGCTCCCAAGGAAGGTTTATCTAGAGCCCAGATCACCATGTTAATTGTTCTACTATCTACAGCGGTAAGTTCCATTTTTACTATTTTCTTACAACATATATAGGTATTTAAAAAACCCTGGTAGGTGATGACCAGGTGAAAAGATTTCGTCTGTCCCATCTGTCAGAATTACTTTGGAAAACACTCTTTAAAAAGACTGGGGTTTATGGCACATAATGATAGTGTCCTTGATTCAAATAATATTGTCGTTAAAAGACTAGGAGGTAGAGGATTGAATTTTGCATCTTTTATGTCCTCATCTTGTGGGACTCATAACTTTTTATTTGCACTTCAGATGTGGTCACAAAAAACACACTGAAAGCAGGCTACCATTAATGTTAGCTAACAAAACCCACAGCTTAACATACTGCATTATAGGGTGAGGATGGAAGGTGAAAGTCCAGGGGAAAAAATACCATATATGCCAACCATACCATAAAAACTTCAACAATGCAAGTTTCATACGTTTAATATGTCTTCTAGTGCCAACACTCAGCCACTTAAAAAAAAAAACCAACAAAAAACACCAGAATATTCTAGGGCTATTTAATGGGCCTCATGTATACCTGAGGGTTTTTTCAGTTTGGATTAATGTATATTTATTATATAGATTAACATATGGCTTAAAGTATAGAAATCCCCATCCTTGTGACCTTAAGTCACAGTAAAATGTTGAAATTTCCCTTTCTTACAAAGACCACAAGTCTGTTAAGACTGGCACAGACTTGTCCCTGCAACAAGAGGGCAAAATCAAACAAACAGAACAAAAAAACCCAAACAAAACATCTCGTTCCCTGAAGTTTCAATCTCTATCAGCAAACTTTCACAACCAAGTTAATTCAATGTTACATTGCTAAGTAACAGACTGTTTCAAATAAATGAACTGAGGAAAAAGTAAAAAGTTTTCTAGTACTGCAGAGCATAAGAACTCACCATAATGACATAAATCTCAATATTTCTACGCAGCATTTCTAGAATATTCTGATCTGAGGACTTTTATCGCTGAAGAAAGGAAACCTCCATGTAAGCACAGTTACACTTTTCTACCTTCTATCAAACTAAGGTCCATAAATCAACTACTGTGCAATTTTTCACAGTTATGAGCTTGGAAAGATATATCTTGCTTGGAAAGCAAGACCATACTCTAAATATGGAAATTCAAAACAAATCTTATATATTATACATAATTTCTATTTTCCTCTACTTTGTATGACCAATAGGAGAAATGGTAAATTTATGTACTGATAGCCATGCATTCACTCCCATAGATCTCAAAATAGAAGTCATGACTTCTCTGCCTCAGATTGATAGTGCCATTATAAAAGCTCTGAAGCTTACCTGAAAGGAAGAATGCTATTTGGATTTATTTTGGAAATGAATGCAATGTGAGTTATAACAAGTACTCGTCTGAATTAATAATGTGATCCCATATCTTACTGGTAAGTGCTTCTAGCTTCCAAAAAGATGTCTGCTTGAAGATTGTGGTTATACTTCTCTAGTTAAACATACCTCCTGACTGGTATCTCTGGAAAGCTCTCTCTCTCTCTGATCTTCATGGTCTGTAGGAATAAAGTTTCAAGGTCTTAACTTTTCTGGTCTGAAATAAAAGAAGTAACCCTAAGAAAGAACTTAATATTGGCATTTCTAGGAAAGAGGCTTTTCTTCGAATACGTCGATAGCACAAGATAACAACTTCCAACTTCACTTACTACCTTTGTGCTACCTCATGTAACCACAAGTCCTTCTTACTGCTCTTCTAAAAATTATGTTTCTGTTTATTTATCATGGCAGTTAGTGCACGGTTCTAGGTTTTCTGTAACAGTTCTGTTGCTTATGCCTTTCTAGGACTTCTGACTAGGATGTGTTCAATTTCCCCTTTGAACTAAAACAGCTCTGAATGAAGAATTTCTCTTCGCAGAATGAGACCTCTGGTAACGCTCAGTTAGTCCACAAAACAGTGGTTTCATAATTCTTCAGGCATCCCTGGTTCTCCCTTTGCTATAACTTGCATTGCGCTCCAGACTAGTCTAGAACATGGGAAAGCACGTAACGCCCAGTTTTGTCAGTTAAACCAAGCTCTGTGCCAGAAGAAGGTCACAGGTGTAACAGAGGTTTGTTTGTTTTTTATCTCCCTCAGGATTTAAGAAACACCCAGTGAAGAATCCCAACCTCTGTACCAGGTGTATCAACAGTTTATCTGATTAATCAACTGAACAGAAAATTGTTGAATGAATTATAACAAGAAAAGTCATGTCTCACAAATTATTAATTCCCTGAAAGAATAAACAAAGTGTGTATAAGATGCAACTGATTTACAAAAAGCAGCTGGATTTCCAAAAGCCTTTCTTCTGATAACGTCCTTCATAGGGCCTCAGACACAACTGTCACGGGAGGAGAGGGAAGAGTCCCTTCTGGCTTAGTAACTGGTTAGTAGATAGAAAGCATGTTAGAAATAAAAGGTCAGTATTCACAACCAAAAAGGAAGAGCTCCCAGCAACCTCCCTCAGGTTCTCATGCCACTGGACTTTTTCTGGCATTTGAGAAAAGAGGATGATGAGTGAAGAGAAAGTCTTGATGATAAAAAGTTAATGAGAACAGGAAGAATTAAAGCTGCCTTTGAAGAGCTGTACAAAGATCTCACAACACTGAATCACTTGGCAAAAAAAAATGACAGATTAAATTCAAAGTAGTTACTTGCAAAGTACTGCATATGCAAGGCAAGAAGGGACAGCCCTAACTGCAGATAAACCATCACGGACTCTTGTAATAGTAATAGTCAATTTAAACGCTTTCATTATTGTTCTTCATGCCCAGTAGCAGTTAAAAACAAAATGCAATTTTAGGAATTATTAAGTAACAGGAAACAAGACCGAAATAGAAAATTAGTTACTATGTAACCTTATGATGTATAACATCTGCACAGCAATTTCAACTGGATGGTATACTTAGAAAAGGTATAGAAAAGGAAGACCACAATGAATCAACATAAGGAAAAGTTTCTGTATGTAATCTCTGAAAAGATTAAATATATTAAGAAACCTGAATTTGAAAAAAACCCCAGATAGATTTAGATTTTATTTTAGGAACACTGTCTGCTGTATGTGCGTCTCAGAGTAGATCATCTAGTTTTGTCTGATTTAGTCCTGCCTTTTCAGGACGATGACGCAGACTCTGCCTATATTCAGTTATATGTGATTGTAGGGATTTAGGCTGGAAGTTAAATAGGAGAAAAACATATTAGGGTGGTTTTTTATTTTGTTTTGCTTTTGTTTTTTGTTTGGGTTTTTGCCTCTAGTATGCTCCTTCAAATCTACTGGGGAACCAACTACTACAATTATGTCAGAAGACAGGAGAGGGACGAAAGAGAAGATGAAATTTTTTCAGCAAGCAGGGAAAGCACAAATGGAATTAGATGTGGGCAGCACACACATTTTAGAATTAGAATTTAAAATTAAGCCTGAAATTAAGCCTTCAACATGGAAAATCTGCTTCTGGGAAATCCATCTGAGCTGTCAGTTGCTGTGGAGACAGGTAAAATTATGGAGGAGGAGGAGCATTTGTTGCCAATGAGTGACATCTCTAACACCACACTGCTGGCTGGTACAAGGTCATGGAGCTGCAGGTAGAAGCTGCCTTACGTGCTGCAAACTTCAGCATAATGAAAAATGTTCCCGAGACCTATGAAAACAAAATCTTCACAAAGCTGGAATAATAAGAGGAAATAAACTTCTCAAGGCAGATACATGAAATGGGAAAAGTGGCAAGCTGATAACAGAGGAGAGGCCTGTACCAAGTAAAACACACCAGACGAGGGGTACCACAACACAGTGTGCTTCCTACACCGTGCCACTTGCTCATCTCATGTAATTAAACGATAGCTGCAACCAGAGAGGAGGAGGAGGAGGAGGAGGAGGAGGAGGAGGAGGTGGAGGAGGAGGAGGAGGAGAAGGAGGAGGAGAAGGAGACAAACCAGGCTTCTCTCTCTTGTGGACTTTTCAGGGAGGTTCTGAACTTTGCAGCACAATATCTGAAGTAACTCTCAAAAGGAAACAGAAACAATAATAAACTACTCAATAGTAAACGAAGAGTCTCGTCTACTAAAAGTAAACCATTTTAAGAGAAGCATTTGAAATAAATGAATACTTTAGCTTTCAGCTTTGAAGAATTGTTCTCATTTTTGTGGAGTGTTTAAAATAAGTCTGCGTCCCATGTGAACCTGGTGCTTCAATACACTTACTGCTGTACTGTAGCAGCTGCCACTTGATCCGAACAAACTGTTTTCCCCTCTCCGAAAGAGCTCGGGCATAACCCAAACATTCGTTCTTCAGCTGTGCCCTCCCCAGTCTTTCTGCTGACAAGTCCGCTTCACTTGCAAAATCTGTTTTCTCATTAGTTGTCCCTTGGTCCCCCAGTGACAAACAGTCTTGGAGCAGAATATGCTTCACAACGAAAAGGACCTGTAAGTCAAATCCCAAACCACCCTCTTTATGCGTGTATGGACCTGAATCCCACTCAGATGCTCAAAAGAATCAAATTGTACACCATCTGTTTATTCCCACCACCACCCCCAAATGTCCTTCTAAGGTTCCTCCTAACCTTGCTAAGGCAGGAGTGCCACAGCGCATTCAGTGGTGCTGGTCTGGGTATCATTTGAAGCAAATCTCCTTATCTTTTCAACTGGTCAGAATCACAGAATACTTCAGTGTGCAGCTGATCTCACATTTTCCAATGGATGTCATTATATCCCCTGTCCATTTTAATACAATTCTCGCTAAGCTACTGCTATATGAATATCAGGGAAATTGATCACAATACAAAGGGTCCATAAAGGAATTTTCTTTCAATGAACCACAATGTGATTTGGGCAGAACAAAGGCCACAGGGAGACAGATGTGGAGTGAATTTTACACAGAAAGATTACATAGCAATAAGGAAGTCTAAATTCAGGCACCTTCACTGTAACTTTTATACGCATATGAGGAGTCCTGTTTAAAGATCACTAGGAAAGTGAGGAAATGCAACATTCAAACAATAAATTGGTACCTTCTGTCCTGCATGCATATGCATCACAATGGAGAACGGTATAGGACTAAAATGGTTTTAGAATGAGCAAGATTGGGTCTTCAGTCTGTAGTACAAAAGTCTTTTTTTTTTTTTTTTGCAGAACTAGGAGAGTGTTTAGTGAATGGAGATGGGAGTTGCAGCTAGAGAAAGGATAATCCCATGAGTACGGTGGCGAGAGAATTTCCATGGAGAACTGCATTGTACGATTCTTCTCCTGTAGTTTCCTGCACCTCAGCCAAACTTTCACAAATGATTCTCCATTTGCATTAATCACTTTCCGGTGTCCAAAACCAGACACAATGGAGCCTGATATGCAGAAGACCTACTTGGAGACTAAAGCTGAAAACAGTGTTAGTGATGTTCTGAAAATATAAAACGCTAAGTACTCTTACAACACAAGCTGAGCATCTGAAACCTCAAAAATATGTTTCTTTCTCATCTGTAAAAGGAAAATAACATCTCAGAAAGTACTGTAAAATAAAGGGCTTTAATTTAGTTTCCAGATATGGTAGATAAGAGAAGAGGCTATGAGAATATCTATATATAGTCTTGTCTTCAGAACAAAATTTAAATAAAAACTAGTATAAGAAAATAATTAACTATGTAAGTACCGTTGATCGTGTATGAGGATTTGTGCATGATTACACTGTAAGAACTATCTTCACTCATACTTACAAGGGAGCTCAACAGAATCTCCTGCAACAGTCTTAATTATCTCAGTTTTTAATGCTTGATGTTACAATTCTAAATGTCTAGTAATACTCTAGTATATTGTCTTTTTTTTTTTTGTCCTACAGATGAGCTAATGTAGTATTTTTAAGTGTTTTAAGTAGAAACATATGCTACAAATGTTATTAGAATCAGTAAGTCATAGAAAAGTACATCACTAAAGCCTGAACCAATTTGTACTTGATTTGTTACGGCCGTGACATGAGAAAGGTGTACTGGTAAACTATTCTTTGAATGAATTGAGATGTCTGTGTTTTCTGGGAGGGAGGAACAATAACTAAATTGACAGTGAAATAAGATTTACAAACAGCTTTGGAGAGAACAAGCCAGGAAACAGGAGTTAACGCTAGTAACAATTTACATGGTCTACTTAATAGTCCTAGTACAAGATCAAACTATTTGTTTTGTGCTGGCCAAGTGATTAGGAACAGCTGAATTCAAGTGTGGAGATGGGTGTGACTCAAAAAAAAAGGGGGGGTTTGTCTTGCCTACTTTCTATTGGTTCATATTTTTTGTCATATTATCATGTCCCTAAAACAACAGTCAAGAGCTGGATTAGGACAGACGGGGTGCGATCCCCATCACATTTTTCCCCAAGGAGAATAACCGAAGGGGACGGAAGTAAGAAGTGATACACAGCTGCTGCCTGCACTGCCTTGCTCTATTTTATACGAACACTATGAACTGCATTTATATCACCTACTTTTAGACAGCTAATGTGAACGTTTCAGTGCCTCAAATTTAGGCACCTCACTGCCGCAGAGCGATTCCAGCCGCCTGTGCTGAGGACCCAGACTCACCCTGCAGCTAAAAGAGAGAAAGCTTTGAAGAAATCTGTGCTTGTATCTACATCAACAAGCAGTGCAGTGCAACAGGAGCAAATCCTTAGGGTAAAACACTGGTGAGGAGAATCTGACATCCACACTGTACATATTAAAGGCTTTGGAACTATTCTGATCTGGGCCTGTGGATTTGAATGTCTGGTAATGGTTGGAGCGCATCTTCTGGTTATTAAAAAAAAAAAAAAAAAAAAGTCCATCCTGTGTTCTCCAAGGCCACTCTTGATGTGAATCCAAGCACAGCAAGCAGAGAAAATGGGGACCTTTACTTCAAAAGCACATTCCTAATTCATACCGAAATGCTAATGCAGGTACATTCTCTGAATGCTTACAGGGAATGATGCAGAACATCTTAATTAGAAGTCTTCCCTTCTCCATTGACTACAAATAATTACAATGGAAAAAAGGACATATATTTTATGTTTTCTTTTCATGTACTATAAAGAGAAAAAAGAAAACTTACAGAGCATAGAAACCTATATACTTCCAAGGGGAACTGCAGGGTATCCATATGCCAGAACACCACGCACAGGAGTGCTCATAAACCTGATTAAGCAGATGCCTAAATCCAGTTGGGATTCAAAGTGCTGAACCCTTCTTTTTGGGTGATAAACATATACAGGAGAAGAGCACTCTGTCTTAACAGCCTAATGGCTAGCAAGGTGAAGTTCCTGCCCCCCAAACAGACAATGCAATCGTTTGGGGGGGTGGGGGTGGGGAGTGGGGGGATGGCTGTTTAGGTTTTTACAGCTGTCGTGGGTTTCTTGACAAGAAGCTGCCTCAACTGTTCTCTAAGATTATAGTAACTAAATTCTGCATAAAGTCCTTTTAAGTTCTAATGTTGGAGGTCTGCATATGCATCGGTCCAGCATAAGTGGACCTTGCAATAAAACACTTGTAACACAGCCTTCGCTCCAGCCTTCATTTCCAGGTGGAACAACACCTTTTATTTTGCTTGCTTTTCTGTTTGCTAGTATCACACATCATTTCAAATGCTGAGACTCTCCGATCTCACAAGCATAGTAAAAAAATGTTGTCTCAAAAATGTCAGCAAATAAACAGCTTTACTTTAACCGCCTATAGAGAACTATACATATGTGCGTGTATATATGTATATGCACCTCACAAATATGGTATAGAATTCCATAAATCAATTCCAGGATTTTGCATGTATTTGGAAACTGACTGGCATCTTAACACACTGCCCTGGTTTCAGCTGAGATAGAGTTAATTTCTTCTTAGTAGCTGCTGCAGTGCTGTGTTCTGGATTTGGTGTGAGAACAATGTTGATAACACGCTGATGGTTTTGGTTGTTGCTGGGTGATGTTTATACTCAGTCAAGGACTTTTTCAGCTTCTTGGGCCCTGCCAGCCAGAGGGCTGGAGGGGCATGGGGAATTGGGAGGGGACACAGCCAGGACAGGTGACCCAAACTGGCCAAAGGGATATTCCATACCATATGACGTCATGCTGAGTATATAAGCTGGGGGAAGAAGAAGGAAGGGGGGACATTTGGCATTATGGCATTTGTCTTCCTGAGTAACTGTTACGCGTGATGAAGCCCTGCTTTCCTGGGGATGGCCGAACAGCTGCCTGCCCATGGGAAGTGGTGAATGAATTCCTTGCTTTGCTTTGCTTGTGTGCGCGGCTTTTGCTTTACCTACTAAACTGTCTTTATCTCAACCCACAAGTTTTCTCCCTTTGACTCTTCCAATCCTCTCCCCCATCCCACTGTGGGGGGAGTGAGAGAGCAGCTGCGTGATGCTTAGTCACTGGATGGGGTTAAACCACAACACACATTAAGAATGTATCAAAAATAAAAAACCTAACCTATCCTTAAATTGAGAGTATCTTGGAACATAGCCCTTTGCTCTTTTTCAGGTAATGATGTTCTCTTCATAGCAGGAACATATATTAAGAATCAAAACCTTTAAAATTGTATTTTCTTTATGTGATCATGAACAATTTATATTTAACAATTTCAGCCTTTGAAAAAAGTACTTGACTGAGCGAGGGTGATTAATTATGAGAATCAAAGTAACTGCATGGAAAATTTGTTGAAGGAACTAATCACAACTAAGAAGTTCAGAGGCTAGGAATACTGTCAGAAATACTCCAACAAGCACTTGTGCCTGATGAGATTTTGAAAGCAAATACAATTCTACAGAATTCATGTGCAAAACACGTAAAAACACATTAAAGCCTCACATCTGAAGGGAAGGTACGACACGCCACTTCCTTCACCTCCACTTCCCTCTTGTGCTGCTGTATGTTTTTGTGGAGTGCCTTTTCTCCATCCCCATCCTCTTTATCTCCCATTAGCTTTCCTTTTGATCCTATTGCCAATGGGCTTCCAAATATATTTCTCTTCGGATCTACCTCTTTTATTTGTCCTTAGCATCATACAGAAATATAAATGCAACCATCATCTCAGTCCAATTCACAGACTCCTCTCTCCTCTTGTTGTTGGGGTTTTTTTTCCCCAGCTCTGTTTCTGTTTGGAGTAAAGCTTTTTCTATCAGTATCTGCTCACGAACTGTAGTGTAAGAAACCGTTTTAAACAACAGTGATCATAGTGCCTGGTTCGGTATGCATATCTGTGTTATTTGTGCCCAAAATCTGAATCAGTAATAGATACCAACTTTCTGCAAGGAATGAGTAAGTGGATTTTTCATGTCTAAATAAACTGTCTTCTTGCTCTGCAGATATATAGCATCATGCCAAAAAGCAGAACTCCAGACTGTTCTGCCTACCTCAGTTAGTAAAATAGCTGTACCTTGCCATGTGTTTTTTACATCATGATATAAAGGCAAATCAGTCACAGGTAAACAAGGTGGTGTGGAATACCACCACTATTTAATGTTAACCCCAGAATATAATGTAAGAACAATTTTGCTGATGCAATGTTTTTCACATCACATGGGTTCAGGTTATAATCAGAATATGCTACCATGTTAATTTTATTTTTTTTCCACACAATTAAAAAAAAAACAAAACCTGTTTTGGTGTTTCTCTCCTAAAATTTGAATTTATTCACTGTTACTAAAGCCACAAAAGAATGTCAACAAAGTTCACACCTGTTGGCCATGTGCAAGCCAGGAGAGGAGATTAAAGTAGCAGTAAGCAGATCAGTTAGCCCTCTGGTGCCACCCACTATGTGCTTGCACAGTCCTGATCTACAATGAGGTTGCATCTGCCTTTGGTGTTCCACACTTCTAGGTAGCAACAGCTTTCTTCATGCATTATTCTGAAACCGACTGCTTTGGGTCAGAAGCTCCATGTTTTCCCTTTGGTAATAAAAAAAGAGAATTTACACTTTTTTTTTTGTTTTTAATTAAGCTTTTTTCAAAGCTTATGTCTAAGACAAAAAAAGTCAAAGCTTTGGCAACTTCATACTAATTTTACATTTCAATTTGATTATGCTGATTATTTTTCCGTGTTATTCAACAGGATGAAAAAGCTATTGGCAATACTAGAAGTCTCAGCTCTAAACATGGTGGAGTAATTATGAAATAATGGCATTAAAAATTGTCGTGGTAATAAAAAAATTAATTTTCCACTCCCCAAATACAGTATCACACTTTGTATCTTAAAAGCCAACATCATGGTAAATGGTAGATAAGCAGTGTTTTGCTTGGAGCTAGCTTATTTTCACAGCAATTATGTCAGGCTTCAGTCTAGCAGACTGTCAGTTTTTATTCCTGCATTCTGAAGTGGATTTTGACTTTTCTGATTATAGCAGAATGACAAAGACAGTGCCGGTTCAACACATCTCACCACTTCTATCTTGCTACTGTTTTTTTCTTGTTTCGTCCTTTCTCTGCATTCTTCCCAAAGTGTTGATGATTGAGAAGTAAAAATATATCTGTACCGCTGTTTGCTATTAATACTTCTCCCTCCTTCAAACACGAGGGGGAAAAAAAGTAAAACTTCTCATTCCTAACATCTTCATTTGATGTTGTGTCCTATCCAAATTCAGACGGATCCTAACAGCCTTTTCTACTCCGCATAGCGTTATTCTGCACACAGGATCCAACTACTGCATAAGGTGAGAGGTGCTGTTACTTGTCGCAGCACTACAAAACTATCACACTGCAACAAGGCTTTCCCACAAAAGGTTCCAAAAGTTCATCCACTGTCCGTGCTGTTTCTTCATATCTCTCTCTCTCTCTCTCTCTCTCTCTCTCTGTGATGTTCAGAAACACACCCATGTATGCATGGCAGGTTGGCCAGCCTGGGGCTCCTGAGCTGCAGGTCAGTTGGGACATCCCTACCTGGGCCATGCCACATCATTTGCAAGTGGGCTGCAGGTGCCTGGAGTAGAGCCACCCAGACACAAGGAACCAGGGAAGTTTATTACAGCCAGGACTCATCTCACAGCAGAGGGAGGGGAACACTGGGAAGCCATTGTCATCTCCTACCTTTACTCCTCATAGAGCTGCCCCTTCTGCTGGCTCACGAAGGCTGCCTCTGCAGCTTTTGTGGGTATCTGAGGATTCCAGCATGTAACTCCTAGGACCTCTGCTGTGAAAGGAACATGGAGAGATGGCTAGTGGTTTTCATACCCCTTTTGAAAAAGGATGGGAACTCACTGGATTTAAGTGTCAAGGTCTAAGAACAGAAGAGGAACTAATTACAGATGTAATATCAGAGCTTGTAAACAAGATTCTGGTACTGTCAGAAGTTAAGCAAAATTGCTCTAGTAACACACATGCACTAAAATTACAAAAGATTACTTTAGTTATTGCTTCTTTTGTTCCAGTATTGGTGGGCTTGGACTTGTGTTCCTTTACTTTCACATAGCTCCGCGGAAGCAAACTTATGTGCCTCATGTTTTTGCTCCTCAACACTTTGTTTCCTCACACAGACTGAAGGGACTCCTCTTCGTATCCCCAAGAATAAAAAGTTTCTTACATATTGGTTTATCTATTGAGCAAATAATTAAAATCTCCAAAAATAAATAGTTCAGGAAAGAACATTCTGAGCAAAGAAAGAAGTCCTGGCCACACAAAAATCCAACAGAGTTTTGACAGGCTTTGGTAAAAACCAGTAGCGTACCCACCAGTCAGGAGGAGCTGCAGAGACAGACCGTATCCTCATGATGTCTGAAATACAGATAAAGCCGAGCTTGTGCCTGACAAGGTAAGAAAGTACTCCCAAAAGATGCTGACAGAAAATGCACTGTAAGGAGGCTAAATCACGAATGTAAGACCACATTCAACGATACCTCTTTTGGAGTAACTGGCAGATAAAACTACAGTTTGGAGTTGCAGAAGGAAAATATTAAGATAATTTGAAAAAGGGGAGCAGGGGGGCCAAAACCCAACAAACCATTAGTAAAAGACTGAGTTACTGGGAAAAAGTGACATGAAGCAAAGATGCTGGATATTTGCTGTCAGGTTATCTTTATAATAAAGGCAACAAAAATTAAATGCTAACTCCTGACAAGAACCAAGGAAACAATATAGGTGGAGGAACTCTAGTAACTAACCTAGACGGTGAAACCCAGAGGACACAGTCAGCTACTCCTGACTGCTCGAGGAGAATGACTTCTTGATGAGATTGTTGTATCTAGTATGAAACCAAAAATGAGTCAAAGAAAGGAACTCCCTCCCCAGAATGTTGTGCATATGAAACAGGGTATTGTCTACAGAAGTAAGACTCCTTATAGGATCACTGCAAAGGGAAGAGCATTTTCAGACTGTTTCAGATTTTTTGAGATGTGCTAAGTGGGCTGTGGAGATGTTGGAAACTTATGGAATGTTTAGAGAAGGTCCAAAGGAAGAGAAAGGAAAGAGATTAATGGGAGGGACTTTCAGAAAGACATCACACAGGATTGATGCAGCTGTTAGTCACTCAGGAACACATAGTCAAAGATATGTGATAAAAGTGTCATGTTCATTTTTCAGTTCAGTATTAACGAAGCTCCTATCAAATGACTACATAATTCTCAGTAAGGGAGGTTTGATTCCAGTTATGTTTTTGGGATTGACAGCAATAAGGAGAGAATTCATACTTAAAGTAAAAGCAAAAAAAAAAAAAAAAAAACCAAACCAATTTCAGAAAGCCTTGTAAGCTCACCCATCAGCATTTGACCAAATATTCACCTCCTCAGTCATGGTTGTATCCATGTAACTGCATAAGAAATGCTTCTTTAGTTCCTACATCTGCCTACATCCCAGTTCCGCAGCACGCTGAATGTAGACGTATCCCAGGCCTCCCAGCTCACTCTGCATCCCGTTTTCTCTGAATATCAAATGTATTATTAGTTCTATGTCTTTCATTGCTTTTCTCATTTTTACAAAGCTCCTTTGAAAATTGCTGTATAAGTCCTGAATGAATATAATGTCTGAATGAATGAGAATGTAATAGTGTTAATCACAAAGCAAAGCTGTTCTCGCTGATTTTAACTATTCCCTGAAATAGTTCTGCCAAAATGTTTCTGGTCTTGCTAAAGTTTCATTTTAAGTACTTCGGTTCATATTTATATACTCTTAAATTGATGTTTGTCTTGGTTTTCACAAGCGAAGACAGTGGAAGGTGTAGGAAAACTCACTAGTGAAGGTCAGCAGTGTACAATCAATAGATTCATCATGTCAGGTATATAAAATTCATCAGAACTTAATTTCCTTAAACTTTATGATATTTGGAACACCTCTTGCATTTTGATGAGCAGCCCCTGGATTTGTTGAAAAGCAGCCCAATTAGAAAATAACGAACCTATTTTTTTATGAAACTGACTCATTATCCTGGTGGTTTCCAACAGCAAATTAAAACTCAGTTTTATATCAAATTATTTCATGCCTGTTGGCCAGCAGTACCTTTGCAACCTTCTATGGTGCTTCTGAAGTCAAGCAATTTCCCCAGCAGAAAATGTTAAAGCTGCTGTTATTCCCACTGTCGAGTTTGTATCTAGGCTCAGAGGGCAAATAAAACTTCTAGTGGAAACAGATAGAACCCACGGGATGTTCAGGACCTCTCTCTCCTACCTTAACCTTATTGGAACACCTTAGAAGGAGGAGAACAGCTTCATCTTCAGCAAATGACACTAAGATTTCTGCCACTGATTCTCCATGCAATACTTTTTGTTTGTTTATATAGTATAATTCTTGAAAAAGCATATTTATAGGATGCAAAACATTAAACCCTTTGGAGGGGTCTATGAGGAACCACTCATCACCACCACCCACTCCCACTAACAAGAAAATAAGAACATTTACCAAGAATGCTGTCTGGTTTTTGCATGTTTGAGGAAGAATCAACCCATTTCTAGAATTACAACCCACCCAAAAAATCACCTTTAATATTAATCATGTGTACTTCCAATAGTTACACCTACTGATTTTTCACAAAAGACTCACTCTTGCAGAAAACAGGAAATATTTCTGTGCAGACTCTCACGCCAACTCAGCATCACTTTCTGAGGATCCTGCCCAGTGGGAGCAGGCAACACAGAACTTCTCAGCCCCTACTCTTGCTTGGAGCAAAACTGATCTATCGAAACTGTGCCCAGTTCTGGGTTCCCCTGTTCAAGGGAGGGAGGAAACTACTGGAGAGGGTCCAGTGGTGGGCTACCCAAGATGATTTGGAGGGGAACAAAGCATCTCCCTTATGAAGAAAGGCTGGGAGAGCTGAGCCTGTTTATCCTGGAGAAGACGGAGAGGGGATCTTATCAACACATACAAATATCTTAAGGGCGAGTGTCAGGAGGACGGGGCCAGGCTCTTTTCAGTAGTGCCCAGTACCAGGACAAGGGGCAACAGGCACACACTGAAACACAAGAAATTCCTTCTGAATATGAGGAAAATCTTTTCTCTGAGGGTGACGGGGCACTGGCACAGGCTGCCCAGGGAGGCTGTGGAGTCTCCTTCTCTGGAGACATTCAAAACTCACCTGGATGTGCAACCTGCTGTAGATGACCCTGTTTTAGCAGGGGGTCGGACAAGATGATCTACAGAGGGCCCTTCCAACCCTGACTGTTCTGTGACTCTGTGAAAAGGGCCTGCGTCTACCTGGGAATCCATGAGCCAAAGCACCAGCAGCCACCTACACTGGGAACCATGTTAATCCAAACTGGCCCCTACAGAACCTCACATTTCAAGGTGTAGATGCTTGTTTTCACTGTGTTTTGTTCTTTCACAGTACTTAAAGTGAAAAAAAAGGCTTGCCACCACTACTGACAAATCAATACGAGGTGACAGGAACACGTAATTCATTGTATTTTGTCTAATTTAGGATCTAACAGCCCAAGCAATGAGTTTCACATCAAATCCCTTGGAAGATTATGCCATAAACCAAAGCGTTTGTCAAACATCTTTTGGCTTATTGCTGACTGCTTGCAATCCAGTCTTTGATTACTAATAATTTAAATAACATTATCAGCACAGGGATAAAATCAAATTTTATAAAATATTCCTCAAGAGGGAAAAAATAAAGGAAAAAAATCCTTCTGTGCTGACCAATTTTAAAGTTGGTTAAGCTTGTTTATTAAGAAAAGCTTCAAGACTAAATAGCAATGCCAGTCTACTTTGAAGCTACGTTACGTTTAAATAGATTTATCATAGACAGGGTTCTCCTTGGCAAAGAAAAATAATTTTGGCAACCTGCTCTCAATTTTTTCTATTACCATTTTTTCGCTTTGCATGCAATAATTATTTCCTGGGCAGAACCACAGTGAAGAAACTACCTAGCTGAGTGAAGCCCGCCCTCACCTCACAGAGGGACTGCAGATGCGGGATGCTGGTGTCAGTCTGTTTTCCAGTAGCCACCTTACACAAAAATATTTATGCATTCCTTGGACTGGAGCTGGAAAGAACGTTTCAGCTCTTTCAAAACAGTGTTCTCCAATGTGCTAACACACAGGCACAACAACAAACACCCTCGCCGGCGTAGTATTAAGCCATGCTAGTATTTATGCACAGTGGAATTGCTTCAAAAGGAAAGATCGCATGCATCCCTCCAAAAAGGGCCTTGAAGATGTTCTCCCAAAAGGCGAGGAGTGAGGACTCAATTCCCTAACTCATCAGCATCACTCGCAGGATTTTTCTCCTAGGTTAGATTCACTGTGACTAACTCTTCTTGTGCATTGTATCCTGCAGCCTTAGGCACCTGTATGAAAACTTTATCCTACAAGGCAGGAAGCTGCCTAAAAACAAGGGGCTGTATCAGTAAATGCAGTGATAGCCTAACTCTGTTTGGAAATGGTAAGTATTCCAGCAAGAACAAGTAATGTTAAAAAATGAATTATCTGTTATTTTTTCCTCTTTTGAAATGTGGAGGAGGTATGTATGTGTCTGTGTAGCATAAACATCAAATATTCCTGGCAGAACAGAAACGAATGATTTAGAAAGAAAAGGAAGATTAATTCCCCATAAGCAACTGAGAAAATATTCAGAATACATTCTTTAGCTTGCCTTTGCAAATTAAGTCCTCACTGTTGAAAGGCCTGCATGAAGCTCTCTTGTAAAATTAGACCCACCAAGATGGTTTTTCAACAAAAATTTGTTTGAATACTGAGTTCCTGCTATATCTAACACAGCTTCGCAAGTACCTTTCCTCCAAAGGGGTCCAAATGTTTAGCACTTGCAGATCACAGCAGGGTGAAATAAAAATGAGACAAATATTTGTGGAATAAATATTAGTAATGTTTACAATTTTGCCTTTCATATGAGAGTGTCGAAAATACAAATATCTATTAGTCAGAAAATGTGGCTGCTAGCTGTTACTATCATCTTCCCAAGACGCTTATTGTTGAAAATTGTAAATAGCTCATCTCATGCTTGCCGATTTAAACTAATTAAGATTGTAACTCTGTATCTCTATACTGAATTAACACAAAGGTACAGAAACTCTAAGTACCACTTTGAGAAGTTTTATTCTTCTACATCAGTGCTTTCCACATGACTCATCTGAACAGTCACTGCATGCAACAGTTTGATCAGCTCCCAACATCAGGCAAGCCACAGAATGGAACAAAAAGATTAGCACTTATGTATCAACCATTAAAATGATGATGAACTTAATTTGCCAACTCCGTTAGTCTTTCTAGAAAGGTTTATTGTCTGTGCTGTACAGTAACTGTAATAATGACATTGAAAGGACTATAAAAAATAACCTAAAAGTATATAAATCAATAACAAAGTTACATGTATGATTCTTCAACCCAGCTGAAGTTTATGGACCTGCATCACATTTGTTCAGCATTACAGACTAAAATCTGGATGAATCTGCTACTGACTATAGAATTTTCTTCATCCCGAGTTTGATTTTTGTTGGTGTTTGAGCTAAAAAGGACAGGGAAATTATGCAGTTTCCTCTTCTGACAAAAGGAGATTTAGCTTGAGAAGTCCATTAGGCATCAAGATAATGGCAATAAACATCCTGTCACCAGAATAATAGAAATTACTATAGAATACTCAAAGAAGCAAAAACTAACAATGGAAGGAACACCACGCAAATAGGAAAAGTAAAATTGGACCTCACTTACAATCTAAAAGTTATTCACAGTGCTACAATATACCTTTGGAAAAAGCTGTCCAGGGTATGACACAATTTCAGCAGACTACTTGAACGTATGGGGCTGTTCAGGTACATAGGTATGTAAATGTATATACTTCTGTCCACACACTGTGGACATAATACTTCTATGCATTCCTCTCAGTTGAAGAGAAGGCATTAGTCTCTTGGGCAAATCGTGAGGGAAAAGCAATTTAAATCCATTCATCAGATCTGGAAAAGCTCCACTTGAGCGACAATCTGTATTAATGTGTTGAAGTATTCGCCAGCAACCAGATTTTGGTATACAAGGTGCAAGGAGTTTGTGGCTTGGCCAGTTTCTGTACTGAGTATAGACTGTGCTCTAGACAATGATTTACAGTGTCCAGCTGGAGCTGCTTTAAAAAGCAAACTCAGACTCTAAATTACTAATTAACAAGGTACAAAGATGCTTCCACAAAGGATCCATCAATTATTGTAGTAATCTCAGCGGGATATGAAGCTGGTGTCCTTTAAAAGGACAATTAAAAAATTAAGCAGCATATTTATTTGTACTACATTTGTTGTTTACTTAATAGAAAAAGGTTTAAACAGTATGTACATAACTGTGACATCACGATTGTGGAAGTCTCGTGAAGAAATACTAGCATAAATATAAAATGGCTGCTCTTTGCAGACAGGACTGTCTCTTCTTCGTATTTCTTCAGTGCTTACACAATTAAACTGTAATTTTGAATTTTGATTGTTTACTGCTTTACTTACTTTTGTAAAAAAACTGCAATTAATGCTCAATCAAATTCTGCCATCAGCTGCATTCAATGGAGATAGGCAGAAATCAGGTTTGAGGGTCTTTAACTCAAAAAACAAGACACAGCCGTGTACACGTGCCCCACAACCGATCTGATTACAGTCAATTCATATATGGCTTTTAGTATGCTGTCTCAGTAATTAAAGAAGAAAGAGGCTTTGGAGTTCTCATTCAAAGAACAGTACAGGCCTTCTGAAGATCAGCTTTAAGAACAAGCTAATCACTATTTCAGCATTCAATTTCAGGAAGCTGTTTCTGGGAGTCCTTTCACTTCATCAGCCATGCTACATTGCAAAGACAGGTGTTTGTATTTAATCAATGCATTTTAGTTATGTTCCAGGTATTCAATTAACAGTGCTCATTGCCAGCCCATAGCCAGCATGGCAGACCATCTTGGAAGAGCAGCAGCCAAGGAATATTGCTCCTGGCTTTTCACCAATCCAATAAATAAACTTCCCCTGCACCATCCTTTTAAATACCTTCATTTTTAAATTAGATTTTGATTTTCTGCTCAGAAACACCTAAACCTCTGTTCAGCCAACAAAACCTATTTTGTAATTTTGATTAGCATGATCTGTCTCCCCTGCTTTTTTTTTTTTTTTTTTTCTTAGCAGCTGGCCTGCTAGCGGAGGTTAGACTACTTCACAAAATAATAGAGAAGATTTTATTAAGGAAGTTTTTACTTTGGCATCCTCTCTCACATTTTTGAAACAGCTTTAAATACGTGCATGTTACAGAAAGTTTGGACCAGATAAGAATACTGTAAATTGGTTAAACTGTACTGGTTAAAGGGAACATGGTCTGAGTCAGAAACTGATCAAAAGGGATTTTTTGTATTTCTCTACCACACAGATAATGCTGACAGACAAAATGATATATAGCTATTTTCATCCCAGGAATCTAAATTGCTTTTATGCAGTATTATCTTATATGTTAAAGTTATAAAGCCAAAAGCTAATATCAGAGAAATAAATATTTATATTATGGGCTTTTACTGTGAATCAATTTTGTGTAACTAAATGAGATGCCGCCACTGTTTGCACTCACAGCTCCTTCCTCTGTGGAACACTGTCAGTTTAAGAGAAAAGATCAAAACCACATTCAGGTTTAGCCACCGGACACTGCGTGCTCGCACACTCCTGCCTTTGATTTGTCACTGCGTTGTTTAAGCTTCTTAGGGACAAGCTCACATTGAAAAATGAGGCTACTCAGAAATCATGACATCTAAAAATTGTGCAACCGCTTCTAAAGTTTGCTGACTGACAACTGGATACTTACAAGATGCAAAGAAGCATCCTGCCACTGCTTTTAACGATTTGTATTTCAGCACTACAAGCGCAATTTTAGTTTATATGTCAAAGCTGTATCCCTATGTATCATATAGTTGGGAATGGGTATGCTCAGGTGCAGAAAAGATTTAAAACATGACAACAACAATAAATAGCAGTATATAAACCTGTGGTCTAATAATCCCACCCATTTGCCTCATAAACCCCAAATTTCAATGTGCCATAAAATCAGCAGACACCCACTAAACTGACCACATTAGCTATCACACATCAACATGGTAACACGGAGAGAGTTTCCCTAAGGCAGCGAAGCACTCTCTGTATGATGCCTCAACCCAGGCAGATGTTCCACTCCTCCAGTTTTAGAGAGCGGATTACTTTGCTAGTATAGCTTGTCAAATTTTGGTGATGCAGTTAGAAAGTCAAATGCAAAAGTGGGGATAATAGCCAAGAATGCTCAGCTGCTGGTAGTTTCCTCTCAGTTATACTGTAAAAGTACTATAATACTGCTGCATTGCATTTTAATGTCATGTGAAGAAGAGGGACAGTCTTCCTCTTGCAGTTTCATGATAATTTAACACGTGCCCCTGAAAGCCACCATCAAATGGTGAGCCACACTTTCTCATCATGACTTCAGGCACATGTTGCCACATACTCTCTTCAGTAAGTTCAAGACCTTTTTTGGTGGGTTAGCTATCAGATCAGCTTGCTAGTCTAGGTCAGCATGTCAGACAGCTGCACCTGATGCAAGGGAAGCAGTCAGAGGTGAGAACAGGGAACACATAACTTCGCTGACAGCCAACTGCCATGCGGCGGGGTGTGATGCAAATGAAAACATATTTCAGCAGTCTGGACCCAACCCTTTTACAACTTTTTCTTTAGGTTTAAAGGTTTAAAGGAAGTATAAGCCAGGGACTCATACTCCACTCCCTCAGGTTATGCAGCGCAGTTACGTAAAGTTATGATGAGAGACAGAACCATGCAAAAGCTGCATTGTTCCCTCTGGAATGAGACAATTACATATTAGATACTGAGCTTGAATTATTGAGAACTGCCCACTTAGCAGAGCAACAAGCTCTGAAGGAACCATTCAACAATAGAAACGCCAATACATCTTGATTAGAACTTTTTCCATTTCAGAGCACTATCAGTCAGGTTACCACAATCTGTTTGAGATGAGATGTTTAACCACTTAGATAGTGAGGAAAAGGAGAAATCTACAGACTGTACAGACCAAGACCAAGTGGGCCATTAAAAAACAAATAAACAAACAAACAAACAGAGCACCTCTGCTCCCTCCCTCCTTCTTTGCATCCTATTAATCCAAATCCTTGCATGAAAGGATGAAAGCACTCTTCCACTCCTTCCATTCTCACAGGGCTTTAACTGAGTGTAGGGTCTTAATACCTAACACAACGAATGCCAAGTGACTCACGCAATGATAGAAGTACTCCTATTCATGTTTTGTGCATCTTCCCTTCTCCAACAATTCATCCTACCCTGTTCTCTCCCTTGGTTCTTTGGGTCAGGTTTTTGCTAGCCTCACCACCTCTACCTAGAGCTGTGTATCTGGACTCTAAAGCCACACATCGCTACCTTCACAAAAGTCTAACCAAAACCAAAACACAAATCAATGTAGCATCTACTGGGCAAGAGAAATGGTTGTTCTGGATTCAAATGCTGCAACCACAATAACAATACTTTCTCCAAAATATTACCTCTGCTACTTAGTATCACCAGAAAATGGAATCTACACAAGACTAGCTCAAGAAGAAACATTTCCTGAAAACAGGAAACTTAATGTTGAACTAAAAAGAACCTACAGGAAATGTGCACAGGACCTGACAGGAGCCTCCCTGGCTGTGCGCATCAGTCAGCACTGTCAGACCTCTGGTACGATAATTGCGCGTAAAGATCCTTTCCCTAATGTTATGCTTCACTTCTTAAAAAAGAATTCTGTTTAAGAAAGCCATTTTCATTTTCTGTATGAACTACTGCTTACAGGCTCCTGAAGCAAAACTCCAAAGTCATAAGGGATACCATAACTCAAAAAGCCAGTTGCAGACATATGACATAAGAAGTGTAACGAGGCTTTCACAGAATGTATTTTGCCAGATATGGAGCACTTCTACATACCTCCATAGTTGTCACAACCACAGCAGTATCCACATACATCCTCACACTATACCGTATTACAGTCTAATACCCAGATGTGCAAAAGCCTCATCCTGTCTGTTGACTTCCCTCCAAGACAAACTCAGACAAAAGTCAGGCGGGTGTCCCTGTAGTCTCTAGTACGTTAGAACCTCAATGCACAAGTCAGAGGGATGTGGCCAAATATACCAGAGAAATATGTGGCTACCATCACAGACATGGCCAGAGCCATAGCTATGGAGACTGACAAAGAATCTGTTTCTGGCAACAGAGAGGTCTAGCTTTTGACTTAGAGGGCAGGTTATATCACCTACTGTTTAGTCAAGCATCAGGCTTGAACTAATTGGACTCCCCAAACAGTAGGATTAGTGTGCCCGACTTAGCCTTTGATCTTTCTGACATATATGAACTGAGCCCTGCGTAGTCTTTTATTGTGCATATGTTTGCATTCATGTGTGTTTGCACATGTGTTTTTCAGATGGGGCCCATAAAACAAAGTTTCAGCCTGGTTTGCAAATACCCGTCCAAGTAATGTACAGCTTCTCTAGCTCTTCCAGTGCTTAAATGTGACTTTGAGGCCACTCCAGGTAAAAGCCACAACTTTACCCCTGCACGCACATACATGCACAGGCACAGATACGACTGTGTTATTCTGTAAGCATGCCTCATTTAATGTAACAGCCCTACAGGGCACCTGTTAAAAGCAGTCGAGACTTCCACCTATTTCAGGAGATTTGTCCTGCTATTTTAAACCCAACAGGTCAGTGAGCAGGTCCGAGGCTCCGTTGTTAGTCAAGCATCTGTAGAAATGCTTCTTTCAGGAGGGAAAAAAAAAACCAAAAAACAAAACAACAACCCAGCTCGAGATGCCCGGTACCCTTTACATCTGCTGCTCAGCTGGAGACGCAGTTAAAAGGCCATTAGAAGTGCAAGGTGACAGACCTCACAGGCTAGGCGAGCTGGAGAGCAATTTGTTGTTTGCATGAGGAGCGTCAGCCCTTGCTGCTTCTTTTTGACGGAGGGAAAGCAGCTCCCGTCCTGAGCCCTGAAAACCAAGGCCAGGACAGGCGGCCGGTGGGTCTCCATCACCGCACTGGCGCTGCGCTGTAGAGCCTCCTCGTGGGCACCCAGCTTTCTACAGCGGGCTGGTGGGACATGAACCCTCCCAGCGTTATTAATAACCCCTGACTTTGCTCACCGGAGCCTCGCTCCGCCAGGCGTAGCGGTAGGGCCTGAACCGCAGCCACCCCTGCATTCCGCGGGAGCGCCGGCGCCTCTTCCCCAGCACCTGCCTTCAAACGCTGCGCGTCCTCGGTGCTTTGCAATCACTCCACAGAATAAACTGCCACTGCTGCTTCACTTTGCTGGAAGGAAAAGGTCACGTTAGCCGAAAGAAGCTCATCAGAGAGAGCTGGTGGTCTTTGTGACAGCCTCCTGTATCGAGAACTGAAAAAATTTCTTAATAGGGAAGCTTATTTTTTTGGAAGCGTGCAGGGGCTCCGGAGCAATCGATAGTGATGAAAGCAAACCTTAGTTTCAGTAGGTTTCAGGCTGTTTTTACACACAGAGGAATAAAGTGATAAGAATTTTACCAGGCATATGTTTTCCTGCCATCTGCAGCACATTTTAAATTCCTTTTGCATCTTGTAATGTATTCTCTCTCTTTAGCAAAAGAAGTAGTCTGTCTTTAAACACCAACCTTTATACGCTGTTCTTAGAAATTTGCAGAGAAGTGTTAATTCTTTTATACATATTTAAGCTGCTAAAATAATTATGCCTGCTAGTATGAGCAGTCGAAACCACAGGATGAAGGTTCCCTTCCCAGGGAGACAGCACCCATTAACCAGGTACGAAGGGGAGCATACAGTCATAGTTCACTGAAAACGTAATTTCATTTTGCTAGTAATAGGAGTGCTGATACTTTGATACCATAATGGAGTTTTAAGCACCAAGCTTGTTATTTCAACTAGAAACTTTAATGTAATTATGCATTTTTACTTTACTAAGCAGAAAGGAAGATTAGTATGCATAGTTTTCTTACATGTATTGTGGGGAATAACACAAAGATCTCTGAGTGATACTGCAAGATGCTCAAGTCATTCAAAAGAAATGGCAGGTGGTAATTTTAAAGACAAATTACCCAGAAAAGCTTTTATTGTTGATCACTTGTTACAAGATTTGCCATTTGCAAGTAATTGTACATTCAGCTGAAACTGACCTTTTATGAGAGCCAAGTGGTAATATAAATGAAATGAATATATTCTTTATTGCAGTAATATAAAAAGAATGGCCTGAGCTTTTAACATAGTGCTTGACCTCTCTGGTGTCTGAACACCACCTAATCTCAGGAGTATTTCACAATAGCATATGATGAAATAAGTACTAATACAGCATTAGAACAAGTTTAACACATTAGCACTTAGGAGTGTAGAAAACGTTATAGCTTTAGGTTTGCTTTTTGATTATAAATCAGACTGACAACAGAAAGAAAAAAGATGACTCGAGTGCAATACACTGAAATTCATCATTACACTAATTATTAAAGGATACTGCCTTTTCTATTTTGAAGTCCCTCTTTTCAAGATACTCTACCATCGGCAAGTCACACTGGAAAACTCCAGATGCCAAGATTTAAAATTCTCAGTCAAAAATTACTCATTCATAAGCATTAAAAACATGCTATTTCTCCTCTACAGGCCCTCCTCATCTTACAAAGAGCACCTTTAGGTTTAGACGTACATACCTAAGTTGTGTTCCCTCTAATGGCATCAGTCACAGACAAACCAATAAATATGTACAAAAGTGACAGCAAAGCCAGGTCTCAGAAAAGCTGTACTTCCTCCTAGCTA
This sequence comes from Ibycter americanus, assembly GCA_035590275.1. NCBI lineage: Eukaryota > Metazoa > Chordata > Aves > Falconiformes > Falconidae > Ibycter > Ibycter americanus. The sequence goes on along the minus strand of JAVJGI010000014.1, from coordinate 54,109,278 downwards.
AATGCACATACTGGTTTATTAGCACACACCATTCACTCACAACAGGAAGACAAGGGAGGCCTTAAGGAGAGGTGACCAGAGAGCCTCCTGAAGCTGCAGTTACTGAAATCACAAACAGAGGTGAGGAGCAGTCATACACTATGTGGAGGATACCACTACAACAGCACTAAAACAAGAAAAGTATAAAGTTTACATGAAATTCCATGTCCATCTTTATTGTTGCCACCCAGGTCAGGAGTGAATTAATCTCCAATGACCCAACTCAGATTTCACAAATTTGAGTTGATTATATTATTGATTGCAGTAAGGCTATTCCTTTTTTTACACTCCTAAAACAACCACACAAGGTGCCTGTGAATCCCCATTTGCCTCCTGGTCTACAGCCACTTTCTTCACACAACTCTCGGTGACAGCCGCAGAGAAACAGTAGAAGACAGCATTAATTAACAAGTGCTTTGATACAGCTCCTCGGTCAGAAGGATTTTCTGCTGTTCTCCTGTCAACCTATCATTACATTTTAGAGCTACTTACAGGAAAGCAAAACATTCCAAAAGAGCACCTTGGGAACATCTGACATGGACTAATAGCTCAATTGCATGAGTGACTGCTGAGTTGATTTTTATTATTATTATTACCACTTTAGAGCTGCAAGCAACTGTGTTATGTTTGCTAGCTTTCTTCAGTCAACGCCTCTGTATTATGCCAGTATGAAGCCCATTCATCAAAGCACAATTTCAAGTGACTCCTGACCTTCAAAATGAAGGGTTTGCTTCTGCTTTCATTTCAGTTACTTTCACTACAATGTCTCTGTGTTGCCAGAATCTCACCTCGTTTATCATCTGCACAGGAGAACAAAGCTCACTAACTTCTTACGCAGTATTTAAAATTAAAAATCTTTACAGTTGGATGCTTTACCAGGACACCTCTAGTCTTTCTCTAAATACACTATTATTCAGTATCTAGTAAAAAAAAAACAAAACCAAACAACAAACAAACAAAAAAGCAACAAACCCAAACAAAACCACAACCCACACAATATGCACACCCTTCACCTTTCAAAATCTCTAGATCAACTGGAAGTGGAAAGGCACAAATCAAACACACCCATTATTTTTAAACAGCCAGACATCCAGTTTCATTCAGAAAACTCTGAGACAAGGACACACTCCACCTTTAGCTTTGATGTTTCATTTTCATGGCTTCCCCTACGATGCTGGAAGTTTTTGAAATCATGGTTGGAGTTACACAAGTATTGCTAACAGATACGTGCTGTGATTTTTCTCTTTTGTATTGACTTTCAGATGACAGATTTTCCCACAGCAAAAACCTTTCCTACAAAGTCCTCAGAAGCTCCACTCAGTGCTTGTGAATGCTGGGTCACAGCAGCGTGAGCCTGACAGCTCAGCTCTTCCTCACGTGCAGGACACTCCACAGCAGCTCTGTGAGAGGGCAGATTTTACAAGGGTAGCCCAGCCACCCCACAAGCTACTGCTACCCACTCTGCATGTGACTGATGGACAGAATCAAGCCCACAGCAGCATATTATGTATACTTCGAATTTTCTTCCTCCTTTCATTCCCAGGCCAAGTTCCCTTACTGAGGACTTACTCTTGATAACCTGTGTTGGAAACCAGCTTTATATACTTACTCCAGTGTAGGCCACAGCACCAGAATTTGGTGATCAGACAAGATGTCAGACACAGCAGGCTGATTACAAATAACTACTATAAAATTACATTGAACAATTCAGCATTGTTGTAAAAGCAGAGCAGACAACTGTAATCAAGTTATTACCAACTTCAACACATTTCACGTGCAACAAAATACCGCCGGAAAACCTCGCCTTACTGTGCAAAAACTACAGCTTTTTAAACATCTAACGTCTACTTTCTCCATTAAAAAATGAGTGCCAGTACAAATAATTTTACAAAAGTTATCTAAAAAGCTTCATTCAACAGATGAGTATCTCTATGTCCGTAGCCTCTCTCATTTAAAGGGATTCTTCAGCTCTTTGCATCAGCACAGACACGCTTTGAAGCAGTACATACACACTACCTCTTCAGTTTATCAAGTTTCAAGAGTCCTAGCTAGAAAGCAGCTTTTAAACTAATGACAAATGCAAACATACGACTACTGTTAAATCGGAATACATAAACCATACTGCGTGTTACTATTTTCCATCATATTATCAAGCCACTGATGCACAATCTTTTGAAAACACAATGTTTGTTCAGAAATATGACTGTAATTAAAGTTGTTTGAACTCTTTAAAACATAAGGCATTTGACAGACTAGACTTCTTTCATAACAGTAACAAATTGCTTCCTTAACCAAGTCAGCATGGTGGAAAAAGACAGAAGGAAAAAAAAAAAAAAAAATTGCTATGAAACTTGTACACTGATTGCTTTAATTAAACTTTCAACATTGCACCGGGTTGCAAATACGCAGTTTTCACATTAACAAGAGCACATGCTGCATGAACAGTTACCACACAACCTCTCAGCACCGTACAAGAGCATACTCCGAAACACACCTTAAAGCAATTCTAGTCTTCCGACAACAGAGTAACTTGAATAGCTACACACAGAACTGCTCACAAGTTGATACACCAACTAGCAACAAGAGACATAAACCACCAAAACACCCTTGTAATAGGAAGCTCAGAAAAAATAACTCATACTTGCATAAACCATGTACTTCTTAACTATAAAAGTAGATATTACTTACAAAGCTTAGCAGGAAACTGAAGAGTAATTTTGGATTGAACTAGTGTTAAATATTTAACTACCAGGAGTCCTGTGCTGATACATGTTAGCAGAAACTTGCAAATGCTGGGATTACTGAAAAATTGCACAGCAACTTTGCACTGTACATCCAGAAAACAAATGAGACGACAAAACCTCTCTGTGAGCTGAAAGCAACAAGTGTTTACCGAAAGTTACTAGAAGTCTGAAATTCACTGGGAATTTTTTTTTTTTTTTTTTTTTTTTAAAATGGGACAGTGCATATCCCACCACTCTGTCTCAAAGCAGATGGAGTAACAGTGGGCGAAGGGAAAGCGTGACTGCATATTCAAAGGATTTGTGGCTCACAGGAGAGATTCCATGATTTGATGTAACTGCTGAGCAACCTGAAGATAATTTTTTTTAAAAGAGCACAGAAAGACCAGAGAATCAGTGAGCCTGAGGGACGAAGGTGCCTGTGGAACAGTTATACCCACAGGTCTTTTACTCTCCTGCCTTGTCTTAAAGCACATCGGTGGGTGAGACCTATGTGTCAGAAGGAACCAGGGTGGCTATGCAGAGATCTGGTCTGCTCTGCACTGGCAACGTGGAACAACCTTCCCCGTATTTTTGTGAACGGCATCCTCGCTGTCCTGACATTTTCCACATTTATCATTCCTCTTGTAAAGCGCTAAATACCGCACAGTGAAAAACTGTGGCTTTATTTCACCTCAAGGAAGATAAATCTACTCCTTCCAACTTTAAAAAGGAAGCAAGCAAACCTAATTCACTCTACAAACAGCAGCACCTAGCAGCAAAGTGCCAGTGGCAAAGCAGAAATCTTCCTTGAGGGCTCAAGCAGTCCAATTTAAGCAGCCCGAGCTCCTGCCTTCCCCTATCATTTCTCTCTTTCTGTCGTGCTCTCCGACTGCTAAAGGATTATCTGCCCCGGACATATTTTTATTCAGTCAGTCCCCAAGATGCAACAGGGATAACATTGTAGGGAAAAGCAGGAAAATATAACTACAATAAAAAACAACCCCAACACCTTCCTAGGCAGATTGCGATATAACCTGTTGTAGGCATGTTTCAGCAGAAGGAAGAGCCAAGTAACAAGCTGCTGGGGTCTCGAGCGGC
>JAVJGI010000014.1:54062901-54099589 GCA_035590275.1 Ibycter americanus | reverse complement strand
GATGCAGCAGAGGCAAGAAGCAGGGTGGACTGGCCTGAAGAGGATGGAGAAGCAGCATGGACAGTAGATGAACTTTTGGAACCTAGTGTGGGACTGGTGGTGGTGCTGAGGCACGAGGGGGCTGGTATGGGATGGTAAAAGCCTTGTTGCAGCTTGATAGTTTAGTAATACTGCAACACAGAACATGCTCTTGATATTGAGGACCAAGTTGCCCCCACTCCAGGCTGTATGCCCCAAAAGGGAAGCCAGAACACGCTCCTTTTCCTGTAGAACTCTGTGAACAAATATGAAGAAAATGTTCTTATTCTAGGTCTACAGTGTCTTCTCCAGGTGGATGTGGTTCTTCAAAAGCCCAGAAATCATTAATTGTATGGTGATGAGATAACACTCTGAATGAAACTGAGCTGTGAGTTTGTCCCAGTGAAACTTTCCACAGGCCAGTTCAATGAAGGCATACATTGCAGTATCAATAGGTCCCTTTTTACTGGTTTTTCATGTTGTGTCCATAGCCTTCAGAGAAAAACTTTCTCCACACAGCACAAACTGCTCTTCCTTATCACTATATGTTAGAAAGGGAAACTTTTTTTCTTTGCATTTATGGTATTTGCTGCAAAATTAATGCAAAGCCCAGTTCTCTCCGAAAAGTAAGCTCTAGAGGCACAGGTGTGAAGAACTTGTCTTGCTCTTGAAGTTGTACTCAAAATAGAATTGTCAACACAGCTGCTAGATAAGTCCTCTTAGAAAAGGGTTTTTCAGACTCATGGCCAAGAAAACAGACCTGCTAAATATACAGAATAATGAAATACAACTAGCTTTCTTTCCTCTGAAAATGCTCAGAGACAGAAGGTAAAAAAATGATCTAAGATTCCATATGCTCACTTACACATAATATAGGAGGATTAGGCTCCCATAAAAAAGATTTATAAGTGGTAATCAGTGATATCATATTAATTATAAGCAGTAGTGGTTGCTCTTGAAATCTGCAGGCTATGCTATTTTGGTCAAATAGCAGCATTTTATTTTAGCTGTTCATTTTATGAAACCTTTTGTGAAGAAATGCTAGAAGTTTATGCATAGCAACTGAATGGGTAAGTTGAAATGCCTGGGCTTCGCAGCAACAGTACGTGAAGGCTGGACAGAACCATCGTACCGTTTAGGTGAGGATTACAGCAAACAATCCAAGGCTGTTGTTCATAATAATAATTTTTTAAAAATATATTTTTCTATTTATATAAAGTAGTGTCATTTAACCTGCCCATTTTTCATAAAAACAATGGACCACACTGGCATTGTCTCTTAAATAAAATGCCTACAGAAATTCTTTTTAAGACCGTAACTTTTCATTTCAATAAGCAATGAATCCATCAGACTGAAGTGCACATATATAGACAAATTCTGTTCTTATGCTCAATTTCACTGAAGTCCAAAACATTTTTAAAGCTTGAATAAATGTTGGCAAAGTTCCAAAATCCAACTATTTATATATTTGTGTCAATCTTACACTGACCAAGAAATAGCATTTTAAATATTATGTACTGCCTCTTTTGTGCTGTTATGATGCTTTCCTTCTAAATGACTGTTCTCCAGCTCAGGAAGGATTTTAACATTATACTAGGTCTTTCCAGACCAAATGCCATTTTTCATAAGAACAAATATGTACATGATCAGGTTCATTTTCAATCATATATGTTTATGAATCTGCTCCTCTCTAGTTAATCCATGGATATGATGCAACATCTGTTCTGATTCAAGAAGATTACCTCAAAGATTCCTAAAAATGGCTAAGCATCTTTTTATCCTTTTTTTCTTGTACCATCTTACTATCATTAGAAAGTAACAAGTAAAACAAAAAATGACTTGATATATAAAGTCAAAGAAAAACATTAATTTCCAAACACCATTTAGACTGTAGATTAATACTTTTGACAATTATTACTTACTTTTAAACATGCATATATAAAATATCAAACTACAGATTATATTGTAACAATATTGCAGAGTTTAAAATGTTCAATATGCAATAGATTGTCACTAGAAAATCTAGCTTTATTTAGATCATAGGCCTGAATAATGGAAAAGTCAACAGGTGTTCATTGGTGACAATTTTCACTCATATCTTATCAATTTGCAGTATCTTTTTTTTTTTTATTATTCTCTTCAGTTGAAAGTTGAGGCGATGTTATGCAATAGACAGAACATTATTTTTGGTAGAAAAGTACACTCTAATATATGCATTAAAGCTGTGAATGTAAGGTTTATAGGTTTTAAATTACAATTTCCAAGCAATGTGTTTAAAAGTATATGATATGTTCTCTGACAAAGATCAAAGGGCTTAATATATTTTGTAAATTACAGCTATAATGATTCCATTTGCAAAAGATGTAATTTACTGGTCTATTTTCATAATGAATAGGAGCCTAACGAATCACACAAGCTTATACATTCAGCAAAAATACAGGACATCTTAGACTTGACTTGGAATGTGCATTATGATAATAGTTAAGATTTTATTGGAGACTAAATTTTCTTTTCATTTCTTGGCATGCTTGCCTTGTCAGCTTTCTTGGGTGATTTAGTTTTCTAAAACAAAATATCTTTTAGGAATATCAGTGAATGAAGTGAAGAAGGAGGCTGCAATGGTGCATTTGTTCCTGTGCTCATGCAAGTGTACTGGAAGGCTGTGAGAAAGGAAAGGCCAGGTTCTTAGGTAAAGATGGGCAAGAAACCTCTTGTGAGGATTAAAGGAAAATACACCTCAGACACAATTATATAACTTCATTTTTCTTGGCATTTTTAATAGAATGACGTCATCACCTTGATGTCATGGAGTGGGCATGGCATGCCTCATAATCAAAATAGAATATTGTATAGAATCATTAATTTGTTCTCTTTTCCATGGATGTTTTAATAGAGATTTGCATGGGTTCATGGAAAAACTAGATGGGCTGATGGTAAAGAAATTAGTTGACAATTGCTAAATATACAGAGTTGACTTCTGGCTCAGGAATAACATGAGCAACCAGTTGCTCAAGATGACAGATTATATATTTGTCCTTTTCTGTACTTTCTGTTGGCACGTGCTTTGGGCCACTGGCAGAGAAGGAGCAGCCTGCTAGGTCTACCCTCCAGTCAAAGCCAGTACAGCCATTTGTATGTTATATTCCTAATTTGGTTTTGATCTTACGTACCTAGAACAAAAGCTAACCTAAATATAAAGTAAATGCTTTTCTCTTTGGGTCTGGAAAAACATACTGGTTTCTGAAGTGCATTCAGTGAATTCAGACCTCTAGCAGGCAGCAGGGCAGACCCCCCCATAAACATGCATGCCTTGTAAATCCCTCGTAATCCTCCAGTTTACCAACCTGCAAAACCTCCAGTTTACCAACTTTGCAAAACGCTGCAAGTTTTGCAAAGATTGTCAAAGCCTTATTTTTTTCCACTTCCCACAGTCAGGACAGTTCACAGGAATTACCACATTCAGTAAGATCGCTCGCTGGACAAGTACAGTATCTTCCTTCTAAAAGTATGTTCTGCTTCACAGGGAAGCACAGCCCCTCCCTCGCTGCCTCCCTCCCACCTCCCCCTCCCAGTAAACCCCCCTCACTTGCTACTGAGTGATATTCCATGGGAGGGAAATTTTTTTCAGTCCCAGCAGTATTTTCTAGTTTGATTCAACACAGCTCATGTCCATTTGACCTTTAAATGGCAAAACTGATAAGATTTTATTAATATCAGTGTAAAAGTCTTCGGGTTTTTTATCTTCAGGAGACTAAATTCCACACATTTAATTGAATAAAAGGATCACTCCTCCTAGGGACAGGAAAGCTCACAGAACCTCTCTCTGTATTTGCCAACCTACTGCTCAGAAAATTCCTGTCTGCTACAGCCTTAAGTTCGTGTTCAGCAAGCTACAAATCCAAACTTAGGGGGGAAAAAAAACCTGTCTGGTTTTTCATGGGACATTTACCCCACTTCTTTCAAGACACTTTTTGCAGATATTACAAAAGAAAGGGCTGTATTCTTTTAACGATACTCATGTTCAGGGAGTTCTGTTGATTTACAATTTTGATACAGAAAAATCAGATATGTGTATTGATCTGTTCTTATTCAATTCTTTGTTGGTTAATTTAGTGGCAACTAGCTTTTCCTGTACTGCTTCAGTACTGCTTTGTAGTTCCCAGCATTACCTTTAACTCTTCTGTTAGGTATCATATTCGGCCTCCCTCCACTCTTCAGACAGTAGCTGGCTTTAATTATAAAATGTGTATTTGTTAAGTAGCTCAGATGCTTTATTTTTATTTCCAGACTCACAGGTTTTAGGAGAATGCCTCTTTCTCTGGAGATTATTTTCATTACCCCAACATGAACCCTTCATCAAGATGCTTCAGTGTATCTTCCTTTGATACTTCTTACCGCTGTCAGCAAAACTATCATTAGTATAATCATATCACCACCTTTCTTTTTTTGTTTTTCCCAAAGCTCGGAGTTTTAATGTTAAGATTTCAAAAAAGTGCTAGGAGTGGGAAGGGCAGGAGATTTGCAAAAAGCAAGAAAAAAATAAGTGGGACACTTCCTTTTCCCACTACAAGTACTTCTTTGCAGTTTCCTCTGCAGCAACTACAAAACTGTAATTCATAAAAAAATAATCAGTTCCAAAGCAGGTAAAACACAGTGGAGAGACTGTGGGAACCCAGCAGACAAAGATGTGTATATTTGTGGAGGATCTAGCAGCCCACCTGCTCCTTATGCATGGCTTGTCCTCCGGTGATACCTAAGCAGCATATGACCCCATGGGCACGTGCAGTATTGCAGGTGGCCACCTGCCTCCAGGCAGCCTTTGCATTTGCCTAATCTGACAAGCTGCAGATAACCGACTAGCACATTTCCATTATCTGATCAAGTCTTAGGGTGGTGTCTTTGCAAAGATAGCAGGCTTGTGCCCTGCCTTCTCTAGAAGAGCTGAGGTGCTGAGGTAAGAGAGCCTGGAAATCAGTGGCTGAGGAGTCATGCTCAGCCTCACAACTTTGAAGATAAGTTTCTCTGCAGAGTCCAAATATCAAGTCAGATATCAATTCCTTTAGAATAAACAGGAGAAATGTAAAAGCCATTTTTCTGTGTTATCTGCAATTCCAGTGGGAGTTTTGAATATGAAGATTGCTGAATATGCAGAAGGTCATTTATGAGCCTATTTGTACTCTTCTGTGTGATTGCTAGAAAAAAGCTTGGAATTCTTACACTTTAGTATTGCTGTTTTCAGTAGTGGTGGGACCAGATGACTTTCAGAGGTCCCTTCTAACATAAATTATTGTATGACTCTGTGAGCTCAATGCGTTATGCTGATTTTTGGATGAGAAATAAAGTTACACAAAGAAAAAAGAGAAAGACTTCTGAAAAGAACTTGGTGCCAAGATTCATCTTTCTTTGTGGTTCAGATCTCAGCTATAGGAGTCATGAGCATGACTACTCGCAGCAATGACTCTTGGCCTCTTCAAGAACCTGCTTGGAGGGATCCCATGGGTTAAGGCTCTAGAAGGTAGAGTGGTCCAATGGAGCTGGCTAAAATTCAAGCATCACTTCCTCCAAGCTCAAGACAGCTGCATCCCTATGAGTAAGATCCCAGACCCTGGAGGCAAGAGGGGAAGTCTGGAGAAAGGAAGACTCTCCTAGTTGAAGAGGATCACTTGGAGATCACTTAAGCAAACCTGACACCCAGAAATCCATTGGCCCTGATGGGATGCACCCCTGAGGTGCTGAGGGAGGTGACAGATATTATTGCTAAGCCATTCTCCATCATCTTTAAAAGGTCATGGAGGTTAAGGTCGGTGCCTGAGGGCTGGAGGAAAGCCAGCATCACTCCAGTCTTCAAAAAGGGCAAGAAGGAGGACCCAGGAAACTACAGGCCGGTCAGCCTCACCTCCATCCCTGGGGAGGTGATAGAACAGCTCATCCTGGAGGTCGTCTCAAAGCATGTGGAGGAAAAGAAAGTTATCAGGAGTAGTCAACATGGATTCACCAAGGGGAAATCATGCCTGACCAATCTGATGGAATGACTGACTGCGTAGACAAAGTGAGAGCAGTGGATGTCATCTACATTGACCTCAGCAAGGCTTTTGATGTTGTCTCCCACAACATCCTCATAGGTAAGCTCAGGCAGTGTGGGTTACATGAGCAGACAGTGAGGTGGATTGAGAACTGGCTGAATGGCAGAGCTCAGACAGCTGTGATCAGCGGTGCAGTCTGGCTGGAGGCTGTAGCCAGGGGTGTTCCCCAGGGGTCAATGCTGGGTCCAGTCCCATTCAACTCATTCGTCAATGACCTGGACGAAGGGCCAGTGTGTCCTCAGCAAGTTTGTGGATAATACAAATCTGGCAGCAGTGGCTGATACACCAGCAGGCTGCGTTGCCATTCAGCGAGACCTGGACAAGCTGAAGAGCTGGGCAGAGAGGAACCTAATGAAGTTCAACAAAGGCAAGTGTAAGATCCTGCACGTAGGGAGGAACAACCCTGTGTACCATGACAGGCTTGGGGCTGACCTGCTGGAAGGCAGCTCTGTGGAGAAGGACCTGGGAGTTCTGGTGGACAGCAAGTTGCCCACAGGCCAGCAGTGTGCCCTGGTGGCCGAGAAGGCCACTGGGATTCTGCGGTGCATCAGGAGGAGCGTGGCCAGCAGGTCGAGGGAGGTGATCCACCCCCTCTACTCCGCCCTGGTCTGGCCACATCTAGGGTGCTGTGTCCGGTTCTGGACTCCCCAGTTCAAGAGAGACATGGAACTACTGGAGGGGGTCCAGCAGAGGGCTACTGAAGATGATTAGGGAGTGGAACATCTTCCTTATGAGGAAAGGCTGGTAGAGCTGAGCCTGTTTAGCCTGGAGAAGAGAAGACTGAGAGGGGATCTTATCAATGCATACAAATATCTTAAGGGCGAGTGTCAGATGGGGCCAGGCTCTTTTCAGTGGTTCCCAGCACCAGGGCAAGGGGCAATAGGCACAAACTGCAACACAGGCAGTTCCATCTGAATATAAAGAAGAACTTCTTTACCTTGAGGGTGACAGAGCACTGGAACAGGCTGCCCAGAGAGGCTGTAGAGTCTGCTTCTCTGGAGACATTCAAAACCTGCCTGGACGCGATTCTGTGCAACCTGGTGTAGGTGAACCTGTTTTAGCAGGGGGTTGTACTAGTTGGTTTCTAGAGGTCCCTTCCAACCCTGACTGTTCTGTGATTCTGTGACTCCTTTCTTGCTGGTTGTCAAAATGAAATGATGAAGCTGGCTTGGTAGGACTGAAAGTAGGACATACTTCTTTGAGGCTGAGCAGAACAGCAGCTCTGTGATGTCTATGCCCAGAACGCAATCTTCTGTATTCTTTTCTCCCTGAACATTTTAATTGGCTCCTGTAGTCTTTCCGTGCATGTGTAGCTACTGGACTCATCTCGGCTCAAAAATAAGCGTTAGCTCATACACTTTCTTGTTTCTTTGATAAGCATGTTCTTCTGTCTACTAAAATGGCTCCCTGCTGCTTGTCTTCGAGCTAAAACATGTATAAATCCTAATATAACAAATATTTAGAAAATATACATCTGACAAAATTCACAGTTCTTCGGGTGCCTTTGGACACCTCCTTAAAAACCACAGGTATTATAGTGTGAACTCAGGTGACCCTTGGTATCTTGGCACATACACTATGCAGATCCTTTTGTAACTCTGATTTCCCTTTTTTCCATGGAAGAGCCACAAAACAGTCTTTTGATGCTTTTCCTACATCATGTACTTGTTTTTAATGCAAAGTTCAAAAAACTAAGCAAAGCTCTTCCAAAACCCATGAGTTTAAACAAAAAAAGGTATTAAATTACAGTAGAACCATTGCAATTGATTTCTCCACACATACTGTCCCTGCTTGTAGCTTACTAGATGTATGCAGATCGCATATGTTTAAATGGGTATGCTAAACACTGTATAGTTAGTCTAGCCATGTGCAGTAGACAGCATGTAGACATGCATAGTGTATCCACATGCAGAGTCCTTTTGTTTGGATTTCAAGTTAGATTTACTGGAGTCACATGACTGGCTGCTGAAAAATTCCAGATCAATAGCCAGAAAATCAGCTCAGGTAACTGATAACATGCAAAAACATATTGCCAAACAATAGATAGTAACAACTAGAACAATTGACAGGTACAGAATGGACTAATTCACCTTAGATATCTAACAAGACCATATAATACAATATGTGAAGAAAACAAGTGAAGGAAAACACAAAAAGATTCCTTGCTATTGCTGGAATTTGCACATTCCTCTTACTAGTAAGTATGTGCACTCTTTCATATTATTTAAAATTAGTGTTGCAAACTATACGAGAAGGCAGCCCTTGCTTCTGGTAGGGAACAAGACTCATGCCTCAAGTACTCAGTTTTACAGCCCAAGAGTTTCAAGGAGCCTCTGAAGTTCTGTTTGTCCATGTCCTAGTGATTCCTGTCTGTGCATCTACCCACGGACTTAACCTGCATGCAAGCTAAAAACTTCATACAATCTTGTCAGAGATGTTTGGGGCAGACCTTCACTGCATCCGATCTGTAATCTACAAATCTGAACTTCACTTGAATCGTAAACCCCACACATCTTGCAAAAATGCAAGGATTAAGCAGGAGACTCAATAATTTAAGTCTTAATGCAGGGGATATGTAAGGCACATGCAAATATTTAGCTGAAGAGCACATTTCCATACCCCTTATGCAATCTGTGCATCACATGATCTTCTCATTTTTGTCAGTGTGTAATAAAGTTACACTGGCATTTTAAAATACAGTGTGATTACTGGAGTGAAAGAGAGCAGGATGAATACTGTGCAGTGTACATTTTCTGCTGTGGTGGGTAAGAAAGATTTCACTCACTAACTCCATTGTCATCTTGAATTCAGCCCTGAAATACCTTTGCAAAGCTTCTAGAAATATGTTTATGTGCTCTCATAAAAGTGGCAGATCATCTGAATTTGAAAACCACAACTTATTTCATATTTTTCAAAGTATATGTGGAAGTAAGCACTCATAACAATTTGCACTTGCAGAGATAGGGTCAGGTTTTTGAACATTAAAATAGAATATTGTTTTAAAGATAATTAATGACAAGTTATTGAATACTGCAAATAGACATATAAGTGTCTTTATAGGAGCTATGCTCATACCCAAGAAGTTTATGCCAAAGTTGCTAGCTTAAATTTATGAATGATAAATTGGTTTTGGAAAAGAATGACAGTTTATTGTGAATTTATGGGATAGTTGACATATTTATCATACTTTTATCCTATTTGATCAAAAAATCAAGAAAATGCTGGATCTGTTCCGTGACCATCAAGAGCAATGGTGCCATTCCTTGTTTTGAAAAGAGATTTGAATGATAAACTTACTTCTTTAAAATGATGCTTTAAGTTTAGAGTTTTCAAACATGTATTCTATATAAGATGCACATACACTTTGTATTATGACTTGAATTTAGGCATTTGTTACATAGAGAGATTCATTACTAAATTTATGGCTGATAAAGAAGTCAAACTTAAGACAAATATCCTTTTTCTTTCCCTGGAAATCCTTGAGAGTTGCATGCAACTTCTACAAGAAAACCCCAAAAGAGTTGTAACTCAAAGTCTCATTTATCACATTTAATGCTTAGGAGTTTTGTTTGATTTTCTTGTTGTTGTTTGGGTTTGGGTTTTTTTCCCACCAAGCTTTACAAAAAATAAGGGGAAAAAGAAAATTTAGGCTTAAGAACTTTACTTTACATAAGGGAATTGGATTGCAGTTTTATAAAAAGGTGAGGTATTGTAACATCCAGAATAACAGTAATTTTATCTATTAATTGGAAAGCAAAACAAACATGTGATCCTTTCATTAAATGAAAATACTTCATCACATTCTAAAAGCTTTAAGTTATGTGGTTACCTGAAAGGTTAAGTTACAATAAAATTATAATGAGGAATGATGCAAACTTCAAATTAGTGTGCATAAATTATTTGTCTACCAAATAATCACATAGTAAGGGACATAAGAAATACTTAAAGAAAAAAATACATGAAGGAACTAAAAGTAAGGTTTAAGAAACATACCTGAGAGGAGCTTCTTCAGTGTTTTTTTTTCTTGGCAATGTTTATTAATAATTGGCCACTCAGTTCTGCCGGGTTGTGTTACAGGTAAAGATAACAGCCTAAAGTCTTGATGGGAAATAATCACCAGATTTTATCAGTAGACTTTTAGTCCCCATCTATATTTCTTCATTGTATCCGCAATTTTATTGATTGCGTTTCTCTGTTTATTGTAGAGCCTGTGATTAAAGATAGAGCTAGCAAAGGTGACTAGTGTTAATCAGACCTCACCTCTCCTGACAGTGATCACTGCAAAAATTCTCAGTGTAAAATAACCATCAGCCCTGTACGAGGGACATATTTATGGAGGTATTAGTTTAGCATTAGGTGAGATGTTCTGCACCTAGGAAATCTTGGCCAAGATATTAGCACCTGAGAATTTTACAAGACAGTTGCTTTCCAAAGAAACTAGGATATTTAAGCTCAACAGAGGAGGATGTTGTTTACCAAGTGTCTAAATAGAAAGATGGTGACCTCAGCTTAAACGATTGTTAACAAAACATCAGTGACCTATTCAGTGACCCCATATATTTCCGCTTTACCTTATCTGTTTAGCCACTAAATACATCTTAATCTCCAAAAGGGCAAATCCAGAATGTTAGTGACTGTAGCTGATGAGTGAAGCCAGACATTTTCAGCTAAAAGATCCAACAAAATATAAAACTGAAAACTGTTTCAGCCTGTGAAGCCCCCAGTATCTGTTATCCCATCTGCTACTCTGGGAGGGGAAAGACTGAACATAATATACATGGAACTAATATTTCTCCTGGGGGCCACCCCTCACCACAGTAGTGTTTTCGCTTTTCTGGATTTCCTATATACGGTATTCTGTGAGTGCCGCAAACCATAAGGTAGAGTACACCTATACAAATTTCATCCACATCAACTTAAAGAAAACAAAGCTAGCTGCTCTTTTTAGGAAGAAAAAACCTTTATAAACCCAACTGGTTTGAATTCACCCAAGACATTTTTTCTCACTAAGGAGTATGCCGATGGAATGAAATGCTGACAAAGTAATAACAATATTCAATTTAATATTACAATTGAAAACATATACAATGAATATTCACAGCAAACGATCAAAACCTTGGATAACAGGAGAAAAATGGGAGAAAGAATATTTATTCCACAACAATAATACTATACAGGATGAGTAAATTCTTTTCTTTACCAGAGCTTTACAGAAAACAAGGAAGGAAATAATCTTCTTTGAAAAAAGTGCTTAAAGTAGATGTTCTTTTGATTCAACTTTTAGCATCCTTGCAATAGAAATGTTCCTCTAACACATTCATTGCTAGAATATGTTTTCATCATCTCAATCTCTCTGCAAACTCTGAGCAAAAGCATTCTGCGGGTAGTGCAGTAATGCCATTTGAGTCACAGCATAATTCTCCAGATGCTGGAAAAGGACAGAGTTTTACTGACAAATATTTACCTGTTTAAAGAAGCCAACAAAAGCACATAGTATTTAATCATCTCAATTTTATTACTTATCTGAGATGGTTTAATGCACTGAATCCCAGCTTACAAAGCATTTAGAATTCCAATGCAGGAACAAGTCTCAAAGATTACATCCCATCTCTGTGATACAGGAAATACAATATGTAAATTTTACAGTGGCATCACTCTTCCTGCTCTTACAATTATTCAAAGGTCTTCTAAGTGATCCCTAAAAAAAAGCAGAGAACAGGAAAAGAAGATTCTAAGAGCATAAATTAACATTCCTGTTTTCAGGAAAATCATTCCTTATCTTTCATTTGAACAAAAACCACACTTGGTACACTGTGCCTGCTCTCCTGTACCCACTTATTTTTATTGGATTGAAGAAACCCAAACCCTAAGACATTGTATATAAAGGAAATGGAAATATATACAAAGTACGTTAACACAAGTTCTGGAGCCCCTTTTCATAAAATGAATAGGCTTTAGTAGAACTGCAAGACTGCAGTTATCAAACATCGGTAACAACTTCTGTGTTTTCTAACCATACAGGGTTATTTATTACAATGCTTCATCCAGTCATTTACAAACATATCTTATGCAATGAAGCTGTTATTGGGGATAAATGACTCTGTCTGGAACACCATCTGTAATTCTGGTATTCACCCATCAGGATACCTGTGGAATCATTAAAGGATTGGGGTGGGGGGACGTGAAAAATTCTCTTATAATATAAGAAGCTCCATTTCTTCAGTTTACCTAAGAGAAAGTTAAGAAAGTGTTGGATTACAGTCTACCAATAACCATAAAAGAAAAGATTTTAGGCTGATTGCTCAGAGACAAAAGCATTGCAAGGTGCAATGATAGGGAACTGAAGTTGGACAAATCTAAAACAGAGGACATAGATTTTTCTTTTATAATGAGGTTATTTAATCCTCAGAAGCTTACACTGGGAGGTGGTCAATTCCTTGTCATTTGAAAACGCTTATATCAGTTGTATATGTTTAAAAATATGATGGAAATTATAGACTGGATTCAGAGATTATTAGGTGGGATTTTGTGCAGTTATGAGATTACACTGGGGTCAGGGTGCTGATATTTAAACATGCATCCTATCTTTTAAGCATTCATTTGCATATAACTGAGCTGGGGCAGAAACTGTCAGTGAACCTAACAGTCCTCTCTACGTGCGGAAAACAATTTGTCATATACATGTGGTTTATCAGATTAAATGTAAACCCATTCTTTTTCCCTGATGCATCTACCACCTGACAGTGAGGTCTTCTGATGTGCTCACAGTGAGCAGGTGGGAGCATCAGTGACTGGAAACATGTCACCACCAGCAGAAAGAAGGCTCTTGACACTGTTTTTTAACCTGTTCAGTCCAGCATGATACAAAGTGATTGTTATGCAAAATAGTACAATGTCCTTTCTCATACTTTTGCCTGGGAGACCTGAGCACGGTTTATTCTGGGAGTTGTCCCACTTTTTAGTGTCTTTTAGAAGCAGCGGCTTTTATTTTCATCATATTGTGTATACTTTAGAGAACCTGGGCAAATTCTGCTGGATATGGTTTTTTAGATATCTAAATCTTTCTGAAGTGTCTCTTTTTCATCCTTCCTGAGGATGTAATCATATAGCTCTATCTACCTCAAGGTGAAAATCAACAGAGGGAGTTTTCATTACTTCCATCCCATTTGCTGTCATGCTCTTTCCACTCTGTAGGTCACCAGCACAACTTGCTCTCTCCACTGGTGTCCTTCTCCAGTCCCATAATATCACAAACCAAATGTAAAATGACCCAAACTTTGACCATGCTTTGGGAGAAGAAGGGGTGGCAACCCAACAATGTAGGAGCAAGGAAAAGGGCTATTAAGATAACAGAGTGGGGCTGCATCCCATTTTTCTATCCAGGAAACCCTGGATGAAAATACAGGGGTGTGCAGACACCCCACTGCACTGGATGCACTGTAATTTATGTAGGCTGGATTTTCACACATAGCCAGCAAGCCACGCTGGCTCCTCTTTCGTCACTAAATGCCAAGCAGAAGGAAAACATGATAGACAGTAGCCATTATAATGGGAGCGGCAATAATTCCTTTTCCCATTCAAAGCTCTGCAGCACGCTTTACCCTCTCCTGCCCTGGGTGGTCTGGCGAAGGGAGTGTGCTTTGAACATGGGTGTCCTACCTCCCTAAGCTGTTTCCCACAAGGCAGCATCTGTCCTTGCTGTAACCTCAGTGGCTGCAGTTTGCCTTATCAGATTGTATTAATGTGTCACATATTAATGTACTAACCTTTACAGAGTTAAAGATAATAGCTTAGAAGAGCAAGCACTTATGCTTTACAAAACAGATTTTATCAGATTAATCAGTTCATGGAATATAGTTTTACAAAGAGATCCAGTAGCTGAACAGAAGTGTGATAATCTATGTATTAAAAATTTGTAGGAAAGATTTTTCAGAGTGACCAATAATCCCAAATCAGAAAACTTGATATACATCCTTCCACACCTACACCTCATTATCCTCAACAGTACTGCTTCCTTTTCATCTGCAGAGAACGGCCAGATTGGAACCACCCAGTCAGCCTCAGATTCTCTGCTTTTTGAGACCACACTTTTTTCAGACTATATTCCATACTCTGAGACTAGGGTTTCTTTATCCTTTTCTTACCATTTTAGGTTCAAATATGTGGCCAGTACAACAGAAACAACAAAGAGACTATTCACTCACCTGATGCAGTCTGACATGATAAAATTTTAACTCAGCCCTTGCTATATTTCAGTCAGTAATAAAAAGATAACAAAAAACAACTCACTGGGCAGTACGTAATGTAAAAATACATCAGTAGCATAAGACAACATACAGAAGTAAACCCTTGAGAGAAACAGCAGTAACTCATTCTTGCCATAACAGAACAGTATTTCAAATCAATTTACTTTATATCCATGCAACTTGTTATCCTTGACTGTATTGTGAGGTTGTAAAGCCTGTCACTTGTTGACATAAAATACATTGTGGATTCAGTTAAACACACTAGGGGGATTTAAAAGATATAACCAGAATACTTTGAAATACTTCCTTTTACTAACAGTTCAGAGTTGATTTAGTAAATGGGGAGATAGAATATTAATCAACACTGAAAAATAAGAGCTGACCTTAATAAAAATCAGTAGGTGAAGTTATAAATTAGTTTAATTAACAGAAATTTAATATTAGCTGATTCAGATAATTTACCATGCTGACCATTCAAGCTTATTTCACTAATGGAGAAGGAATATAAAAAAAAGGATGCAGTACAGCACAATAGTTTAGTGTAATTTCATAATTTTCTCCAAACGCCTTTAGCAAATTGCATATGTTCAAAAGAAATTCCATTTTGTGTTCACACAACACCATTCAAATGGCACAGAAACTTTGAGGTTGTCGGTGACCTACTTGCATAATGCAAATTCTGTAAAAATACACAGCATCTGTAGTGAGTAAAACCAAGGACTTTATTTTTCATTGGGACAGGTAGGAAATCTGGGAACAAAAAGCTGTTTTTCATGCTTATAATTGCAAACATACATTATTAAATCATTATTAAATCATCTCATTATACCAAGTAAAGTCTCTCAAACTTGGTAAATCAAACACCCCAGCGATTTTCTCAAAAGCCTAATGTTCACTCTGGCTGCCAAACTTGCAGCCACCTCAGCGTATACCAAGTTGTAAAAAATATCTTGTCAACAACAGTTGACAACATGGTTTCTGCCTAATTTCCAAGCAAATGTATGTCTACAAGTCACACATTGCATGCATGAAATTATCATACTGAAATCAGTAAATGAGGCACTAATGGGTGCCTCATGTTTTTAAGACTACAAGGCTATTTCTAAAATGATCAGTATTTCTTTTGTCTTTTTCTCTTGAAAGAGTACTTAACAGACATGTTTGAAAAACATACCTATGCCTTATTTCTCATGGTCTAAATGCCCTTCAAGTTTCACATAATTCATTTGAATCTGAAATTTTCAGACCTTTTCTTACTTGTTCTTTTTTCTTCTTTTAAATAAATGAAATGATAATTAAGGCAGTATAAAATGTAAAATTAACATCCTCTCTCTTGCTTTGTTACTTTTGATGATTCTTCTAATTCAAGAGCCATAAGCATTTTTTCTGGCTTTCAGATCACACATTTCCTGCTTCATGCCTGGAAATTTCAGTATCTCAAAGCCTTCTAGTCATTCTTCTTGCAGCTGATGCTCAGGGACAGTCATGGCTGTACTGGCCACATTCAGAAGCAGAGTGCTATTTGCTATCATAGTGTATATGCATTCTCGAGAGCATTTGCAGCCCAACTGACATGGATAATGGCAAGTTCCCGGGAATGTCTGACAACATCAGGATTGTCAGGGAGAATTTTAGAGAACAGACAGAGGCTCTGGCCTGCCTTGGGTACTGTGCTGCTCTGTACTATCCTGCAGCAACCTTAAGGGTCAGAACAAGACAAAACTCTGAAAGCGTTATAATGCAGCATCTGAAAAAAACCCCAAACTCCATGACTATGACATTTGTAGTTCCTCCAAGGAGCCATGGAGCTGTAGTGGTTTGTGTTTTGCTTTGGTTTTTTTGTTTCTTTGTTTTTTCAAATAATGCCACCTAAAAATCATGATAAATGTAGGGTTCTTTCTTCTGACTCTTTCATTTGAACATACAATGTAGACAAGGACCAAAAATTAAAACTTCTAATCAATTAAAGCATGACTAAAATTATGGTTGAAAAGAACAGGAGAAGATGAATCTTATTGAAGCTGAATCTTACTCTGCCCTGTTGGTATTTAACAGTATATTTTTCATCTTCATATTTTATAAAATTTTGGCTTCAATGTGTTGGTTTTTTCAAGTAGTGAAACTTCAGAGGCATTTAAAACAAGAAATAAACATGGCAGACCAATAAGCAAGCTGAGAAAACATTTCAGAGACAAGTCTTTGTACAACACATGAATGTTAAAATATATCTGCTATGTGAAAAGGCATTGCTTATAAATAAAGACAATCCTAAAACATCTCAAAATCCTTGCTGCACTTTTATCCTAATAAAATAATCTATATTTATTCTAAAACAAAGTAATTTTAGCTGTTTTCATTCAACATTAAACTAAATGAAAAATCATTAGTAATTTTACTGAGAAGACAAGAGAATACTTTATTGACAAACATGGAGCTACTCCACAATGCCATATGGAAAAATTATTAACTAAAAAAATATTTGATTTGCAACATAATTGTCAAAAACTGATCATTCTTTCATCACCTCCTACCTCTTTGTGCATTAGTCCATCAGAAGCAATGCAGTATGCCTATCTATTCAGGGACCTGTTCCCGCTGAAAACTAGTTTCCTCACTTTCCTTCTGAAAAAATGCCAACAAAAGGGAGGGCTCTGGGGAGGTTTGGGGCAGGGTGGGGAGGGAACAGGTAGAAGAGTGTAGCATCTCTGGAAGACTGAGACTGAAATGGCATGGTACGGCACGTGGTATTAAAGCGAATCCATGGAAAGTTCAGGAAAACAGCAGAAATTACAAGCTGCCACTTTGAAAAAAGCCGTACAAGAAAACACATTTGATGTGTTTAAAGGCAAAGGAAAAGACAAAGACTGAGGATATTGACACTTAACTGCCCAGAAAGTCACAGCAACTAGCTTCAGCAAACAAGAACACTATCTAAAGAAGTAAGTTCACCTTTAAGGAAAGATAAGATAGCCATGCACTTTGATATTTTAAGCTTTTTTCTTCTTTTCACATCCTCAAGAAACTTTGTTTCTACTGGCCTTAGGAAAGTTGCTTCATCAGTTTGCTCCAGCATGCTTGCAGAATCCCAGGTGCCAGGCACAGACCATCACAGGAACTGTGGCGATGATGTATGGTGCAAGAGACTGTACACAAAGTCTGATCCAAAAGTAAGGGAACTGCGAGATTTTGGTAGGCAAAAGCAGGAAAACTGATGCCAAGGGAAGCAACTAGCAAATGGTGTTGCATGCAGCTAGCCATGTGCAACTGTTCCACATTGATGTCATGATAAATCATGATGATTTCTTCGTATCGATGAGACACGGCAATAGCAAAAAATCAGGAAAATGTACTTACTCAGCCATAGTGATTCTATTATACCAGGAAAACAATGAGAGATCCCATAAACCCACAAGACAGTGTGACCTGTGTACCACATGGGAAAAAGTTATACCACAGATAACAGAAGAATTGAGTTTTATGAATTTATGCTCACATTTATAACTCAAGCAGCTACTCACAGCCCATCTTTGAAAATTCAGTCCTTGCAAACCTCCATTCAATTTGGATGCCAGTAAGAGAGTATAGCAAAGTATGCTGTATTCCCTTTTGTGTTATTTTATTGACACATCATACCCTCCCAAAAAAACTTTTCTGTTTTAATGTTTAATAGTTGTAAATTATTTAGGTACTCCTTTTTTTCATCTGTGTCGCCTAAGGATAAAACTCAGGGTTATTATTACTGGTACTGAGAGAAGCAGTCCTTTGGGTATGATCTTTGTTTTCACTCTCTCTGAAACCCTTTAGCTCACTGACTACAATGATGCTGAATGCAAAGCATGTACCTGTCAATCACCTAGGGATTTAAATCTGTCTAACCCTCCTAGCCACTCAACTAAGCAAATGCTTTTTCACTCACACAAATTTTTAATATAGCCTTGCACCTCCTTTTTGAGAAGAAAACATGCATATAGAGATATCCAGAAGCACAAAGGTAAAAAAAAAGAGGAATTCAGCGTTCAAAGGGAAACACAGCAGCGGGGTTAACCTGTTCAAAAAATTCCTAATTTATGAGCATGCATGTGAGAATATGAGACTAAAGAGGAGGCTATTTATAGTGCTGAGAGTGCTCAGGACTCCAAGATTTCATTTTCTGCTGAATGGGTGCACGGTATCAGTTAATATCCAGGGAATATAATCACAGATTAATCCATTTTGGGGGAACTGAGCCCTATCTTTGAAAACTTCAAACAACAATATTTATAGGAACACAGTTTTATAAGGGTACAATATGAATCTAAAAAAAATAAAAGGCATTTTACATTTTACTATGATAAAAATAGCTAAAAAAGGGGAAAATAATAGAAAATTAGCTCAGGTAACTATCTTTATCCTCATGTAAATGAGATTAATTAGTATTTTTGTAATCTTTTGGGAAAAGCTGATAATAGTGCCTGCATTGTTTATGCAAATAGTATCCAAATACGCAAAATGGACATAACCAGACTATAAATTAAACGTCAGTAAATGATTAGCTTGAGTCTATCTCTAGAAAGCAGAAAATCTCATTTAAAACATTGACTTTATATGAAAAAAAAGGAGAAAACTTTCTATTTTTCTTTTCAACGTGCAGGAACAGTATATACAGAAAATTAATCTTAACATCACCTTAAAACTGTATTTTCTTCCCATTTGGAATTGATTTTGAATCAATGCAAATTCTTTGACAAAACCCGTCTTCTGAAGGGAGGAACACAGTCTACTGTTTAAATAAAATAAACCCAATCTTTACAACAGCTAGAACTCATCAGAATTCTGAGTTCAGTATGTCGCAATACCCTCCTTCCTGAAGAAAAAGATGAAAAAATAGCTATATTGAGTTAATTCCCTGGCTGAACAGAACAACCATATTATCAGGGAATATTCACAGAAGTTTGTCAGGCTTGTTTTACTCACTCATTCATTGCCTTTAGTTGGAAGAGTAGAAAAACTAGGAGATAATATTTAACTCAAATATGATTTTTTATGCATATGTGTTAAATTTTTTAAAGAGTAACAATTTTGGTTGCTGAATTTTGAGCTTTCTAAAAGCAAACGGTGCTTCAGAAAGTACAAAATCGGTGTTTTTGAAAGTGTCATTCCTTTGAAGATTTGGATCAAAACCTCAAAATCAAGATACATTATTGAAACTTGAAATGACCATAAGATTGACCTTTAAAATCAAACTTGCTGTCCTGCTCCCTCATATCTATTATTTTAGCTTTATAAATTCCCCATTTATCAAAAAAATTGATGAGATATACAGGAGTAAATACAGCACATTATGATTTAAAAGAGCTGGAAAAAAAATCAGCATGAAAAAGGATGTGTAATGCAGTGAGCAATCAACGTACTTGCATCAGCAGTGTGCCACAACTAGTTGCAAAATTCAGTTTGAGTTCCAGTATCAGTTCTATGTTTTTTGGAAAAACTGTTGATCCCAACTCTGAGAACTGCCAAAACCCTTAAACAAGAGAAGTACAACATGCAGCCCAATCCTCTTCATCTCAGACACATAGTCTCAAAGATGTGCCCTAGGAATTTTGTATCAGGAAATAGAATGACTTTTTCACTTACCTATAAATAGAAGGAAGGGTAAACCAGTACACCAACAATGAAGTTGTTCCTTCCAATGTCTGCCAGCTTTAAATTTCCAAATACATCCCTAGTTCCAGTGGATACCACTTTCTTGTCCAAAAAGTTACTTCAAAAAGTGTGCATAAAAAAATAGCCTGCCATAATAATTCTCTGAGCTTCTGAGGTCAGCAGGTTTAAAATAGAGTGGAAGAGTTGTGTATCCCAGTAAAAGAAAAGTGAAAAAAAATTAAAACCCAGTTTGTACCTATGATAAGCTACCCCTTATTTTACTTTTCCATTTTCTTCAACTCTGGAAAAGAAATTAGTTCTGAGCTTCTGGGGTTTTGCTACTCACAGTTCTGCATTGATTTTACCCCTAACTAATACATAAACAATTTTAGCTTGAGAGTGACTTATTTTTGGTTTGTGAAGCTAACAAGAATTGAAATCATGTTTTTCTTTCATTTTTGTGCAGTCTGCATATGTACATTCTTTTTTTAGAATGAGAGTGTTTTATTTAGACATCCATGAAATGTTGATATTTCAGATATTTTTTTGTCATCTTGAACTGGGAAAAAATCCCACACTACCTGCCTCCAAATCAGATCAGGGGCTGGCAGAGATCTTTTCCTATCTAAACATGTTTCTTAGAATTATTATGGGATTTAAACATTTGGAACAGAGGAGCAATATGACTGCCATTATATTTACATATGTCTTTAGAAAATGTGGCTGCTTTGAAGGACATGATAGGCAAAAAGACAGTAAAGAAGAGAATTAGATTTGAATGCGTTTCTTTGAGTGATTATGGGATGTAAGCATTAGGAACACTGAACACTCTGTTCAGTGCTGCTAACAATTTCACTACTATCTACCAATAAAATGACAAAATAGGTGTTAAAAGGACAATGTGGAAAGTAATGATACTTCAGCAATTACATATGTCAGATGTAAGAATATGCAAGGCTTTCTCAGCATAAATACAAATTGTATTTTCTGATTTACAGCTGGATGACTTGGGATGCATCTATTTGACTGCTTTTCCATAACTGGAGTACTATGTGGTTGTATTGTCCAATGCAGACAGCATATAAAAGTATAAACAGCAAAAGAATATTAAACAGTAAAGATCAGCTTCTGCTCTGGAAAGACGGCTGAGCCAAATATACTGCAGTTTATAATAAGATCGTGTTTATCCATAATAAGGAAAACCAGCAAGGATCAATAGCTACATTATACTCAGACTGACAGGCAAGGAAAGAAATAGCAGACCCCGAGTCCACTGGCAGCTTTCTGAAGTTCACAGTGTCAAAGTCTCCAAGCATTAGTCCAGCTGTATCTAACATTACTAGCTTCAGTTATGTTCCAGGAAAATAAACAACGTACAAGTGTCTACTAATAACTCCCTCATGACACAGCTTCTGGCCTCTTCAGGCAACATTTCAGATCTGCATCTCTCTCTCTTACTTCCCAGCCTAGCATCCTTTACAATTTTTGATAGTGGGCTTGTTAGCTAGGCTGGAGGCTAGCTGCCCTGCCTGCCTGCCTGACTTAGTAATGAGGCTCAGTCGCCCTCCGTAAATGTGTACCAGCTGTGGAGAGATTGATAAAATCTAACAACACAGGTGAGGTGTTAAAAAGCTCCTGTCAAGTCCCTGGTGTCAGTCACAAATCTATACAACTGTATCTGAGGATTCCATCCAAGCCGAAAAAGGAGAGCTTTCCTTTGTGTTGAAGATGGCTAGGTTGACTTGGCAAACCTGCAAGACCTCACACATCACTCACCACAAGGACAGAACCAGCCCCCGGTTCTTCAGGAGAACATTGGCACATACAAATATAGGGTATCTACACGTGGGCAGCTTTTAGCATTTTGGAGACTCCTCCAGGCAGGCTTGTGAGGAGCGATTCACAAGTGACGTACAGGATCTCTCAGCCCATCTGTAGGGTAGGGAGCTTGTACTCAGGGGTTTTGTATTTACATACCGTATTGTATACATTCTCAGGGTATAGGGGCTTGCATTTTGGGTTGTTTTTTTTTTAATCAATGTTTTGTAAAGGTGCTAACCAGGCTCCCTGTTGGCAGATTTTGTCCCTGTGTCAGAAGGGCGAGGCAGGTGCCCTCCCTGAGCACATTACAGTTTTGATCCTTTTGTCCGGATCAGGGGACTCAGCTGAATGCAGTGCAACTCTTTTTTGCGTAAAAAACCCAGGCTTTGGAGAAGAGAAATGGCATGGACATCTGAGATGAACTCAGGGTGTAGCTGGGGTGGAAGAGGCTCCAGATGTCACAGACTGGGACAGATGTGCATGCAGAGACCTGCTGATTTTAACATGTATATTGGTTACAGAGGCAGGTTAAAGGGAAGTTTCCTTTCATTCAGAAAGGCTATTAGTGATATTTTCAGGTACTGTATTACCACTGAATACTCCTTGAATTCATCATTCCCAGAGATGGAGACCAAATCCCATGAAGACCTGTTCCCTCTGCTGCTGGAGAGGAACACGGAATGGAAATCCAAATACAGCCAAGAAGAGCAAGTCTGCTCCACAAAAAAAAAAAAAAAAAAAAAAAGAAGAAGGAGAAAAAATTAAGTGTTTAATGCAGCATCAGGCCTAAAAAGGCAGCCAATGGCTACCCATGCCTGAAAACCCAATTCTTTTAGAATTACTGGTTTCTTAGGAAACTAAGAGAAAAAAACACAAGCATCTTCATCACTTAGGATCCAGATCCTGGAAACCACATACATGACGATGCACTGAAAGACTCAAGTGAGCTGATGAAGGATCAGGAGAACATGGCAGTGACATACTTTCCATTCTTCAGGACTTATTTACAAAATTAGTAAAGTATTCAACCACAAAATAAAAAGCCTGGATTCTATTCCCTGCTTAGCTAGAATGAAATTGGAGCATCATCTCCCAGTGGACACATTGATTAACTTGTTTTCTTGCCCCTGGAACTTTATATTCTTCAACACACATCGCCACAGCCTCATCGCATAGAAAGGAAACTAGTTTCTATCTTGATGCTCCAGTAGTAGTCTTAAGCTGTAGATTGATGGCTCCTTAGTCTGAGGAGGGACAGGAACCTAGATCACCTACATCTATTTGATAAGATAGCGGGCATTTTCAACCTCTGTTTTTTAAAAAGAAAATAATTTCCCTTTAATGAGGACTGTGCCCTAGATGTGTTTAAAGCACACCTACTTTATCAGGCTTGCAGGGATCTAAAGTGCTGCTGCTGCAAAGCAAACTTGATGGTGAAACTGTCTGACATAGACAAAGAAGTGCCCAGCTGTAAATGCTTGCAGAGATGGCCATCTGTTAGTTTTGCACCTGGGCATTTAAAATTTGCCTTATACTGACATAAGAAGCATAAGCCTTTCTTGAAGCTGGTCCAGATTTGTCTTTTTACCCAACTGTTTCTAGTCTAGCACCTCAGATTTTTGTCAAAGACAAACACAGGTTGAACAAACAGGTCAATGCTGTGTTTGACTGTCACAAGATCATTTTCCACTACTCCAGTTTTCCCAATGGAGCAGTAAAAAGGCAGATTTTCTGGGCTATGTAAATTCTGATTTAAAAGCTTACAGGAATTTTGTATAAAATCCAATAAGAATTGTTTCAACTATGCAGAATTAAACCGAGTTAAAATGCTTTAGAAAACTCTACTGGTGGATGTTGTGGTTTTTTTTTTTTTTTGAAAAATCTGCATAGAAAGAAGGAATTAAAATCTGAAAAAAATAATTCATCATGGAATTACTAGCCGATTAGGTCAGACTAGAGGCAGTGGTGAGCAGTTGGTAGTAATTTACTGATAATACTTTATTTTTCTCAGTTTCATGACAACTAAGACATCTAATGAAAAGGAAAATATTCTCAGTTTTTGAACATTCAGATTCTGATGGAAGGAAGTTTTTATTTGAAAAGTAACTGCAGAAGCATCTATCAATAGTATAAGGAATCATACGCATGAAGAAGAGTTGAACACATAATGAGGGGAATTTCTACTGAATAGTACAAATTCTATTACAAATGTATCTGGAGCATTGATTAAAGCTGAGACTACAGTCTGAATTATGAACTTGTCCCTTCCAGTGGTTTTTTTTCCTTCTGAAATAATTAGCTAACAGACATCAGGGAGAGTGTCTTTGGTGATCTAGTACATATTCTGCCACTAGTTGTCTTCTGAGCCCTTAGCCACCTGAATAAGTTAACTTTCACAAGGAAGTTGCATGGTACGTGCAATTCATAAATACCGTAAGGTTCTTGCATAATAAAACTCGGTAAATGCAAAAATAATTTCATTTTTTAATGGGAACCCTTTTTCTACTTTACCTTTGCCCAAAAGAGAGAAGTGAAGGATCTTCCCATATATCTAATTTTACCAGGCTTCCTCAAGGCTGTCCAGTTCTTGCTAGCTGAAGATTTCAGTGATCTCACTGTCAGGTCCAGAGTTGCTAGCAAGTAAAAGAGAAACAAGTGATTATTATACTATTATAATAAGTTATTATGATTAAAGACGACTTCAAAGCCAAGTGACACAGACTGTCTTCTTCCAGAGTGCTTGGTTCTATCTGTCTCTACAACAGCTTTGCCTTGGAAACAGCTATCTGGAGCAGTCTATAACAGACACAAAGGAGTGAGTTAAAATATAAGCACTGTGGATGGTCAAGGGTTCAGGTCCTGAGTTCTGTCTTGACAGTGTTTGTTACCAGTGCCCAGAGTTTCAACCAGTGTGACATTCATCGTGATACCACACTTCAAAGTGCCAACCTTGTAGCAAAATTCAGACTCTGGAGTATGGTAGGGCCTAAACCCAATAAAAGGCTTAGTGTTAGATAATTTGACACATGATTTTCAAGTATCTGGCATCTTCAGCAGAATCCACATCATTCTATATGAGCAGCTCTTCACAAGACCATAAAATCAGGACTATGATAGGGCATGGTAATGTGGACAATTTTGGTCAGCTATCCAGAAATTCAAAATTCTGGTTTGTCCTGCTGGGCCTCTAACGAAGAAACATGGCTGGTTTTCTGCCTGACATTAGCCACGTGTTGCATCTGTAGGCAGTATGGGAAATGTAGAAATCGAGTGTTTCCACAGCCATTACCAGGTGTCAGTACATCCCCGTTAGGTCCTTGATGCACTGTCCTAAGGGGTCTTTGGAGCTTAAACTCCCCTGTCTCCCACACACATGTTTCGAAGCTTGCTCAAAGCCTGAATACGAGACAAATTTAAGTTTGAGCACAGGAGGCTAAAAAGTGGAGTAGTCATAGCGACAGAATATGAGAAGAATTAAACTGTGGTTTCTTGGCAGGTTAAGGCCACACAAATCATGTCTGACACTATCTTCCTACCTCTTTTTTTGAACCCTTGTGCTTGTGTGGCCAGACAATGAATTACTTCAGGGAGCTGATTTGGCTTAAAATGTCTGGTTTTGCCAGGTTAGCTTTTGACTGGCCATTCGCAAATTCAGCTGGCAAGAATCCCAAGGATGCACTTCTTTTCACTGTGATGACTAACAGAAGAGTATAACACCTCTCTGTAAGGTGCACTCAGTCTCTGGACAGAAAGATCTTTTTATTGCATCGAACTTTTTTGAAAGCTAATTTTGAGGTAACAGACCTAGGAAAATGAAAGGACCAGTTTTGACATCTGAAGGTAAATTGTTAAAATACCAATATATGGAACACTCTGCAGCTAATTAACTTTTACAGCCAATATATAGCCAATTAACTTTTTCACATTTACCATATGTTTATCTTCCTGCAGGGAGTATTTCCAGGAGGAAATCATAATGGGAAATAGTTCTGCCTTTTATATAGATCTGTTGATGATAGCTACAAATTCTTACATAGCTCATGGTAGCTTCAAAAGAGGGTGCTGTTGAAATCCGAGAAGTGAAATGTAGGAATTCAGCAGTTAATTTCATGGTTTCACTATGTTCGTTTCCATAATTGGTTAACTATAAGTGGTCCTTTGTCTTTTTCCTGACAACAACCCAAAGCAGTCAGTATCAGCAGTACTCAGAAAAGAACAGGACATCAATTCAGACAAGACATTAGCTGAATAAATTATTGTCACACAGTGGTACAGTGTGTCTCCAAGCTCCCTGACTGCTCGTCTTGGGACTAACCATATATTACTGTCTATAATACGGTAAATATACAGTCCCAGGTCATGTCTCAGCCTGTGTTGTTGCAGTGAAAGCCTTTGCTCAAGTTTTTCTGTGGGGACTCGTCCCTTAAAGTCTTGGTAAACATCTGCCCTTGTAAACAAATTGTGGTAAATTTTTCAGTTCTGGATGATAGTGGTAGCCCTGGCTGGTTCTCCCACAGCCTTCCTCTCATCACTGTCACCGGAGAGAAACAATGCAGTCATCTTGCAAACATCTGAAACTATTAAATGTGGACAAACTTGGCTGGAATTTCAAAATGCTGTCTTGAAGTTGTAAAACTAAAATACAGAAATGAATGCATTGACCAACTCCAAAGTCTGCAATTGCTTTTAAGCTGTTTGGTAGTGTGGCTGCCCAGTTAATTTTGCAGTCCTGGCCTCTCCCTAAAAGAACTAGATAGGCAGAGCACACTGAAGTCTCTTTTTTGCACCTGTGGTTACAAAAGATGGCCCTCCAATGGCAATGATAAGGACCAGGGACTATGAACGTGCCTAACTCTTGCCCAGACGTGCAACTGGAAGATGCTGGATTCCTGGGTCTCACAGTGGGATTGCAGCCTACATGGCTGTGTCACCGGTGTGACTGTGCTTAGGTGGGGGAAAAGCACTGTTGTCATTTGTCAGCCAAAAGAGCCCTTGCAACAGTGGAAGGAGAGATAGTTGCTTGGGTGTTCAGGCAGTGAAGTTCTCAGATCAGAGGAAATGGAATGAAAGGAACAGATGAGGAGGAATTAACCACTGCTGTGGTGAATTGGTTGTTGTTTATCACAGTCCAGGCTTGAATAGTCAGTCCATAATTAAATAAGACTTGCCAGAAAAGGTGCAGTAATGTTTGCACACTGGGCAGATTTTATTGTATTTTTTCAATTTATTCCGATACAATTGCTTATACATTAACATGTATTGTTAATTATTAACAATCACAATTGAACAACGACATTTATCCTGGAGTGGCAGTGGTAGAATATTTATTGGGTGAGCTGAGGAGAAGAATATGAGGGCTATTTTAGTTATGTCTGGCTTAATCTTGATCCTAGAATTGAACGGTATAATTTTAAAAATTACTTAAAGTATCTGACATGGTTTTTGACACAAGTATATAAATAACTCCTTAAAGACTAATTTTGCAATTATCGGTATTTTAAAAATGTTAAAGTAAATATTCTGATTTCAGCAGTATGATCTGACAATGAAAGCAGAATAACTAACATGATTAAGATAAGAAAAAAAATGTTTAATACTGAATATTTCCCCCAAATAGTTGTGGGAAGTACACTCCTTGTGGGTCAAAGTACCACACCTTCTCCTTTTTCTTTTTGAAACGTGAAAACTCTGCCGATCTGACTAATGTCAAGTACTTTCTTTTTGTCATACGAAAATATTAGTTTCATTTTCAGGTTATTGAGCCCTTTCTGGTTTTAATGAAGATAAATATCGGAAAGGAATAATATATTAAAAAGTTTAATTTAAAAATATCAAAGAGAAATGGTTTTTCATTTTGGAGACAGAACAACTCATTCTCAGAATATACCTTTTAATATTTTTCTTTAAACTCTTCACTAAATTTGCAAGTTATTTTGATTACTCCAAAATGTCACTCTTTGCTGAATTAAGTACTTTTTGAAAAAATGTCATTGAGCACTGACAATGATCGTACATCAACACAATAAGCCATTAGTTCAGCAAAGTTCTTTTTAATTCATTTCAACTTCTGCTATCGAGAATTTTCTCTGAATATCTCATTTTGGAAAAATAAGGTCTCAATCCTAAGTGTTTAAATTTGAATGCCTTGAAACACTTGATGATAGAAGAGAATATATCTTTATCACTTAGAAGGTACTCCAAGCAGACTGTTGGGTAAGATAAAAATACAAAATTGTCTTCATAAACTGGTTGAACAAATTGGGAAAAGACCCTCTGCAAATACCCAATGAATTTCTGTACTATTTCATAAAGATAAGAATGATAGCCTTGGTAGCATTTTGCAAAAAAGGATGAGGATCAGTGCTAAACAACACTAATTGATGTAATGCAATCACAAAAAAGATAACTGTCATTATTATCAGGATATACAAACAAGAACACTGTCTCAAAGGCACCTTTCTGCTTTGTTTAGTAGAATTCCTTCTTGTATGGTCTTGGCTGAAGTGCTTTCACCTGCAGTGTAGGGTAGAAGAACACCAGGCTGAGAGTGTCCAGAAGGTTGCAGTTGTAATGCTCCTGTAATGAAATGCTCCTGTAATGCAATGAAAACATGGTAAGGTACAATTGTGAATGCTAGATGTGAAGAAAAACATTCTCCGTGTTTGTTGTACACAGGTTATGTAGGGTTTAATTTCAGAAAGGGAAGATTTATTTTACGTATTATGAAAACATGCCAATTTACACATTGAGGAGACTAAAGAATCTCAATTCTAGAGATTTCAAAGGTCATACGTTGGTCAGGAATTACAGGTAGAGTTTATAGAAACTATCACTTATTTTAATAAAAATCAGGAGCATAACCTGAAATACTTCTTGTTATTTGTAACCAAATTTATTGTCACACTTTTCTTCTGTGAATATCTTTTCAAAGGTGGCACATCAATCACATTAACAAAAAGCAGGCATTTAAAACTGCCTTGAGACATACTGAGAATAATTTTTGACATTTAACTATGTGCTTACCCATTTGTTCCATAACATTTACAATAAACTTGTGGTTTTGTATGCAGGTTTTGTACCTGCAGTCACATAAAAGCCAATGTATTTATTAATTATGCATTTGTTATATGTGCTTGTTAATTAATCTTCAAAATAAAATGGTAAAGAAACTGAACGTCTGCAATAAGGATGTTTGCAAATTAGAATTGGAACCATCAGAGAACAACTGTCTATATGACAGTCAAAAGCATTCTTTTATGCAATTTTCCAAGTTGATTTTAATGTCTGTGTTAGAAGAAAAGCTATTCAACTGTCAAAAGTGCTTGTAAGAG
This sequence comes from Ibycter americanus, assembly GCA_035590275.1. Lineage (NCBI taxonomy): Eukaryota > Metazoa > Chordata > Aves > Falconiformes > Falconidae > Ibycter > Ibycter americanus. The sequence goes on along the minus strand of JAVJGI010000014.1, from coordinate 54,070,468 downwards.
AACTGAATTAGTCTTTTGTCCTGAATTTTCTGAAATGAACTGAATGACCACTCAGCAGTCATGGATGTTAAGGCCCAGACAGCAACTACAATGCTTGAGTTCCAAGGTCAGGAGTTGACTACTGTTCACTTGTCAAATAACTTGGTGCAAATCTTTCTTTAATTCTTCGTACGCTTTTTCATGGAGGGATTAAACTCTCTTGCAGTTCTCTGTCGTGGAAATTTGTTTGGCTCAGAGGTTCTTGATCTATGTTGTCCCGAATAGCAATGCAAGACTTTGCATTAATCAAGCAAAATCATTAAAAAAATTATTATACTTTTCTACTTGTGTTTTAGGCGAAATAATATGTTACAAGCTAGGAATACAGCTGCAGATGACCAATCAGTTTATCTTGACTGATGTAATCTTCCATCTTTCAGCACAAAGTCATCTGCTCCATAGAATGTGCAACAAGTGAAGATTCATTTCAATTATGTATTTAGCAGGTGTTCACATACGTGCTGTCAAAGTGTTGTTAATGAACACTTAGTTTCCTGAAATAATTCTTCCAGTTCACTTTTAGATAATGTCCAACCCTGGGCATTCAGTTGCATCAACAGCTTTGGTTCTGAAAGCCTTATTCCTGCATTTATTTCCTTTAAACTAATTAATGATGAACTACTTTGATCATTAGGCAGTCTTTCTTACTGTGTCTCTTCAGTAACAATTACAGAAAACTGATCACTGAGTGTTTGTTATTAATAAAACTCAAACACACCTGGAAAGTGCATCTTTGTTTTCTGTTGTGTGGAAGATACACACAATACAGGTACAACTTTATTTAGGAAAGCAAATGGCTAACGACTTTAGAATTAAGTAGAATCCCCAAAGGTCATAGTACATGCTAAACCACAGGATAATCCTGCTGCTAAATTTCTTTCTTGATACTTGAAACTGAAGTATGCATCTAACATGGTTTGCATTTTTCTCATTAGCACTTGGCTTGACAAAACTAAGAGATTTAAAGTGTTGTTCTACATCCTGTTTTCTTCAACCCCTAACTTTTTAAGCTTCGAAGATTCTGAGTACTGCCACTCTTCTTTACATTTATTTGTCAGATTCTTCCATCAACATGTCACAGTCGTATGACTTCTGCTTACAACACTCTTCAAAAACTAATACCTTGATTTTATATTACCTTCTGTGACTCATTCAGCACAACGATGCTGCAGATTAGCTGGGACAGTAGGAGGGAGTTCCTGAAAAAGGGTAGAGGTGTATATTTTTGCACCCAGATTTTGCCGACTGTTTTTTGTTTTACTTGGGAAAATTATTATTTTAAATCCATGCATATTATATTTATCAATTTATATAAAAACCTAATGAGCCTAGATGTATTATATCTAATCCTTTTTTCATCTTGATTTCCTCTCTTTTAAATTCTAACATACTTCATTCTTATTTATTAGCTTGATCATTATTTCTGTTCTATGACTTCATAGCAATTCACTAGTTAGAGACTTTATAAATCAGAATTGTTTTTTCATCTTTAATTTATTTTGGTGTATTTTCAATGTGGTGATTTATAGTTGTGTTATTATTAAAATTGTGGAATTAGTACAAATAATTTTATACCAAAGGTTGTACAGTATTCCATTTTTTTTTCATGTAAAAAGAGCATGTCAATGTTGTTTGTTTCTACAGTAGGTGGTGCACCACAGGAGCTAAAATCTTTGGATATGACTTTTCATCAGCTCTATTGTCTTGTAAACTGTCCTCTACCCAGTGTTTCTTTAGTTTTATTATTCATTTTTTAATTGGTCATATTTCAACAATAATTAACTGTTGTAAGCAGTTTGAAAGCTCAATGGTGTTGAGAAACAAACAGAAGTCTCTTAAAAAGTTTAGTTTGAGTTGCCCAGATATATTGATCGGTGGATATTAAAGAAAGTGCAAGATGCAGTTGGGTGTGCACACATAACTTTTAAAGACAAATAGCTTATAGTTAAGAATGGGCAGTCAGATAAGGGACTTGGAGAAATAGGCAATATGATGAAGCTGAGCACAAGGAGAATAATCCTTGAAGAGCATTTTGAATGGATATTTTTGGCCAATATTGCAATTTTCAAGGCAAAGAAAGATCATTAATCAAAGTGAGAGGTGGAAAAAAAAATTCAAGTTGTTTACTTGTTTTCTTTTGCAGGTGGATAGGCTTTGATTTAGAAACATTATGCATAAGAAATCTGTAAGTCATAAAGGCAGTCATATATTTATTAGCTGTAACTGACATTATATCCACTTCTCTTGCAAAAGATGCGTCAGTTATTTCCGGTGGTACAACTGTATTGCTTTCTTCCACTGCCTTTTTCTACGTTTAGACTTCATGATTTTTAGCCGCCTTAAAATATTCACTTTTGATCTTTTTATTGACCAGGTGACCTTCAAATCTTCGTGGAACTGGCTGAGGCAGCTGGGCTGAAGTGGGAGCTGAAGATGAAATGCAGGCAGGGATGGACCTTGGAGGCACGACTGGAGCCTTAATGGGCCGGTGCCAGGCTGCATGATGCTGGCTGCATGACAATTGCCAGGGAATGGTGCAGAATGCGTATTCTCAAAATTTTCCTCGAGGTGAACCAGGGAAGTCATTTAAAAGCAGCCCGGGAAGAGATATGGCTTAGAGTAGAAATGAAGCCTAACTCTGGTCCGGGGCGTGGATTGATGTGAGGTGAGATGCATTGCTTCAAGGCTGACTGGACTGTCCCAGGGATCAAACGCCAGTCAGGGCTGTAGTTAGGCAGCTGAAGCTACATCTACAATGCTCAAGAGAGAGATTAAAGATAAGTAAAGTCTGATTTATGGTTTCAGTTAGGGACATGGTTATTTATAATACAACATTCTTGTTTGATGTTCCTGTCCACATTTAATTTTATTTCTGATAGTGATATCTCTTGTTGCTGTTATTCTTCCAAGACCTGCTCATTTTTCCTTTCCTAGTCATATATAATATATTTCTGTGAGGTCCTGCTTACACATAAATAATTTCTTTTGGTTGGTGTCTGTTATACTTAAAGGAGTAGCTGCAGAAATATTTGACAGTGGTAACACTGAAACACTGTTATCTTTAAAAAATAGTTCCTGATATCATAAGAGGAAGCAGTTAAAATAATACATTTTAAAAATATAGTTAACTTAGTGCTAAATGACGTCTTTTAGTAGTTTAGCTATGATGGGAAAATTCCAGACTTCTTTGGGTAGTTGATAGAGGCCAGTTTAAGATTATTGCAGAGAATGCCCTTTTCAAATAGGATATGAACACAGAATGTATTTTAATTGAGGGATGCTAAAAGGAGGGTGCTATATACCAAAAACAGTTTCAGATGCAATAGTCTGGTAGAAAAAAAGAGACTGCATTTATGGGGCAAGAAAGAGAAGCTATAGAAAGACTTCTTTATATACTTTATAGAAAGTATATTAAGACTTGACTTAATAGACAATGAAAACATGAGCTAGTTAAAGTACTAGGAGTATATACATTATAGAATGCCTATGAAAGGGAGTGGTTCTTACCTGGTTGCATATTACCCTCAGCAGTACGAAATTAATCAGTTCAGTAAAGCTGAATAATTCTAAAGGCACCATTTGCCTCTTTCACAGTTTAGATGTCTGAAAGTTAGGTGTCTAAGCTGGAAGTAGTCAGCCTAAATTCTTTTTGGTGATGATGGGAAGAAACAGGCACCTTCAGATTAAGCTGCCCTGTCATAGGTATCTATGTTAGGGTGAGCTAAATTGATCTTTGGAGCTCTCTTTCTTGCTGTCACCAATAAAAATTGATGATAACAACCGAATAACATTTGGGATGTCTATAGTCAGGTGAGAATAATACCCCTCCCTTCATCTCCCACCCATATTCATAAAATAAAGAACTGTATGTACACCCATCTCATTCTTCAAAGTGGGATATTTTCCCTCGTCAAGTACATTTCTGCTTTCAACTCTTCCAAAGCTGGTTGCACCATGAAGCACAGAGGAGCAGAACTGTGAATAAAGAGCTTCAACAGGACTCAGAAGAGACAGTTTCTAGCTCTTCTATGAACCAAATAAAAGGAATAGTACTTGGAAAAATAGTTAAGCCATCTGTGAAAATGGGATAAGCTGAGCAGAAAATAATTGTTATTTTGAGGGAATATAAAAAAATAGAAATATTTATAAAATATTTAATACAAATAAAACTACAAGTATTAGGTTCATTTGGAAAAAGTTCCCCCAGTTCCTCCCCCCCCCCCCGCAATGGTTAAGAATATTTTAAATGTAATTATTTTGTTTAACTGATTATTAATGTTTTAGCTATCTTTTCCAAAACACTATAGAGGGATCAGAAGGAAAGGGTTCTCAATAAATCAGTCAGCTATACAATGATTAAGAGCTGATATGTCCTTGAAGACAGCTTCATATGGTGAAGGAGTTTTAACAATGTTAGAGAACGCTGCTCTTACTAAGTTATCTCTTGGTTTGGTAAAATATATGTAATATATGCGCCTGGATTTTTTTTGTTTTCTTTTGGATGTTTCACTTTGTTGTAAGGCTTGATTACGTTTGTCAGATAAAAAGGAAATTGCGTGATCCCATGAAGTCTTCTTTCCATCAGTGCACATTTTCAAACCTGGATAGCCTTTTGCACCAGTCTGGATGTGATGCTTCAGTGTCGTGCATTAGTCTGAAAGTTAGATGTCAGCCAGAAAGTTTAAATACATGAAAATATTCCCACAGGGTAAGAAGTTAATGAAAGAAGGCTAAGCTAGCTCATATTACTTTACCACAAGCTAAGAGCCTGCATACAGGCAGCTGCCACAAATCAGCTGAGGTGTGTGAGGCTGGTGCACCACAATGACTTGTTTGTTTGTATAAGCCCTTGACTGCACTTTGAAATTTACTGTATTTTGATATAGTAAGCATCACAGGTTGCAAAAGCATAGTTACCAGACTATTTCTCTGCTTAATTTTTGCTGTTCAGTTTCCTCTGGCTGAACTGCATAAAACTACTGCATTTTAAAAAAAACACACTCATGATTGAGTTATGTTGATTTCACTTGAAGTTCTTAACTGATTTATATTATTGATTTTGTTTAGTATTAGATTACTAATGTGTATGTAGAATGATACATAGTAGTGATATAACATTAATTATTAATAATGAGTCAGGTTAGAAGACGTTAATTTAATACCCTTTAGATCACACACAACCCACATTTTCAGTTTATTCTTTCTTTAGCGCACAGCCTCGTAACGTTCCTTGGACAAGTTGTACGAAGCAGATCACTAGTGGTAGAGTGAATTACTTCTTAAGTCCAAACTTGCTGCCTGAACAAAGTTTAGATATTTAGGATGTGCCTTCCTCACACTGCTCTGACCCTGTTTACTCAGTGACTGGCAGTCACTTGTGCTTTTTTTGCTGCCTGGCTGTGTTAGACTTCATGTGAACATGTTTGTGCTTGCAAGTTTTACCCTACCAGAGGCTAAAGGGCACTTTAGGCTTCTCCACTTCTGCCACGAAACTGCAGTATAGCTCAAGCATGCCCACTTTCCTAAAGTGCAGCATGATGGCATGTTCATTTGTTTTAAATGTTCCAGACATGGGTGGTGTTATGTGAAGACTGGACTGTCTTATAAGGTATGGACCTATAGTCTATACATGCAGTCTACACATACAGCCTGCACTACCCCCACTTCTGTTTCCATTAAGAATGTCTGAAATAATGTAGGGCTGTGATGCAGCTCACCGGAATGGTGTCTTTGTGTGAAACTAAGGGTGCTGCACGTCTTGGAGAAGGGATAAGGGTCTTCAGGTATGTTTGAGACTGCAGGGTGTCCTTGGATCGTGTTGGAGGATGTGGAGAGCAGAGTAAAGTAATCCTGATATAATCTTATGCTTTTGGGAATTGACTATATCCCTCATCCATCTCAGATTTAATCCTGGAAAAAGCTAGTTGGGATAGTTGAATACTGAGCTAGTTGAGGAGTTACAATTATGTGGTGTGGTAATCAGGAGCCAGTGCTTGAATTTGGTCCCTAGCCTCTTTTGCTTTGCAGCGCAGGCAACACTCAATCCTTCTTTAGGACTTGGGAGAATATAGGTGGCCTGAGTCATGCTATTAACCTACTACCCATTTGTAAAAACGTCTGCAACCCTTTTAGGCCGACATAGTGATTCCTTGACAGCTTTCACATACACTTTCACACTACCACAGGGATTATCATTCATCCCTCTGAAGCCGTCCATGAGACATGATGCACATCGAATGTTCAGCAGATTCAGTGTAGCAAACTGCTATTGTCATGAACAAAAAAATAACCTATCCCAAGAAACAGTTGCCAGTTTCTTTATTATTTGGAAAAACTCTCCAATACTTAGCTAAATGTCCTTCAAGAAGTTTGGGATCCTATCCTCCTGCCAGAGTTGGTCATTAAACCACAAAGCCTGTCTCTTCCTCTTCCTCCTCCTCCTTTCTCTCTCATTCTCTTTGCCTCCATGAGGTCTCTGGAAGACATTAGCTCAGTTACTTTGTCAAGCACCAAGAGATTTCTTCAAAACTGCCACACTTGCAAAGAAGCTGGAGGAAGCTGTTGTGTCCAGCTTCAGCCAGAATAGGTTATCGTTACAATTTGGCTGGCATTGTCCTTCTCTAGTAAATACAGCACTGACAGCCTGTGGTGCATTACACTGTGTGCTCCCTTCTTCCCCTGTAAAACAGATGGCTTTTAAACACCAAATGAACACATAGCCTTTCAAAGGCAGATTCCCTTTGCAACAGTGTAGGCTGCCCTGATTACCCCTCTGATATCACTTCACTGACATACATATACGTAATATATTTAAATTGCAGTAAAAAATTATTTCTAAATTTTAGTTATGAGCCATAGGTTATACCAATAAATTCAGCAAACTTGGAACGCTCAGGAGAGACTGGGGTCAGCTGTAGTGCACAGCATTAGGAAGGATGAATCACTCCTATCCTCCCATTTATCAAGGCTGATATCCATGACAGGCTGAAGGAGAACCAACAGTTGTAGATGAATACTTAGCCCCTGAATTAAACGTGCATTTTGAATGTTTGCTATCAATGCCTAAGCCTACCCAAAACTGCCTTTCCCCTGCTCTGTCTTTTGTCATATACTGATGAAGCACCAGCCCATGTCTGTAGCACCAGTCCAGGTTTGTTTTCATGTAATATCAGCATTACAAACATGCTTTCTGTTTAGAAGTTTGAGTTTAGAGGGTTAAGTAACATTGATAATATACAGTTGTGGGCTTGCTTCAGGGGTGGTGGGTTGGCTGATGTACAGCTGTGGCTTGTTTGGGCTAAGTAGCTAAATAGCACTGAGGAGAACTGGTGGAAGGGGAGCACTGGGTGAGGAGAGAGAGGAGACTGGATGAAGAAGAGCCCAGGGATGCAGGAGAGGCCCTGAGAGAAGAAAGGGGCCTGGATGAGGAGAGACTGGCTGGAGGAGAAGCCAGGAACCCAGATGCAGCAGAGGCAAGAAGCAGGATGGACTGGCCTGAAGAGGATGAAGAAACAGCATGGACAGTAGA
>JAVJGI010000014.1:54033100-54062801 GCA_035590275.1 Ibycter americanus | reverse complement strand
GACAGTAGATGAACTTTTGGAACCTTGTGTGGGAAAGCGGGAAAGCCTTGTTGCAGCCGGCTAGTTTTGTAGTGCTGCAACATTTGAGACTTCATTTAATTTCAAAATTACATCTGAATTATGTCTGTAAGTCTTAGACCTCATAAGTGAGGAAGACTGGAACTTAAATACTATAATGAAAGAAACTTTCATTGGTCCTATGCGGTGCAAATAGGACAAGTGATCATATTCTTAAATGCAGTTATACTTGATCTGTGCTGTTCATTGAATTCAGTCTGAAATCTCTGGAAGTATTCAACTTCTGGGCAAAGGAATACCTTGTACCATTAAAACTATGGAGTCATGTTATATATGAACCTTAAAAAAAATTTCCACAGAGCAGGAAATATATTTCAAATTTCAATTCCTAAATCTTGTTGAAAGGCTGTGTTGAATATTGCACAGCTGCAGGTGAATAAAGCAACAGTTAAATCATTAACAGATTTATTTGTTTCTTTTGACTTCTGTTTTCCCAATGCAGATTAGGGGAAGCTTCTTCTGGGGAAACAGGTCAAGGGTTATTGGATGAAAAAAATACTCTAGGCAAACATGGCATAATTATTATGTTACTAGTCACAGGGTAACCCTCTTTCAAAAGAGAATACATTGCAGTATTCATTTACAAGATCTTTTAACAGTCTTGTATGATAAATATCATTTTGATTTGGTCTGGTATCCTGTTTTGTTTTGAGATGATACTCCTTTGCAGTTTAATTTTATTAATGTAGCAAGTTAGAGAATGATGTCCTGGATCCACATAGTGAATTATTCATTGCATTTCAAATACTAAGTTGCCATCAAATGCTTTCTGATCTGCATTACGTAAAGTCATGTTGAATCTTGAATGTCTGGACTGCCTGTGTAATGAAAAACCTCTCAGACAGTGTTCAATCAAAATACACTTGAGAGAAAGCAGACACAGTATTTTGATAATCATCATGAGTACCCCATAGTTTTGTTTTGTTTGGGGTTTTTTTGTTTCCTAATTAGGAAGAATGCAGAGATCACCATGTCTCTTCTTCTTAAAGTGCCTGCTCAAGCACAAAAGTTCTAATTTTAAAGCTATTATAATTACGCCTTTTAGTGAGTTTCTAGAACTGCTGTTACTGATAAAGCAGTTAAAGTAATGTCTCACATTTTTCATTTCTGAGACAAAGACCTTACTCTGACTATTCTGTGTAAGAAATGTGTTGCTGTGTTCAAAAATCAAAACATCTCTTTAACCTGGCCTTAGACCACAGGCAGAAAGAGGTGCTCTCTTCCACTTTCTGTGTTCTCTTAGAAAATAAAAATTTAAACTGCCAGAACTCATGTGAATAAACCCATCACTTTTAAAAATCTGAAAATATATGGAGATAAGAAAGTTAAGCAAAACGTTTAAGAAGTCTAAGTCAGAAGAAGGGAATGTTTGTTATTTTTATACATTAACTGGGTTTATTGTTTGATCATGTAGCAAACGTTGTCTTACAATTTTATTTGTTCTTTTAAGGTCTAAATGACCTGATCTGTGTTTTAGTATTTCGGTTTCAGGGGCACAAATAACGGAAGACAAAAGTCAGATCATTCAGATACATTCGATTTGTTTTGTTTTGCTTCTTTGCCTTTGCAGGTCTGTGATAGAAATTGTGCTCAGAAGCAAGGCTGTGCTTCGCGCTGTGCCTGTAGCTGTTTCCATGGGCAGTTTGCCGTCCTTAAGCATTCAGAAACAAGACTCTCCTCCTGATACGCTGTGATTCCCAGTCGGTCTTAATAGCTTTTAAACTGTGATTCGGTGTTAAGTCACTAGGTGGCATGTGGCAATGAAGGAGAAAGTTAATGTTGGGAAGTTCTGGTGAGCGCAGCTGGCACTGGGCGCCTTGGAATAAACATGTTAGACTTAATGTATTGCCATCTGCCTCTGTTTTATTCACTTGTTGGACAACAGACCATAGCTGTCTATTGCTCAACATGCTTTTACTCATAAATGATACTGAAATGTGTTCAAATATTTCCTTTTGTTAACTTTATGAGAAATTGTTTTGTGTGCCTGGTAGTTATAGAGATTGAGTCTTTTCCATCTCACCTATCCTCTGCCCACTAAAAGAAGACACAGTCTGATTCTTGGTAACAACATAACTAAATTATACAGAAATAAAGATATAAATTACGGAGATGTAGGGGGTGGGGTGGAAGGAGAAGAAGAAGATGCCAGTATTGTAGTACATATATGGCCACATTATTCTGTGACTCTGGTATGATTCAAATAAGATATTGTTATTCCCAGCATTAGACTAAAAAAGGAAAAGTTTCTGCCCCAGCTGTACATGAAACTGAAAGGAAATGGGTCCACCATTTAACACAGTTCTGTATCATGGAAATGTGTGTAAAGGTGGTAGTTCTGCAGGTAGAAGCATAGACAGGATACATATCCTTATAGAAATAAGTTATAGGAACAGCAGCCAGGTATAAAAAACTGTTTCTCTTCCACCTCTCACTCTTTAAAAGTTTCTACCCATGTTCTAGGATATCACTGATTATGCAAAAGTCAGAGACAAAAAGGTGGCTTTTTTGTAACTTTGCCTTAGTTCATTTAAAAGTGCCAGAGGCTGTTGCAATCTATGCCAAAATAGATGGGGAAGTTGTGGACTAAAACTTTTGGTCATGTATGCCATCTCTGTCTTTAGAAAAAGTGTCTTCTTATTTCTAAATTTTATGCAATACCTGTCTGCAGGTAGCCGATGGCAGTCAGTTGTTTAGCTTTTCTGGCATCCTGCCCTGTGAGCTGTGTTCCCTTCTCCCTTTACCCCTGAACATTCTCTCTTTGAAAAGGTTTACAGGCATGAGAATATCAGATGGTGACTGGGTGGCACTACAGAAATCTCTCCTGATTTTTGTTTCTTCATTTGTTGTCATATCTACTTGCAGATGTAGAAGCTGCAAGGCTTTGGGGTACACAGAAGATGAGAATTTGGGGAATGAAATCTGGCAGTACTCAATGCAGAGTAATGATGAATTCCAAAAAAACAACCAGAGAAAGTGCTTGTGATAAAGGTATATAATGCTTTGTCTCTATCAAAATGCCAAAACAATGGCAAAAGACTAAGCTCTTTTCTGTCCTTTTGAAAATGTCAAGCCGTATGGAACAGCAGCAAACTCATGTGCCATCAGGTGGTCCTGGTGGACCTCAGCACTGATACAATCCATATCATGTTTCCATATCTTGTGTCCCTGTCAGCAGTACTTCTAGCTACATGGCAGTGAAATGCACACATTCTGGCTGTATTACACACAAAATAAATGCGCATCTACACCTCGAGGTGCATGTAAGTGCTCTGAACATGCAGCAAGAAAGGCCACAAAGGTGTTTTCATCAAAAAAGACTCCTACTGTGAGCTAAATCACTAAGGCATCCCAACAGTGTAGACACAAGAAGAACACATGGGAAGTACAGCGTTTTTTCATCTACATTCACTTGCATACTCAATCCTGCACATAAATGTCATCATTAATCCCAGAAAATGGGAGACGTGATGCTTTTACTCTCCGCCTGTGAAGCCCATCCCTCCTCTAGGATTCTCTCTGATTTGGGGTCAACCAGGATCTCCCCAGTCGGCAAAGCTGGCTTCCTGCTCTGCCTTCCTTTCTGCTTGCAAATGTGGGTGAACCATTCTTGTGCCTTGGGGAAACTGGCCCTGAAGACTAACCAACCCACCAGGGCTTCTTTGCCCGTTAAGATATCCTCCAGTTGCTACCGCTGCCTGTCAGTTAACTGAAGAAGTCACTCTGCTCACCCAAAATCTAGTTTTTTAGTCAGCTACTTGGTTTCCTTACTCTTCCCATTGTCTTAAACTCCTCTATTTCATAGTGATCACAGCCAAAGCTTCCAGTGACTACCACATACCCAGACAACTCTTCATCATTTGTGAGAACTAAGGCCTGTGATGGAACACTTTATCTGCTGGTTTAAGATGATGTTATCCACCTTTTCTTCTTGATTTGCTTAGACTATATCAGATGCCCACCAGTGTCTTGTTTTTTGGTTCTGCAGTGGGTTAACCTTGGCTGGCTGCCAGGTGCCCACCAAGCCACTCTATCACTGCCCCTCCTCAGCATGACAAGGAGAGAAAATAAGATTAAAAACTCATGGGCTGAGATAAAGACAATTTAATAAAGAAAACCAAAAGTCATACAGTGAAGCAAAGAAAGGAAAAAGATTTATTCTCTACTTCCCATCAGCAGGTGATGTTCAACCACTTCCTGGGAAGTAGGGCCTCAGTGCATGTAGTGGTTGCTCTGGAAGACAAATGCCTTAATAATGAATCCCCTCCGCCACCCCTCCTTCTCCCTTCCTCTTAGCTTTTGTTGCTGAGCACAGCTTCATATGGTATGGAATATCCCTTTGGTCAGTTGGGGTCAGCTGTCCTGACTGTGTCCTCTCCCAGCCTCTTGCCCATCCCCAGCCTACTGGCCTTTGGGGTGGGGCTGTTGGAGAGGCAGCAATGATGCTGTGCAGCACTGCTCAGCAGTAACCAAAACTTTGGTGGGTTATCAACACTATTCTAACTACAAATACAAAGCACAGCACTGTGAGGGCTATTATGGGGAAAATTAACTCCTTCCCATCCAGACTGAATGCAGGCTTTTCTCTGATTCTGAACCATAGGCTGCTCCATAGCAGAGTGCCATGCTCCGTATTTGCTCCTTTGTGGCTGGAGCAGTCCACATGGTGTCTTTTCCATCTATGTTAATATAAGAGCCTATCCATGACCATTTACTGCTGCACTCCAGGTGATGAAGCTATCCTGCCACATCTCTCTCATCCAAGTGGTATCAGAGCTCAGCAGCTGTGGAAGGCTTCTAATTTCTTTTGTTTACTTCATAGGCTACAGGCACTTGAGATGACCTCACAGCCACCTTGCCCTCTCCAGGGGAGTGTGAGACCCTTTTCCATCATGCTGTGCCAAGTGAGCTTCCCCTCAACCCTGTTCCCTCATTTCTCTGGTGGTTTTTTTTTTTTTTGCCTCTATCGCCACTGAACCTAGTTTAAAGTTCTTCACACTAGGTCAGCAATCCTGCTGGCAAAGATAATCTTGCCTCCTACCTTCATTGGGTGGATCTGCTTGAGGGTAGGAAGGCTTTACAGAGGGATCTGGACAGGTTGGATTGATGGGCTGAGGCCATTTGTATGAAGTTCAGCAAGGAGAAGTGCCGGGTCCTGCACTTGGGTCACAACAACTCCACGCAGTGCTACAGGCTTGGGGAAGAGTGGCTGGAAAGCTGCCTGGTGGAAAGCAGCCTGGGGGTGTTGGTCGACAGCTGGCTTAGTGCGAGCCAGCAGTGTGCCCAGGTGGCCAAGGCGGCCAACAGCATCCTGGCTTGTGTCAGAAACAGTGTGGCCAGCAGGACAAGGGCAGTGATTGTCCCCCTGTACTTGGCACTGGTGAGGCCGCACCTCGAACCCTGTGTTCAGGTTTGGGCCCCTCACTGCAAGAGGGACACTGAGGTGCTGGAGTGTGTCCACAGAAGGGCAACGAAACTGGTGAAGGGTCTGGAACACATCTTGTGAGGAGCAGCTGAGGGAACTGGAGTTGTTTAGCCTGGAGAAAAGTAGGCTAAGGGGGGATCTTCTTGCTCTCTACAACTACTTGAAAGGAGGCTGTAATGAGTGGGTGTCAGCCATTTTTCCCAAATGATAAGTGATAGGACAAGAGGAAATGGCCTCAAGTTGTGCCAGGGGAGGTTTAGGTTGGATATTAGGAAAAATTTATTCACTGAAAGGGTTATCAAGCACTGGAACAGGCTGCCCAAGGAAGTGGTTGAGTCACCACTTTCCCTGGAGGTATTTAAAAGACATGTAGATGTGGCACTGAGGGACATGGTTTAGTGTTGGACTTGGTAGTGCTTGGTTAACGGTTGGACTCAATGATCTTAAGGGTCTTTTCTAACCTAAATGATTCTATGATCTTGTCTCTTCTCTCTGCAAAAGTTCTCATCCGTTGAAGAGGGCTCAATGGTCAGAGAGATAAAGACCTGCCAGTGACCCCCACTTGAGCAGCTTGGAGTTGACTTCTTGGCACATCCTCTGTGATCCATTCCTTCCTTTTTGACTATTGGGATTAAGTAGGATACTGTATGGAGAGCTATACCTTTCACTTTAGCCCCTAGAGCCACCCTTTAGCTGCTCAAGGTCTCCCTTGGTAGTATTATTAGCGCCATGAAGGATCATGTGCAAAGAAAATTTCAGTTTTTTTCCAGTGTCATGGTGCACCAATTCTTACCCATAATTTGGTGTCTGTTTTTTAAATACAGATTAGAGTTTATTAGAAAGTTTTCTTCTGGAGTCACATGTACATCAGAGGTGACAAAACATTCCATTGGTTTGGCATCATTAAAGAAATAGATCAGATGATATATGAAGTCATAAAAAAAGGAAGAAGAGTGGAGCCTCCATTAGTCATAAAGGGAGAAAATACTTGGAATTTAAGCAGACAACTGAAATAACAGATTATTTCTCAGTACAGGCCTTATCATTAACATAGCCCCAAAAAATCCCTCTTGTAATGAAGTAAACATTTCCTCTTTCTGGATAATTTAAGTGCAGAGTCAGGAGGTCATTTAAAGTTAAGCAAGAGATTCATAAAACATAGTACTTCTCTGCCTATGTTGAGACATAAATCACCCCCGTCTGTGATTTTTACTTTTCCTTGGACTGTTTCTGTGTAGCTATTTCTGCTCTTGCTTGATCTGATACATTTCTTTCTGAACCTGACCTTGATGAACTGCCCTGAGTTTTTATTCTATACTATGTCCCAGTTTTTGGAGATGGCTAAAATTAAATTTCTCTTTAATAAGGTGATCTATCTTACCAGACATTGATTAGCTACTTAAACTAGTATTTAATCACTTGTAATAGGACTGGAAAGTATCTTCATAATATAGCAAGGATTAAGAATTGAGAGGGGAGAGTAAAGGGAAAAAGAGAGATGTCTTTGGTTACCACTGAAAACATTGTATCTACAATTAGCAATGTATTTTAGGATTCAAATAAGTGAATTAGGATGTCTACATTTGATTACTTGTCCAGACTGCCTTTGTAGACAATGAGTCTAATTCAAGATGCCTATTTTTCTCTATCAGCTCTAAAGGAAGCATTGCAAACTAGTTTGATTGTAGTTGTCTAAAGTTAAGTGAGATGTATCCTACCCATGGGAACAAAATGTTTCACTACTGAAGAAATCTTCCCTGTTGGTAGAGACTCAGCAACAGGAACTGCCTAAACAGAACATGTTTCAAAATCACATAGGATGAAAAATATCTTTGCTAATTTTGGGTGTCTAAGACCAAGCTGCACACTTTTAGAATGAATCCATTTTACTAGGTTTTGACATTTGTGTTAGGATGAGTTGAATCATGGCGTGGAAATTCACGACATTATTGTCTTCCTTTATAAGAACATTGTTGCCTGATGTGTGTGTGAATGGTTGCTTGCAAATGGTTTATCTTCACGTCAGCAATAGTTCTGATTATTTTGACTCCAGTTGTATGAGAATTGGTATCCTACAGAAATCCCAAAGGCAGTATTTCCACCATTATCAAGGGTAGTGCAGCAGAGACTGATAGATGACTGAAGTACTTCTTGCGTGTATTTCCAAGTATTTCCAGCATGCAAGTGCTTGAATTTGTACTTAGTTCAATGTGATGTTTGTTTTATTAGCTTAACTTTTACTCAACTCCACTAAGATATTATCCTTGGGTTTTTTTGTTCTCATAAATTCTTAAAAAGTGTCTTGTGGCTGCTGTGAAAAGAAGATAGTCCAGAAAGGGCTTTGACTTATAGTCTTTTTAAAGTTTGTTAAAGATATACTATAAAACATTTGACATTCAGACATAAAGTTATTGTCTGCATTACAAATCTTAACATGCAAATTTACAAATGGGACAGACTGCTACTTTCAATATGGTCATTGTTACAGCTCTTGTTTTGGCTTAGGAATATATTTAATAAAATAGCCAAGAATCAAATACCACATTATATTCCTCCTATTTACATGCATTATTTCTAACCTTACTGTCTTATTTTTTCCCAGTTACACTCATACAAACATATCCAGATTCCAATGAGTTTCTTCTGTATCAGGGAAATGGGAATTTAGCCCACTGTTTTCCTTTTCACAGCCTAAAAATTGCTTCCTTTATTCAAATGTTATTTAATTACTTAAGAACTGAGTTGTCATTAGATGTTTGAAGTAGATAAACAAATCAATGTCCATAAAAAACTCAGCAAATGTCATTGTACTACATTTCAATGAATTGATCTTAGTTAATCAGTTAATGATGAACATTATCTCTTTAGAGAAGGACTATTTTTTGATATGTAATGCTTCCCGGTTTTATTCATGGTTGCATGCTTGGATTAACTGATCCACTCCTGTCAAATTGAGTCATTAACAGGGAAAATTCACAATACTGCTATAAGCATTACTAATAACTGGAATTTTCACTTGAGATTTGTTGTAGGAGTGTGTTTATTGTTGGGCTAAATAGCACATACACGTGCACACACACACACACCATTTAAAGAACAGTTTTAGAACAGAACAATGTCTGGTTTTGAGTTCCAGCCACAACTTTCATTTTAAAATCATAATTTTCTAGTTTGCTACAGTGTTTTTCCTACTGGTGAAGGTGCAAGCATCCTACTGTAAGCAAACTAGAGATGTATTGAGGAACATAAAGAACTACATAATATAAAAAGTCCCACACTGATGAAATAATTATAATTAAGTTTTATCACCATTAGTTATATCCTTTACACATTTTGAGGCTCCAGTGGGGTTTACTTGGTCTTGTGTCGGGTAATTAATATCAGAAGTATATAAATCATCATTTTGTAGTGTATATATATCTCCTGTACAATTAAGAGTTTAAATACATATAAATGTGTTCTAAATAGCTGTGAATGCAACTTATGTTGTGAGAGTTGATTCTTTTGGCACAAGGTTACTTTGCTAATAGAGCTGAGCAGAAAAGAGCAATAGGAGCACTTCAGGATGTCAGAATGCAACCCTGTTTCCAGTCAGAAAGAGAAGCTCGCTTCTGGGCAGGGGGCAGTCCCAGCTGATGCAGGACCATGAGTCTAAAACAGGATCCTCAAGTGCTGCAGACTTGACATTTTGCTTCTGCTTCGCACAGTGGGTGACTAGAAGCCATAGCCTGATGCAGTGGGACACCCAACTACAACCTGTCTGGTTTGGGTATGTCTTTAGCAAGCAAAACTTTCCAAATTTTGCCAGTAATGATACAGTTCCACAGGTCATTTAGTTGGTGCATCATGGATACAATGATCTGGTGAAATTGTTTTGCTTTAAAGCTTGCCTACAGTAGCATCGATTAACCAAACGCGGACAATTCTATGCAAGTGACCTTGCCATTAGTGAAATGCTTATTTTCTGAAAGTAAGTCATCAGTGCCTTGACAGGATATGCTAACAGAGGAAAATATGTATAAAAATTTTGTATCTATCTCAGAGACACAGATGATTAATAAGGAGACTGGTTATGGACATTAAGCATTTACCTTTGTATTTTTACATGCAGAACTGAGTGCTACTGGGGAAAAATTGCTTCTGTCTGAAAGCAGTTTTCACCCCTCTATGCAAAGTAGTGAGTGTTCAGTTCATTTCCAAATATCTGTATCACTGACTAGAAATGCATCTGATTCCGGCTGTCTCAGAAGAAAACAACCTCCAAAACAGAGCTTTTAAAACTATCCAAACATTTAGGAAAACAAACCCTATATCCACACAGCTCCACGTTCATAAAATGTTATTGAACATAAATTTAAAATTATCAGCTCTCTTGAAAATACTGGCCATAAGCCTATGCAATTATTTTATATTTGGTTGGATCCACTGGAAATAGAAATTGTGTATTTCTTCAGTACAATACTGATTATTTAGAAAAATATGCTCACATTCCTACTTCTCTCTACACAGCTGGAATAAAAGTGCAGAAAGACTTGACAATCTGGAGAAAGGAAATTCCTGTGTTTCTAAACGAGCCCTGTGTTCCAAAGAACTCTGTTGTTCTCCTCACTCTGAAATATCCTGGGTTTTTCCTCTGCTTTCTATCCATGATACAGCTTGCTAACTGTTCCCTTTACCCCCTGTCTTTGCAGCTCTGTCCCCAGAGCCAGCTTCCACACAGGGCTGCCTGCATTAAGGAACCACTGGAGAACCATCCTGCAACGTGACATCATCTAGAGGCATGATTCAATTAAGTGAAAGGTCTTCTTAAGGATTAATTTGTGCTTAGAGAGACTGATCTGTGTTTCTTCTTTAACAGTCAATGGAGAGAGACAAAGACTTCTCAGCTGCTAATTTAGCCTATAAAGTTAGGTTCTTCCAGAGGATGATTCAAAGCAGGATCTTGCTTTTTCTCAATCAATTATACAAGGTACTGGACTTTGTTAGCACTGTTGAGATACTCCCTGAAGACTTGCCTTTTAACAAAATTGAACAACAGTAAAATACGTAAGAGGCTTGTCCAAAACCTTCCCCTGATTCCAGTCTCTATGTATACTTCAGGCTGTTCTTTTTTCACCTCTTATTCTGTGAGCTATTACCTCCATGTAGACAGTAACAGTCGCTTGTATCATCACTGTACATATTCATCCTTTCAGTACAAAAAGGTGCCTATTTTTCATCGGAGAGTATCATTTAAAGTGTTGGAAATCAAGGGGGGGGGGGGAACATTTAAGAGAAAACCAGGATCAGTGTATACTTGGAAATTTCAGTCTGACACCTGAGCCCTCACAATCCTTTCTCATATTGGCAAAAGGATTTTCACACAGTAAGATCAGCTAATCATATAAGCAAGCTTATATTACTAAATCATCTTAGTTTCATCTCCTTGTCCTTCTTCTTTATTTGCTTTCTTTTTTTTTTTGCTATATCTAAAAGTTAACTGAGGGAAGATTTTTATCTTTTTACTGGTTCCATACTTCATGTAAATGCAAATATGGAACTTAAGTTGCCAAAGCAGGTACACAGAATTTAGATGTTAGGTGACGTGAGAATATAAATGCTAAACCACCATGTCAATACAGAGTATTTAGATAGAGTTTCTCTTTAGAAATTACTGGGGAGTCAAACCTTATAGTTTTAGTTTAAACCAGATGTCACTTTGCTAGCCTGTAAGTACCTTACCACTGTTCTTTGTTTCTGGTCTTCCTTATAAACAGAGAAATACAATTTTGTTACAAAAGGTCAGAAGTTTAGAACATGCTGCCTCTACAATTGATAAAAATACCTAACTCTTCTTAATCTAAAAATGAATGTTGCTTTTAAAAGGTCAAATTATATTAGATTATTTGTATTTTTCAGCCTGCCAGTAGCATCTGATTCACTTAGAATAGTAGAGGTCACAATATACCTGTACATTTAAAAATGGAAAGAACGGAGATCTAAAAGTTTTAATTTCAAGGAAGCACATTAGACTCTTCATAATAAGGCACAGATTTTCAGAAGTGATTAACATTTATTTTAAATATCCATAACACTTTTTAGAAATCAAGCCTATTCATGATGACTCAATGTCAATGCAAACAGTCACTCCTGAAAACGGGGATTCTTTCACAGCTGTCGGTCTGTGCACCTCTTGTTACTACCAGTGTTACAAACAGCATGAAAAAACTGACAGTTTTTTGTTATTCTATTGTTTAAGTCTTGTTAAGACAGCAAGGTGACAAGTTCAAAGTTGTCTTAAGTGAACAACTAATTGCACATCAGCTGTTCTCTGTGCCAGCAAAGACTATGTAAATGCAGCTCAAAGGAAAAATAAATGATCTAAAGTTCCAGTGGAAAAGTTCATTAAATAACTTGTCATCAGAAAGAAAGAAACACACTTAAGAACAATATCACCTAGCTGGCATATCATACCAAATATAGTTTTTAAACAAGCACCTTATGAATATTATTAAGTGTAATTAAATGAATAGATTTTGGGCCTAAAAAAAAAAAAAAAAATCCATCAAAATTGTCAGAACTGTGTGATTGAATAATTAATTGTGCATTGAAAATAGAGCAAACTCCAGGACTTTGAATTAACCTTTTAAAAAACTGCTATCTAAAACCCTAATGTTGATCACTAAATTAAAAAATAAAGTATCCTACTTCTGAAGACGTCACCACCTGAAGGAAGTAATCTCTTTGAAGGCTCTAGTACAGTCCTGTCACAATCACTGAGTGTCAGTAGAAGCTTTAAAAGAGAAATGGGCTAGATAATTTAATGGAAAAAATAGTAACATTTATTTTATGAGTCATTCGTGATAGGAAAACAAATGGGTCAAGGCCAAAATACATGGAAAGTGAAGGTTAAAAGGACGTGATTTTAGGATTATGATAAGGAAAACCTTTCAGTTTCCCATGTGAGTGTATTTGCAGGTTAAGAAAAGAATTTTGAATTTTTTGTTTGTTTGGCATTTATTTGGGTTTTGTTTTAGTGCCTCTGCACAGTTTGAAATGTCTTTTTAACAAATAAGGTAGTTACAGGTTAAATTGAAAAATACCTTTTATAAATGGCATCATTTGACCCTTAATTTTCTTTGAAAGAAAGAAATCAAGATATATTGTTTTAAGCATCTGGAAAAATGTTAATGGAAATGTAAAAGGAAAGCTGAAAAAATTTACAAATATCAAATTTATCAGTAAAGGTTCAATCCATATAACTCAGTTTTGATCCCCTGAAACTAATGCATTTATTTTAAGCTATATATGAAGGCTTACCTTCATAAGTGATGCAAATAGAGAAGTCACCCAGAATGATGTATCCCACCTATGGGATCTGAAAATCATTGAATACTTCATGAGGATTTTCACCTATGTTATGAATAGGAGTGGTCTGCTTTTAATAAATATGAAGGACAAAACAATTACGGGTTTGGTGGGTTCACCCTGGCTGGATGCCAGATGCCCACCAAAGCTCTTCTATCACTCCCTTTATCAACTGGACAGGGGAGAGAAAATATAACAAAAGACTCATGGGTCAGGATAAGGACAGGGAGAGATCACTCAGCAATTACCATCATGGGCAAAACAGACCCAGCTTGGAGAAATTGGTTTAATTTATTGCTACTCAAATCAGAGTAGGATAATGAGAAATAAACCGAAATCTTAAAACACCTTCTCCCCACTCCTCCCTTCTTCCCAGGCTTAATTTTACTCCCAATTTTCTCTGCCCCCACAGTGGCACAGCGGCACAGGGAATGGGGGTTGCAGTCAGTTCATCACACGTTGTCTCTGCCGCTCCTTCCTCCTCAGGGGGAGGGTCCTCATACTCTTCCCCTGCTCCAGTGTGGGGTCCCTCCCATGGGAGACAGTCCTCCATGAACTTCTCCAATACAAGTCCTTCCCATGAGCTGCAGTTCTTCATGAACTGCTCCAGCATGTGTCCCTTCCACGGGGAGCAGTCCTTCAGGTACAGACGTGGTCAAAAGTCCTGACAGAAAACACTCTCCAGCCTGGGCTTTTCTCTCCACGGGCTCACAGGTCCTGTCAGGAACCTGCTCCAGCGCGGGTTTCCCACGGGCTAACAGCCTCCTTTGGGCACCTGCCTGCTCCAGCATGGGGTCCTTCCATGGGCTGCAGGTGGAGATCTGCTGTACTGTTGACCTCCATGGGCTGCAGGGGCACAGATTGCCTCACATGGGCTTCACCATGGGCTGCAGGAGAATCTCTGCTCTGGTGCCTCGAGCGCCTCCTGCCTCCTTCTGCACTGACCTGGGGGTCTTCAGGGCTATTGCTCTCACATAGTCACATTCTTCTGTCTGGCTGCAGTTGCACAGTAACAATTTCCCCCCCTCTCAAATATGTTATCAGAGGCACTACCACTGTTGCTGATGGGCTCAGCCTTGGCCAGTGGTGGGTCCATCTTGGAGCCGGCTGGCATTGGCTCTATCAGACACAAAGGAAGCTTCTAGCAGGTTCTCACAGAAGCCACCCGTAGTGCAGCCCACCCACTACCAAAACCTGGCCACACAAACCCAACACGTTCCACCCCTTGCCTCTGCCTTATCTCAAGTTTCTTATGTTCCTGTTTGGGTGCCAAAAAAGGACCGTTGGGGTTTGAGCTTGGCTGGATGCCAGGTGCCCACCAAGCTGCTTATCATTCAGCTCCTCAGCAGGCTTGGGTCTGAAAGAAAATAAGATGGAAAAAAAAATCATGGGTGAAGATAAAGGCAGTTTAATGAGGAAAACAAAAGATTTATTCTTTACTTCCCATCAGCAGGCGATGTCCAGTCGCTTCCCAGGAAGCAGGACTTCAGTATGCAAAGTGGTTGCTCAGGAAGACAAACATCATAATAACAAATGCCACCCATCCCCACTCCACCCCACCCCTCCTCTTCTTAGCTTTTATTGTTGAGCAAATGTATGGAAATGAAATATCCCTTTGGTCAGTTTGGGTCAGCTGCCCTGGCTATGTCCCCTCCCAAGGTCTTGCCCACCCCCAGCCTACGGGTGAGGGGGGAGTGTTGGAGAGACAGCCCTGATGCTGTCTGTGCAAGCCTGCTCAGCAATAGCCAAAACACCTTTCTATTTGCCAATACAAAACACAACACTATGAGGGCTGCTATGGGGAAAGTTAACTCCATCTCACCCAGACCCAATGCAAGAGGTAAAAGATAAAAAAAAAAAAAAAAAAATTAAAAAATTTGCATTCTACTATTCTACTAAACAATTCATTTTAGTGGTTTTGTTTTCTAACATAAGGCAGTTTAGACAACTCAAAAGAAGTGGATAGTTTAATTTGGTTTTAGGGCCTAAACATCCACTGTATTCACAGACATTCTCTTCTCTAAAATATATTTTCAACCATACAAAGCATCAGATGCCTTGTTGAGGTTGTTGGCTGGAATGAATCTTATCTCAGGGCAATAAATTTGCACTAATTTCTGTCTTCCAGCCAGATGTCTCCACCAGACTATGGAATCCTTAAATATTTTCTCTATAGCCGACTTCAAAGCTTGAGGTAATTGCTTTATCACAGCAGGTTAGAAAATCTAGGTCTGACACAGGGGTTGAGTCCTGAAAATAGTACAGGCTTATGTTTTATGCATCTTCTGAGGATAAATTAGCTTGTTTCAGGAATTTTGGTCTTGAAAGATTTAGCTCTGGAAAATATGGATGTTCCTTTATTGCCCATTCTAACCAATGCTTATGTTAAATATTTCCTTTCCTTTTAGTAGAAACTCTTTTGTAGGAATCCTACTTGCCATAGAAACATCAGCACACAGAAGATGTGGATAGTGGACAACCTTCTGGGGACAAACAAGGGAAAAAATAATGAAGGAGATTTTACTGGATTGTTTTGGAAGTCTTCTTTTGTCCCTTGAGTCAGGTCTGGATGTGATGACCAGCATGATGATCATGCAGACAACAGTAATTTTTATACTCTTTTTGTCTGTCACAATAGTAGTAAAAACTCTCTAGAACTTAGACAATTGGGAGGGGCCACCCCAAAATGAGCCTTTGCAGCTGGATTCAGATGTGCCAGGTCTCTAGAAGCCCCCTTTCTCACGTAAGCCTGCAATAACACAAAGAAACGAATTAGAAAAAAATCTCTTGAGCAGCTCATCAATCCTCTACTGGAGAATGGATCCACTGTTTACGCAGCTACCATTCTTCATTTGCCCAGTTATAATTGCCAGGTCTCTCCACAATTGCTCTCTAATAGGGAATAAAACTAAAACATATCATTATGCTAAGGAAAACATTACAAAAGAAATGTTAGAGCAAGAAAATGCAAATGCAGATCATCCTTAAAGTAGTTCCTGAAATACCTCAGTGTCTGTTAGGTAGTTTAGGAAGCTATCTGTCTGTCTCTTTCTTTCTAACATGTTTAAGCTAAAGTCTTCTACTTGCTGTTGTAAGAATCTGATTCCTGGTTCTCTGTGATTGGGCTTTTGGATAATCCTACTCAGTTTCTTCATTTTTTTAGGCTGGGTCTTCTAGTTTTATTCACCAGCATTTCCTGATTTACATTTTCCTTTGTACTTTTTAATATGTTTACAATCTTCTTAAAGGTTTTAGGCTGTTTTCCCACTCCTATCTTTCTGAAGACACATTTGTGAAACTGTATAGCTGATGTCTCAAGAAACAGTAATTTTTTAATCGCCATAGAAGACTTCAATACTAATTTTGCTGTAAGCGCTGTATAAAGACCAATCATCATTCAACAGATGGTGAATTGGGGATGGTATCATTACAGAAGTATTTAACTTCTTAAATACAGTGTTGAAGAACAAATGCAACTAATAATGGTATTAGTGCTGAATAGCCTTGGCTATTCAGAGTTTTGACAGCTGGCAGATTTCTTTGCTAAGTCATTATAAATCAGCAAGAAGTGGTGCTAAGTTTATACTGATCTGGATATCCTTGTAAGGATTTTATGGAAAATAAGCTTAAATCATTCAATTTAAATTCATTAGGGGGGGGGGGGGGGGGGAAGGAGGTGTGTAACAAATATTCTGGCTTTGAAGTGGTGAGATTTCAATGAATTTAGGGAATTTGTGATGCTGCACAGAGGAGGTAAGGCTGTTGATTCACAGAAATTCCAGGACTCCTTCACATTCAAAAGAATGATCAGTATCCTGGAAAAATCTTGTGGAAAGCTATCGTGACCTTTCCTGACTGAAAAATCAACTGTAAGGTTATCAGGAGTAAACTTGGAGGGAGGAAGAAAGAGAATACTAGTTAGGAAAGAAAAGCCATAAATGCAGGTATAAATTTCCCAATGTAAGTCTGAGACAGACTGCTGCAAGTGAAATAAGAACAAAACCCAGAAGCCATTTTAGCTTTATAAATATCTGTGCATCAAGAAAAAATACAGCTTGAAAGAGCTGCCTCATACACCAGAGGCAGTCCAACTGCATTAGCACTGCACTCTGCCAGAGCCAACACACTGTCCTCCTCCATTTGCTGTCAGGAAGATGGTATAAAACACGTAGGGAACAGCATACGGAAATGTGAGCATGCCCATATGTAAAGGCTAAGTAAAACTCAAAGATTCAATGTCTGAAGCCAGAAACACTTGATCATTTCTGTCACAGGAGCCTGGAAATCCCAGATCTGGAAAGAGACACCTTACATTGATCTACAGAGTTAGGAGAGAAATTCCTGGGGGGGGGGATTAAAAAATCTGGGGGAAAAAAAACACCCCAAAACCCCATCAAGTGAAGAAATAATCAACTGACTTAAGTAGCACGGCAGGAAATAAAGCAGTATGAACATATTTATCCAGATGATGATTATTTGCAACAATGAGCATTATTGCATCTGCTGTACGTTTTGATCTCTGTTGCTACTTATTTTAACCATTTACCCATCTCTTTTATATAAAAGTGGGATTTTTAAGGCAAAGCGGAAAGACATTGAAATTATATACAGTTATAGCTGAATTTAGACAAGAAGATTTTGGAAAGATACATATTCAATGTTAACTTGTAGAAATGGGACAGATGCTTTTTATGTTATTGTATTCAAACTGCAGTCAGAATAATTTTCAAAGATTTTTGTCATGACCGGTATATTTAAGTAGCATCCTGGATACAGTCCAAACTCAGATTATACAGAGATTAATGGTTTTAATTTGTATCTACTGCCACCAGATGATTTGTAAGGAAGTAAATCATTAAAGATTTCCAGGTAAAATAAGAGATTAAATTATCCCTAAACCTTTTATTGTGTCAAATCAACCTCTCTGGTAAGAAAAATAAATTTAAGAGATCAAAGAAAACTAGGAATATTGGTCAAACACTTTAAGTTTTTTCAAAGTCACAGGGCCAGAAACTTTCTGGTTCATATTTAAATAAGATTTACATTCATTAGGAGTCTTACCATTGGCTTTACTTGTATTAAGGAAAAAAGAATTCAAGCATTAATCATATGAAATAAACATTCCAATCCTGTCTCAATTGTACTTCCACATTAGTGTTATATTGCTTTTAGGTAATTTCTGCAGAAAAAGAGATAAAGTTTAAAATACAGTATAAAACAGTCCTATAGAAAATGGAAAAGTCTCCTGTAAAGAAAATGAAAAGATAGTATTTCATGAGTAGCCCTGATATTCAGCTATTTCGGATCATTCAACGCAAAAAAAACCCCACCCAAACAACAAAAGAACCTCCCCCACCCTGCAATCAAAAAACCCCATACAGATTAAAAAAACCCAAACAAACAAACAACAAAGCAACTTAAACAGATGTGAGGTTTTGCTGGAATACCTTTTGCACCTCAGAAAAAGTTACCTAAGCAGCCATCTAAAAGACTCATATTTGTCTTAAAAAAACCAAACCAAACCAAACCAAACAAAACAAAACCCCAGTCAGGAAATTCATCAATCTGAATAGAAATTTGGTATTTTCTGGAGAGAGTTACAGTGATAAAAAAATCATGGAAAGAATACTCGGCAATCTAACTATTTTAAATCATGACACATTGTTTCATCTTTATAATATGCACAGATGAATATGTAAGGCTTTACTTTTAGGGATTACAGTTACTGACTTTTTCCTTTTTTTTTTTGTTTTCTGCATGTATTTATGCCCTTTCAGTGGTGAATTGCAATGATAGGTCCTTTGGGACTTTCTGTATGGCATCGATTTCTGGTATCCAATAGTACATAAGCAGATACAACTTTGACCTAAATGCAGAAGTGAGAAAATGGGAGAATGCTCTTGCAGCCACAAGCCACAAGGGCACTGTAGAGAGTGGTTGCACCAGTGGATCATAACGGGAAGGTCGTCTGGTCCCCTCTTAGTCCAGTCCCTGCTCAGTGTGGACTTGGTGCCGACCTCGAGTGCCCTGAGTGCCATCAACATTTAAACCAAAAGCGGTCAAACTCAAAGCAGTCCAGGATTCTGGATTACTGTTACTGGTAAAAATAAAACATGACTGAGCAAAGTTGCTGTTGCTTTCTAGATGTTGTGGGGGACATGTTGTTTTCCCTATTATTTTCCTAGTTCTTCATGATCAGGTAAAAGTTTAACTATTTATTTGTTCATAAAAACACAATTAGGAAAACAGGAACCTATGTGTTGTGTATGTACCTTTATTGTAAAAAACAAAATAGAGGGGTGAACGCTTTGTTCAGTATGACATGTTCATAATGGATAATAATAGTGTTCACCAAGTCAAGTAATTATATCTATAGTGTTTGTCTGAGTTTTAAAACAATTTTATGTTTTCTTTTTGTACTGCTCCAGGGAGATAAAACTGGTAGATTGTACGCTCAAAGAGATGTAATGGGAGCTATTTAACATCTCATTTCTTTCTGTATCTTTCCTTCCTTATGGAAGGACATTTTTAAGGAAACTTTTTTTGTAAAAACTGCCAGTTTTACACTCCTTTCCATGACATTTGTATTGGCTGGCAGAGCTCATGTATGAGGTGAGGTTGAAAGCAAAAATAAGTTCCCTTGTGCCAACATCATCAGCTGGTCTACATGAATATGGCCTACTCAGCTGATTTGGCTTACAGCTGAATTACAGAGGCATAAGGAATCATTTGCAATACCAACCATTGTGCAAGATGAATGCCAGTGCGTAGGAGAGCCTAGTAGTTCAAAGAAAATTTTGGAAGGTTTCTCGGGTTTTCATTCATAATGTTAACAATATGACATAGAAGAGATGGGGAAGCATTGTATAACTGCGGGTAAAGGATTTTTCCCAACTCACTATATCAATAACTTTGGTTCAGATGACAGTCCATGAAACCATTGCTTAGAGTTGCTAGATTTCACACAATCAATTATTTTCTTTTCATATGTACTACTATGGTAGTAGTTGTCGATATTTGGACATATTGAAAGAGATTCAGCTTCCTAAAAACCAGTAATTTAAGAAAGGTGCTGCAGGGCATTCGAAGAAACAATTGGGTAATTTTTATAAAGGTTTTAGTAGCTGCTAAGCTATTTATTGTCTGAAATTATGCATACAAAAATCTGCTTCATGATCATAGGTATCACATTCCTAGATTATATGTAGAAATCCCAGCTGCTGGAGCAAAAAGCTATGAAATATGTTTCCAGTGCTAGTGGAAAAAGAACAATAGTCCATCAGAGTGAAAATAAATAAAAAACCATAGATAAATCTAGAAACTGAATATTACATTTGTTTAAGTAATTGTTATAAGAAATTATGCCTGAGACAGAGTATTGGAAGGGAACTAACTGAAATTTTATTGTTGCAATTCAAGACAATACTGACTGTGTCATATACAGAGATGGTAACAAGGATAACATCCAGAAAACTGTGATTAGAAGAAACAAATCAAAATGCTCTTGCAATGCTGAGATTGTAACTAGCCAGAACAGATAGATAAGTGAGTCTAATAAAGTTATAAAATTTAAGAAATAGAAAAGACGCTGACAGAATGAACATCTCAGAGCCGCAGGCACACAAAAAAGAGGAGACAATCTGCATATTCTCAAAAAATTAGTGAAATGCATTAAAAAATGTGTCTGATCTTAGTCACAGGGAAGCTATTAGCTGAGTTTTTCTTTTCAGATCCTTGTTGCACAGTCTGGAAACCACACTTGCACTGGCAGTCCTTGATTTTGGAGATCCGTCTTTATGTGGCACATGTTCCTTTGCGAACCAAAGAGCAATGTCCATCCACAGAACTGCCATTTCTGCTTTCTAGGAAGAAACTACATTCAGCAATACCTTAACCACTATAGCATAACATTGTCATTGTAGCCAATAGAGGCGTCAAGTATCTCAGATGAATTGATTTCAGTCCAAGCTTTTAGGGCTTTAAAGACATGCTTACATAAAGTAATACCACAGTCTGTTAGAAACACCTCAGCTAGCTCTAAATGATGCAATGTGGCTGCACAGTGCAGTACCGCACTACAGTTCCAGATTTATGCTCCATTAGACCTTGGAAGCAACATAAGCACACTAACATAATCACTTGCAGGTACAGGCACAGCATGAGTGTGCTGTCAGTTTCAGAACTAGCTGGGGCACAGCCTCTGTCTGGCATTGTACTATGCTGTGCTGTCCAAATACAAATTACAAATTGGGATTTTGTGTGGGGAACTCTTCAGGAGGACCCTCCTGTTCATCTCTGTTGCAGGGGATGAGTAATATATATTACATGTCCCCTGCGCTCATGTACTTAAAAGCTGTAGCAGCAGTGTCCACAGCCTTCACACACCAGGGGCCTGTGATCCAAGGACAGCCCTTCCCTATTCTTTCTGTCCCCAGGTTCTGAAAAGACTAATTCAGCCCTTCTTTTCCTGTAACTTCAAAACCGGACCTGGAATGCAGACCACAGCAACTTAATGTTAGTCTTGGCGCACTTGAGATTTTATTGATGTTGAAATTGTTAGTAAACCTAATAAAAAGAAAGCACCTATATATCCCTGAAGAAGATCTGAGCTGTGCAACATTTCATTAAAATAATTATATATTAATAATAAAAGCAGTATTGTCTAAACTGCTGTGCTAATTGATTATAGATGAGAACTAAAAAACCATAAATTAATGTCTTTTAATTTAGGAATACAAAACAAAAAAAAGTAAGGAGACTTATAGATTGAATAGCTGCTGCAGTGAAATAAAAATTTTACTCAGGACTTCTAGGTATTGTGTTCAACACCATACATTTTTCCTGAAAGGCAATAATTTCTTGACAACTATATATTAATTTGACTGGATGAATACTACAGTTAAGTTTCATTATATGACACTATATAGTGTGTTCTATCAGCCAAAGGTGAGGTTCATTTATGTAACCAGGCACAGGCACGCAGCACCTGTCACAAGGTGATGATTCAGACTTCTGAAGTTCTGTATTCAGGGTCTCATATAGAGACCAGCGAGAGACCAGGGAGCCTCTCTCGGAGGATGCTGGGACTCCTCCAGCTGAGACGGGACCTCCCACACCCAACAGAAAGAGCTTGTCCAAGATTCAGTATTCGAAGTCAGAGATGTCAACTAAGTACTGTTCACGCTCTGGAGATTTAGGCCTGCCCATAAGAGTAAGTGCCTGAAATAACTCTCACAAAGCTTCTAAGTCCCCACCTTTTGAATAACAGCTTTACCTAGAGAAGTTACAGTCTCTTCTTTCACCTCTTAAGGCAGTACCCTAAGTATTACAGTATTTTGGAGAAAGAACTTTCATTTTCCACTTTTGAAAACGTGTATTTCCCTCTGTAACCAGTGATACAAGAGACATTGAGCCAGAGTCATGGACAGCAAGGGCAGAAGACCTGCTTATATGGTCTGACCAGGTTATTCAAACAGAACTAGTAAAAATTACTTCTATACAACTAGGCACTGTCTGAAGTGGCTTAAAGTAGATTTGAAAGGGGAAAGGGATAAAACCAGGGTTGCTAGAGATAAGCCTGGGGTCAGCATGCCTGTGTTTGAGGGAGGTGTGCTACTGAGGTCCTTTGGTCTGCTGTCTCAGTGGAGGTAGGGGATGGAGATCCATGCGGCAGCAAAGATGCAAGGGTTATTGATGTGTGAGAAACCACAGAAGCACCTGAGGATGTTCGTGTAGGAATTAGCATTTCTCCCCCTAAAAGGTGACAGGATCAATAGCTCAGCTGAGGTGCATCTACAGCAATGCATGCAGCATGGGCAGCAAACAGGAGGAGCTGGAAGCCATTGCACAGCAGGAAACCTATGATATAGTTGTCATCACAGAAACATGGTGGGATAACTCGCACAACTGGAGTATTGCAATGGATGCCTATAAACTCTTCAGAAGGGATAGGCAAGGAAGGAGAGGTGGTGGGGTAACCCTGCATATTAGTTTTGACC
Source organism: Ibycter americanus (assembly GCA_035590275.1). Classification (NCBI taxonomy): domain Eukaryota; kingdom Metazoa; phylum Chordata; class Aves; order Falconiformes; family Falconidae; genus Ibycter; species Ibycter americanus. The sequence goes on along the minus strand of JAVJGI010000014.1, from coordinate 54,039,953 downwards.
ATATTGAGCTTAATGATGGTGACAATAGGGTTGAGTGTTTATGGTTAAGAACCAGGGAAGGTCAACCAGGCAGGTATCATGGTGGGAGTCTGTTACAGACTACCCAGAAGAGACAGACAAAATATTCTATAAGCAGCTGGGAGAAGTCTCACAGTCACTAGCCCTTGTTCTCATGGGGGACTTCAACTTACCATCTGTCTTCTGGAAATGCAATACAGTGGAGAGGAAACAGTTTAAGAGGTTCCTGGAGTGTGTGGAAGATAACTGCCTGACACAGCTGGTGAGGGAGCCAGTGAGGTAAGGCACCCTGCTGGCCATGTTTTTTGTGAACAGAGAAGGATTTGTGGGCGATGCGGTGGTTGGAGGCAATCTTGGGCATATCGGTCACAAAATGACATTTTCAATTCTGAGAGAGGTAAGGAAGGGGGGTCAGCAGAAGTGCTCACTTAGACTTCCAGAGGGCAGACTTTGGCCTGTTTATGGGACTGATTGACAGAGTTCCTTGGGAGGCAGTTCTGAAGGGCAAAGGAGTGCAGGAAGGCTGGACATTCTTCAAGAAAGAACTCTTACATGCACAGGAGCAGGCCATCCCCATGTGCCAAAAAATAAGCTGGTGAGAAAGACCGGCCTGGCTGAACAGAGAGCTGTGGCTGGAACTCAGGAAAAAAAGGAGGGTTCATGACCTTTGGAAGAAGGAGCAGGCATCTCAGGAGGACTGCAAGGGTGTCGTGAGGTTATACAGAGAGAAAGTAAGAAAGGCCAAAGCCCAACTAGAACTTAATCTGTCTACTGTGGTAAAAAAAAATTAAAAATGTTTCTATAAATACATTAGTAACAAAAGGAAGGCTAAGGAGAATCTCCATCCTCTATTGGATGCAAGGGGAAACATAGTGACAAAGGATGAGGAAGAGTCTGAGGTACTTAGTGCCTTTGCCTCAGTCTTTAATAGTAAGGGCAGTTGTTCTCTGGGTACCCAGCCCCCTGAGCTGGAAGACAGGGACAGGGAGCAGAATGAAGCCCCCATAATCCAAGGGGAAATGGTCAGCGACCTGCCACACCACTGAGACACACACAAGCCTATGGGGCCAAATGGGATCCACCCAAGGGTGCTGAGGGAGCTGGCAGAAGTGCTCACTGAGCCACTACTTTCCCTCATTTATCAGCAGTTCTGGCTAACCTGGGAAGTCCTATGTGACTGAAGGTTAACAAATGTGCTGATAATCTACAAGAAGGGCAGGAAGGAGGATCTGGGGAACTACAGGCCTGTCAACCTGACCTTGGTGCCTGGGAAGGTTATAGAGCAGATCATCTCGAGTGCCATCATGCAGCATGTACAGGACAACCAGGTGATCAGGCCCAGTCATTATGTTTAACTAACCTGATCTCCTTCTATGACAAGGCGACCCACTTAGTGGATGAGGGAAAGTCTGTGGATGTTATTTACCTAGATTTTAGTAAAGCCTTTGACACTGTTTCCCACAGCATCCTCCTGGAGAAACTGACTGCTCATGGCTTGGATGGGTGTGCTGTTAACTGGGTAAAAAAATGGCTGGATGGCAGAACCCAAAGATGGGTGGTGGATGGAGTTAACTGCAGCTGGTGGCCGGTCACAATTGGTGCTCCCCAGCGCTCAGTACTGGGGCCGGTTCTGTTTAATATCTTTACCAATAATCTGGACAAGGGGATCGGGTGCACCCTCAGTTTGCAGATGATACCAAGTTTGGGGAGACTGTTGATCTGCTTGAGGGTAGGAAGGCTCTGCAGAGGGATCTGGACAGGCTGGATTGATGGGTCGAGGCCATGTATATGAAGTTCAACAAGGCTCAGTGCCAGGTCCTGCACTTGGATCACAACAACCCCATGCAAAACTGCAGGCTGGAAAGCTGCCTGGAGAAAAAGGACCTGGGGGTGCTGGTCAACAGCTGGCTGAACATGAGCCAGCAGTGTGCCCAGGTGGCCAAGAAGGCCAACAGCATCCTGGCTTGTATCAGAAACAGTGTGGCCAGCAGGACTAGGAAAGTGATCGTCCCCCTGTAGTCGGCACTGGTGAGGCCGCACCTCAAATCCTGTGCTCACGTTTGGGCCCCTCAGAATCAGAATGACACCGAGGTGCTGAAGCGTGTCCAGAGAAGGGCAACAAAACTGGTGAAGGGTCTGGAGCACAAGTCTTGTGAGGAGTGGCTGAGGGAACAGGGATTGTTTAGCCTGGAGAAAAGTAGGCTAAGGGGGGACCTTCTTGCTCTCTACAACTACTTGAAAAGAGGCTGTAATGAGTGGGTGTCAGCCATTTTTCCCAAATGATAAGTGATAGGACAAGAGGAAATGGCCTCAAGTTGTGCCAGGGGAGGTTTAGGTTGGATATTAGGAAAAATTTATTCACTGAAAGGGTTATCAAGCACTGGAACAGGCTGCCCAAGGAAGTGGTTGAGTCACCACTTTCCCTGGAGGTATTTAAAAGACATGTAGATGTGGCACTGAGGGACATGGTTTAGTGTTGGACTTGGCAGTGCTTGGTTAACGGTTGGACTCAATGATCTAAAGGGTCTTTTCCAACTTCAATGGTTCTATGGTTCTAAGTGAGGAGTGCTTAGTGAACAGGGATCAGAAGTCAGATCTGCACGTGAGTGAACTTTTGCCAGTAATGTCAGCAGGCTCTTCAGAGAATAGTAATGAAGATAACTACTCAGGCAATAAATATGCAGTCTAGAAGAAAGCATTCAAAGAAAAAAACATTCAAACCAGGAAATCTGTTATTTACTGCCCACATTCATAAGTTTAGTTACCTAGTTGTGAATGGTATATACGAATTGCATATAAAACAGCCATGCCAAATTAAATAAATGCAAATAGTAAATAGGAGGCATCTGAAGTCAAAAGCAAATGCTGGAGAGAATTGAAATTTAGAATGAATGCTATGAGTAAAGCAACGTCTTAAAATAATACCATGAATTATGAACTATTATTGCAAAAAATGAGGGCAAAATGCTTGAACTTTGCTAGAATTATTCCAAAGATACTTCATATGTTTAAAATTAAATGTAGAGTTTAGATGAGAAGAAGCTGTCCTGAACTTAGAACTTGTCTTCATAAAGAAATTGTACTATCCTGAATATACTGGCAGAAGACTGTATATCTGTGTATAACGGTATAATGGTAATGATAAACAAACATTTCACTAACTAACTGACATGCACACATTTTGGGGATGAGACCTCAGAATACCTCTAATGGTATCATAATCTCTCATTGGAGGGAGTGGAATATCAGGGTTTTTCCAGAAAAACTGCATTTTATGCTTCACTAAATAAATTTAAACAATCAGCTAAAACTTAGCATCTCAAGGCATGGATTAGATACAGCATGAATATATATATGTGTGTATATATATATATGTATACATATATATATATGTATACATTTATGTACACTGTAGCTCATAGTGGTATATACTATAGGTATGTATGTACCTGCATGTATGGTATAATGCATGGTATAGGAGGCACATTATTTGCCTATTTTGTTAGGTGTCCATTGTAGCGCATTTTTGGTAACTGGGAAGGGAAAAGCATGAAAGATAATTTCTGACATTGTTCATAATAAATTCAGTTTATGTTACAGAACACTGTCACTGACAATGGGCTAAGAGCAAAGGCAAGAGGCCCAGCAACATTCTGTAGAAAGCAAAGGAAAATAACCTCCATTATATGGACTATTTCTTAGAAACAACTTTCCAGTCAGTATATCACTGTACAGAAAGTGGCGTCTTGATAACTACATCACAGATTAACATCACTACAGTCCCCAAACGTTACTTAGTTCTTCCTAAACTCCTTGACATCATCTTTGAGGGTGACATGAACACTTAACTTTACAACCCTACATCAAACTCATCCTGATGTTATCCTTCTGTGGCTCACAAATCCTGCTCCTGCCATCTCAGCTTTTCCTCCACACAGACACAAAGGAGAGATGGTTCTTAGGGATTTTAATGTTCATTTCTTAGTCTTGCAGTCTTAGTCTAAATTAAACTCAAGTTTTTTATCAGTAAACTTTTCATAGCTGAGGGTGTGAAAAAAATCTCACCCCTTACTGACATTGTTATGTCACAAAAATACCTTATGCAGAGGAATTTATGCTGATAGAGGAGAGACTTTGTCATACTTCGTTTATGTCATTCAGAGGATTAGTGAGACTGATGGCAGAAAAGCACTTTCTGCTGCCATGCTCTGCATATACGCTAGGGGCTCTGCTGACAAAGCACTTGACGTAACCAAGCCAGCGATGAAGACATCAGCTCATGTTTGTTCTCTGTTGTCTGCTCACATTTGATGCACTGCCACCCCTCATTTTTACCCTGCTGTTGGTGCTGAGGTGTCTCACACAGCTGAGGTGATGCACAGAATCTTACAGGGTGTAAAAACTGATGCAAGAGAAGTAAGACATAGTCCTGGACTAGCTTGCAGTCTTAAATCCCTATATTTTTCAAGGATTTCTTCATTCTTTTAATTTGATATTTGCCTAGACCTTGATAATTTATGCATGATTTTCTCTATATAAAAAGTCCAGAAAACTGAAAGGATGCAAGATACTTTTAGGTCTCTAAAACATGTTCATGGTACACATTATTAAAGGTGAAATTTGTCTTTTTTATGTAATTTATTTACTCACTGCAAAAATAATGAATCCGATAGCCTTTATCTAAGCAGTTAATTGTCAGAGGCATCCTTAACAGTATCTGAAACACATTTTACTTAGATTACTGTTGGGATTTTGGGTTAGCACTTTCAGCACCTTCATTTATTTGTGATGAAAACATGCCCTCAGAATTCTTGGAGACACCTTATTTACTTCCTGAACTTCTGGTTTGTATCTCAATTTCTGTGTTCATTTTTTTTTATTTAAATGACAGCTATTCACGGGATTCAATACTTGGGCTCTTCAAACATATCAGGAAACTATGACTGCCAATTGCGCACTGAAATTAAAACACAATATTTGCCTTTTGACAATTCATTTGAAACAACTGTTTTAACAAACTGTTTCATTTGAATACTTCACATTTGACATGTAAGGATCTGATCATCTGCACCTTTCCCTAAATGACACAGTTGAAATGCCTGTTAAGGTAAAGAGACATTCCCTTTCTCCCCACACTTTCATGTGTCTTCTTCCCTGGTCATTTGTCCCCAGAAAATCCTCCATGGTTTTTCTTTTTTGATGGGAAACTTTGATAAAAGAATATATACATATGGCATATAGAAGATTACACACATACATATGTAGTTATGTTTATTTATTTATTCATTTGATGAGCTCTAGAACTCCACATCACTGCAAGTCTAGTCCTATATTTATGAAATGAATCTGAGGACAGCAATTCTTCTGAACATTCAATGCACATTTGTGTCAAAAAGTCTTTCATAAGGATTATTTAACTGACCGAAATGAATTCCTTTCTAACAAAGTATCAACTGTACATTTGAACACCTTAATGAGATGAGTACCTAACTCATCTCAAAACATCTCAAAAGTTAGGTGATGAACTTTGAAGAAAAACACACAGAAGATCCCATATAAGAAGAGCACATTTTGATTCTGAAGCTGTCATTATGTCCTGTTACTCCTAAATTCATTCACACTAGCATATGCAGGCTTCATGAAGAGTTCCCTCTGGAGACCTGTCAAGAAGAAAACAAGCATCTATTGAACTGTCTCGCAACTAATTCCTATGTTGGTGCCCTTCTTCCCCTCTTGGGGCTGCCATATGGCCTCGGGAGCTGCCGGCTGGGCCTCCACACCTTGAGCGATGGGTCGGGCAGTTCAGCACCCCTCGACTGTGCCGGTAACTCCTGCTCGAGAATGGCAGAGAGCGGCACTGCCTGCGCTGGAACGCCCATCGGCTGGTCAAAGCAGGGAAGAAGCATGGAAATAATCAGTTATTCCCCGACAGCCCCAGAATGTTCCCACCAGGTCACAGCCTGAGTGGCAATCGAGCAGAACAACACATTTTTTCCTGGAATTTTTGAGAAAATCAGCAGCTCAGGTTGTGGCTGGGATGGAGATTTGCTGATGACTGAAGGCAATCATCTCACAGCCTTATAAACAGCGGCCCTAAATTGAGACCCTTTTGAGTTCTTGTGGACCACAGAGGACTACAGCCAACATCTCCCTCTGAGCGGGACATAAACTACGAAGTCTGCAATACCAGGGGTTTTATTCCAAATCAGCGTTCTTCACCCAGTATTCATGAGCCCATCCACACACAGAGCTTATTGCACATCTGCGCAGAGATGGGTTGGAGGTGGTAATCCACAAAGCTAGCAGGCCTCTTAACACATAATAAAACCTTTAATACACTTTGAACAATTGTTTACAGTTACGTTTAGTCACACTTAATTCTCATTTGTTCCTACAAACCTCATCTCCATTTAAAGGTACAGTGTTCTTTTTTTTTCACCGAGCATGTTCTGTGGGGAGGAGCCTTTGTTAGTAGGGGGCTCTCTTTGCTCAAGGGTGGATCTTTTAGTATGCTAACTGAGGGTAGTTCACACATAGTTCCAGTAATTTTCCGTGTAGTCTCATTAACCATTTGGTTCTCCTTGAGCTTAACTTGTGCTCCAGGTTGACATATTTATGGCGTCTGTTCCCTCTCCCAAGGCCATGTTTGGCTAACTGTTTGTAAGGATTTAACTAACATCCCCTGTTTTTCAAATTATTTCTTGTTTTCCATTATAAAGATGTGCTGGTTTAACCCTGGCTGGCAACCAGGCACCACACAGCCACCCGCTCACTCCCCCTCACCCAGAGGGATGGGGAGGAGGATCGGAAAAGAATGTAAAAGTCAAGGGTTGAG
>JAVJGI010000014.1:54013571-54033000 GCA_035590275.1 Ibycter americanus | reverse complement strand
TCACATCACAGCCAAAATACAGCACAGCACCAACTACTAAGAAGAAAATTAACTCCATCCCAGCTGAAACCAGGACAAGATATTAACTTCTTTTCCTGTCTTTTTCTTTTTTAAAGTAAATAATTCTTATATCAGGGCAACTGTCGCAGAAAGTTGACAATGGGGCCTGGGCTGATACAAATATTTTTTCACAGAGAGTTATTAGCACACTTCTTTTTGAGGCTCTGGGATGTGTTGTTTAGAAGAGATGAGAGGAGGATTTAGATCACATGCTAGTCCTAAAAACTGGTTGTTATTGCTAGATAGCAAAGGTAAACACCTGTGAACCAGCTCAGTGCACAGACCACATATGAATTTTTCTGTTATGATGGGTCTCAAAGGGGATCCATTAAAGCTCAGTTAAGAAACAACTTGATGTAGATTTTCTTCTTCCATTTACTTTTGTTTTCCACATATGCTGCATAGGAGAAAAAGAGGTATCTGTGAATTTTAGAAGTAATCACAGTCTCCCTTTGACCATTTGATTTTTATAGAGCTTTCTGTTTATTTTTCTCTTGCACATTTTGCTTACAAGGGTGTACTTTGGCTGCTAGGTCTTTCTGGGAGTTTGTTAAAAAAGTAAAAAAGCACAACCACCAACTCATTCCTAACCTCAGACCTTGTGAGTATTACACAGTGAACAAAAGTGAATGATATGGAAACTTCCTGGAACGTCTAACAACAAAAGAATATAAATTAAATGCATTTTTTGGGTCTAAACAATGTTAAATGTGAACAACAAGCAATATTTGAGAATAAAGAAAAGAATTCTCAAAGTGAAGTGTTAGTTATTTTAGAAGTGTGATCTCCTTTTCACTCATTTATCTTTTGTGACCTCTTAAGAAAGCAGCAGCTCAGTGCCTTCAAGGCAGAGTGGTGAAAACTCACTGTAATTACTGGTGACAAGTGTTATTTGCTTTGCCTTGTCCTGAAGTATTTGAACTGTAGCTTGCAATTAAAGGTACTGAATAGTAATTAACTTGTATTTTGACTGTTGGTGTTAAACCCTATGTCAATATACTTCAACAAAACTGCTTAATAAGCCAACAAAATGCTCTCCTTCTTATTACCAAAGCCATATTCACTCTGAAAAAAACCCCAACAAATCAGGTCTGCAAGACTTCTATAAAACAGTAAACTGCCAATATCAGATACAGCTGTTTCTTTTAAACTTCGTAAATTGAGTCTTTCTTTGCAGAGTTAATTTATATGCACATCAGGTGGGATATTATGCAAAGTAAACCCAAGAACATTGAGTTTTGAAGAGAATCTACACATCTGAGGTTAAGGAAAATGATTGAAGCACACTTTTATACTGGACACAGAATCAGCATCACCTTTTTCTTTTTAGCAACAAGACTTTTGGTCTGACACCACTGATTTGTCATAGTTACAGAATTGGCAAGTATCCTAACTGGAAATTCTGAGGTTTATGCGCAAACATAATGGCAACACAAGAATAGTCCCTGTAATTAGCAGAAAATTAATCTCATCAAACAAAGTAAAAAAACCTTAAACCCAATATGCCACAAATATGCAATCTAAATGGAGGGTTGATGCATAGATGTACTATAAGGTGAGTGCAGGAGACCAACAGAGGGGAGGCAGACCAGCAACAGTGATGTCTCCTGGGCATTCAATTAATCCTGCCTGCTTCATCATTTTCCAGTTCGTGTTTAAGCTGCCATAAAAAGCTGAACTTTCCATTAGTGTTGTGGAAGACAGTAGTAATAGAAAGAGATTTATATCCTCAATTTAATATGCTATATTACTTTCTATATTCTGTTCATTATTAGAGTCTAGGTAGGTCATCCAATCAGTTATCACTCAAGCACCCATAACAATTTCAGAGAAGCATGTTCAAATAACAGTATGTTCCTGCAGAATGAAATTATTTGGTGTACTCTTAACTAGACAGTGATGGGGAGATACAAGGCAAGCAGATCAATATGGTTTAGTGCTGTTGTGGAAGATAGAAGTGTATGTGTTTTACATTAGAACAGCATAACTACGATAGGTAGTTTAGAGAAAAAAAAATTCTATTACATTTATCATGTTTTGAAATTCCAAAGGCAGATTAAAACTTAAGCTCAGGCCTTACTTTCTGGATCTGAAGGATTTTTGAACTGTCTACCTTTGATTAAAGAAGGCAAAAGAAAGATATGAAGAAAAGGGAAAATCTGTCTTTACCATGCTCAGTTTCTAACCCACACAACAGTAAGGATAGCTCTAACCTAAATCTGTACCCAGGACAGCCAATGCAGTGATGTCTACCAGGGTACATGTTTGGAAGCAGTAGTCTTCTGTTCGGGTGGATTTATCAGTGAGGTAACAAGCTTGACAGCTCTCAGTAGTTCTGTCACAAGATGTTGCACTAAAGTCTGCCCTTCAGCTATGTATGAATTAAGTAGGGGACAGTTATTGACATAGTTTCACAGTTGGACAAACTACTCTTATAGCTTGCTCTCCTTGTAATCATTCCTCCTGATTTGCTTGTGAGGACCACTGCATGATACAGTAGTATGATAGTTTGTTTTGTTTTGCTCTGATCTTTACTCCCTCTCCAGGATGGGCTGTTGTGATCTGTCTTCAATTAAGCTACCAACTCCTTGAAAGATAAAACAGGCTTTAGAATCACAGATTCACAGAATTATTTTCTTGGAAGGGGCCTCTGGAGATCACGTCTAAAACCCCACTCAAAGCAGGGCCAAGTTTTCCCAAGTGATAGTATGACAACTGTCTTTTAAAGTAGCTCTTCCCAAATTGTATTACAGCAGCTTTAATAATAGAGTTCTGATCTTGATTTCTCCTTTAGATCATCTGCTGGGTGGGAGGGGAGAGGAATAATTCAATTCGCCAAACAACTTTAAAATTACTATAAAACATGCTGTTGAAACTAGAGAGATAGAGTTAAGATACCTTGGGTTCCAGCTATCAAGATATTATTTTATTTAGTAATCTGCATGGAACAATTGGTATTAAAGCAAGCACTTCACCAGATATTTTATTTAGTACGGTTTATAGATCTGACGACTTTCTCTCTTTTACAATTGTCTTCTGCTTTTAGTTCTGTGCTTATCAGACCCTCTACTCCTATATGCTACAGACTAGAATAAAACAGCTGCAGAATTTTCATTTGGAGTTGCTGCCATCATTGCCCTTTCTCATGATGCTTTCACCATCTTAGACTGCATTAGAACAAGTTGTAAAGTATAAATGAGAAAGGGAAAATACTGTTTGCAAGAGTGGCAACAACAAGCCTAAGGCTGCCTAATGTATCTGCCCACCAACCTACAAAGTATGAGTGGTTTCTAAGACAGATAATTCTCAGTTTATACCAGAATGAATTATTCTCGAATCAAGTGGACAACTGATTAACAGAAACTATATGTTAATCAGAGATCCATGAAGACTTCACTAATATGTCCCCTTGGGATATACTGACTTTGCTCTTATGAAGGTCCTAAAATTTACAGAGGCAGAACTTAGGTTTTTAGAAACAGTTGCCTCCTTGTACTTGATATGACTCCTGAATGCAAAGCCTCCAACAGTTCCTTCTTCAGTGCAGTGCAGAAATTACTGACCTTCTACAAATCTTTGGAAATTCAAACTTCCAGACCTGAGCATTTTTCTGCATGAAAAGCCTACTAATCCTGTGTAAATAACAGTAATGGAACTTCAATGAAAAGGTATATCTCCATAGCTTTAGCATAAAAAAATCAGGGTTGTTATGAAGTTAGAAATGATAGATGCAGTATAATAGGAGGGTTATTTATTGTCCAGTTAAAGACTCTAAATGACTTGCATATGTGTGTGTACGTATATATACTTTTATAGGAGTTGTGCATCAAACTTCTTTGGGAAAAGAAAAAAAGCAGTTATGAAGACAACACTCTTCTGATCAACTTCCAATGTTATTGATGATCAGCAGTGGACTACAGACTATAGTTTAAGAAACATGTAGAGCAACCCCTCATAATCTTTGGGTGCACCTCCTCTTCTGAGAGGAATGGGCTAGAAGTTGCCTAAGGTAGCTTGGACTAATTTGTCTCACTTTCTGGCAGTTAGATCAAGTGGATAATTTTTAAGTTTATGGTGTGTTGGGAAAAATATTCCTGATTATTACCTTTCTGATTCCCAGACCTCCTCCAAACAAGGCTGAAATGTTTGTAAATTTTCTGAAGCTGTGAAATGAAGGCTTAAGATTATCAGCATAAGTTTCCTTCAGAGGACAGAATGTCTGCAGTGGATACATACAGTGCTAATTCAAAAACTATCAATCAGGAGTCCTGAAAAATACCAAACCCAAAAAGTCTTAACCGAGCTGAGGAAATAGTATGATAAAGCTATATGGCAGTTATAAGGCAAATGGAGAGAAAAGACAAATTGTATCTTCTAAAATGGTCGATAGGGTTTTGGATTTTTTTTTTTTTTTTTTTTTTTTAATTGGGCCATTGAATCAAGTGCAGTGCACTGGATAGCAGTAAAAAATACAATCAGATGCTGACTATAGCCATCTGCTACAAAACAGCTGCAGGTACTTACTATACTTAAGCTTTTGTGGTGCATATAAATTGGTGACTCTCTAGTATAATGAATAAAAGAATTCAGACTCTTATCTACTTTGAATTGCACAAGAAATTTAAAATGTGAATTATTGTATTTTATATTTTAACTATTTAAAATAAAAAAGGAAGCACAAATGCCATGAGCTACAAATAGGGACTTCAAGGCAAAGTAATTGAGAAGGTCTTTATGTTTAATGTTTCTTGTCACCTTGGATCTGTAATCAACAGTATCTCAATTTAGATTGCATTACAAGGAAGTTTTCTGCTGCGAAAGAGATACTTTCAGTAACAGTTTTGATTATCTTTTGGATTTTGATACTACTATAATTTTTGTCCTTCAGATAATTTCATGCAATGTCAGCTGATGCTCGTTTTCAATTCATAGGGTCTTGCTAGCCAGTGACTACACAAAAGTAACACAAACACCATACACTGTAGGGAAATTAAATGTAATATCCTCAATTTTAAAACAGCTGTTGTGTGTGCTCTCCTTTATAGTGAAAGCAAGACAATTGCCAATGCGGAGAAGTTGCAAACCAGATTTAGAGGTGTACATTTAGGTGTCCACTTGTAAGCTAGTATCCAAGGTGCCACTGTATTTGTGGAAGACTTTAGACTTGGTTCAGGTGCTCACTCAAAGGCTTTTGGTGTCTTTTGAGATGTCAGATCTTACACAAGATTTACAGAAGTCCTATGTCCTTCTGGAAGAGTATGAGCTAAACAGAATGACATATGGTGCCAGTCACCAATGTCTTTTCAACTGCTTTGTAGCCAATAAAGTGTACAGAATGATTCAACGGATGAAATGATACCAGCTCTCATTTGACTGTAACGGGAAAGTAGGCACTTAGGTGTCTAATAACTTTGGAGTAAGATTTGAGTGTCTGCACATGGGTGCCAAGTACCATTTTGGATACCCATGGACATTTCAGCTATCTGCACAGGGCTAGCTGATAGGAGATCTATGGATAGCCCATGTGCTTTTAACGAAGTGTCTGTAGACTGGAAGTAATATCACAAAGCAGCTCAAATGGCACTTGAGATCTATGTTTGGTCAACTGGTTCTGACCCTAAGAGTTTGCATCTCGCACTTACATAAAATCTTTCAATACCGGATGTAGAACAAGAGTTAATACTCTACTACAGTAAACAGAATACATTCTTAGTGTGTTAGTATGAATGGATCTTGTTTATCTTTGATTCCCTTACTGGTTATAGGAAATTCATTTTGATAGGAAATAAAAAGGAAAAGTACACTTAGATATGGCTAAGCATATTAAAATATTCATTCATAACCAGGTAACTGTAATACAACATAATAAATACAATTTTATATGTCATGAATAAATTATTTAAAATTAAACAAAATATTCCCGTAGCTGATTTGAAAAAGTAATCTGCATAAGAAAACCTATCATTTGAGTCAAAGTTTTTTTTTTTACTCTTTTACATGTTGATTAAACGCTTGTGTGTGTGTGTGTATATATGCATATATATAGAATATAAGTATTCACCATCACATTAACTTGAGAAATCATTATGTTAACAAGAGCAACACAGTATGTGGATTGGTTGAACCTACAAAATTTGACACCAGTTTAGAAAGTGGCAGATGAGGGTTATGATCTTCTAAAGATCATACAGATGCATTATAGGATTGATTTTCATCTCACCGACATAGCTGCAATTCAGGAATCCCTTTATATATATGTTTGTACCCTACCAAACTCCATCTCTTATGGAGTTGACAGGCATCTTCAAAATAAGCTCAGCTATGCTGCCTAGATGCTCACTTCTTTCTGAAGAAACAAAGTGAATGACGCAAATCTGATTTCCCTCTGATTTGTCCTTACAATTAACTTAAAGTGAAATAAAAGAATTTTTATTCTGCAGTCCATTGACTTATGTCAAAAACAGATGGTAAAGTTTTTAATCACAGAATAGCTGAGGTTGGAAGGCCTCTGAAGGTCATCTGGTCCAACCTCTCTGCTCAAGCAGGGTCACCTAGAGCCAGTTGCCCAAGACTTTGTAACCAAAGTTACAAACAGAAAAAAAGCTTATAAATACATCACCCTTAACACCAGAGAGTTAGTTTTCTGCTTGCAAAATACTGTAGGACCTTTATTTTCCGTTTCTCATCTTTTTCCTCATGTTTTGACGTTGTGGCTGTGATAAAGATCATATTTTGTAGAATTACCAAATAAAAGTTTTGCTGAAGAAGAACAAGAAAATCCATTTTTCCCCCAAAACATCAGTTCGACTCGTTGAGTTCTATTACAATTGTCTCAGCCTTTCAGGTGTTTTCCGAATCCTCTCTGGCACCGCAAATAAATTTTCAATGATGCCCAAGTAACAAAAATGTCAAAATGCAATGAAACAAGAGCATATTTTAAAAAGCCCTAAAACATAAGGCCAAAACCTGTGATACTCACTTTTGTTTTCAGTCTAATTTTTCATTCTTTTTTTCAGTTTTGTAATCAACTCATCTTTATAATGAGTTCCATGGGGATTTTAACAGTGAATATTTCCCTCATTTTATACCATTTCTTTCAGACTGGTTAAAACAGTACAAAACCCCATCTCATAATATATTGAGTATAGAATGAAATGATTATTAGTTTCTAGTCATCTATGAATTCACATGAATCTCAGTCTTTCTGTTAACCCTGTTTACTTTGATATAAAGGTACAGTTCAGTTTCCAATTAAGTCAGCAGGAAAAATCACAGCTTTCATGGCTGCAGAAATGCATTTCAAGACACAGCATCAGGTATTATGTGGTACAAAAGTGTTCTACAGCTTTTAAGCCTTTAGCACCTTCAGAGAGACCATTAATGTCTTTGCACTGAGCCACAGAGAATACCTTTTTAACTAACAAACTTCCCTCAGACCTCAAGAGAAAACATTGTAAAATATGTGCATGTGTGCCCGTGTATTTGTGTATGTGTGTGAAGATGGACAGTATACATTAATGATGTAACAGAACACTGGTTTTGGTCCCTTGCTTTCAGACAGCTTCTAGCAAAAAACAGGTTAAGTCCTAAAGACTTACAGCAGCTAGAGTTACTCCTGGCACTTCATCCAAGTAGAAGGACTTATCAAAGAAGCTCTTGCAGCAGCCAGATCTAAGGTTGTTTTTCAACTCTTCATCTCTGGATTATCAGTGATCTGTAGGATCTGAGCAAGTGGTTCATGAAAATGATACACGTCAACATACAGGCAAGGAAACAATCGAAATGGGAAAATAAAATAAAAAAACCCAAACTGAACATTCCATGCTTAGTTTAGTTTTTTAATACGATATAGATGAAAACCTTTCTGCCAACACTGTACAAGATAACCTTTGCATTTTTAGAAGAGTAGGTTGCTTTCTGATTTAAAAGGCTGAGGCACTGGCCTAGCAATTATAGTGTAGTGTTTCTGTAGTGCCATCTTTTAATCTCTTATTACCTTTCTGTAAACAGAATTGAATCCTGAAAGTTTTATATTGTGAATGCCTAAATGTATAGCTTTTGTAGGAAAGATCTTGCATTTCTGCACCATTTTTACATATTTAGTTTACTAGATGTTCAAATTTGTTTCATAACCTCTGCTCAGATGATAGCAACTCCTCAACAGTTTCATGACTCTCTCCCACACTCCCTTACCTATCCTAACTTGTTTACATGAGTATGAGGAGCAAAATGAATTATTCAGAAAAGTACAACCTAACATATGAGCAAGCTAAATAAATGCCAAATGTGCATAACGTTATTCATTACCTGAGAAACAACAGGTGAAAGTAAGTTGCAAACTGTGTTTTTACTGTGTAGTTACATTCTACCTGTCACAAAGAGAGGGGAAAAAAAAATAAAATCCAGCAGAATACATATCTTGACTGAGTAGGAAAGGAAATGAGCTAAACAATACCAAGAAAAATATATCTGGTATTTTTCATGTGATACGTTACATCCTCTTCCCCATCCCTGTATGCCCTTGTGAATCAAGGTCCTGCAGAATATTGACTGAAATTACTTTATAAAAGTTATAATCATGAGTGCTGAGCTAAGGGGAAAATGAACTGAATTGGGTGAGGATAACAAAGATTATGACTATCATAAATTATTATATCTGTAGGACTGAGTCATGTAGGATGCAGGTTTAAAACTTAAAGAATCTATATTGCTATTTAACAACAGTCCCAGAATACCTCATTGTCCCTCTGAAGAGCCAAAAGCCTAAAGTGTTATTAACTATCCTAGTGGCTAGGAAACCCAGATGGGAATCAGTCCTTTATACGACTATGGCTGTTTTAAAAGCAATGACTTTTAAATATAAAACACAAAACAGAGAGCATAATCCAGGACTCCACAGCCTGATGGAGTGCTTTAAGCACTAGACTGTGAAGTCAAGATCACTTTTATCTTGTAAATCTCTTCTGTTTAGTAGTTGAGTGCTGAGTTTTCAACAGGAAACTCTTCTGTCTGCTTGTCTTTCCTTTCCTATGTAACCCTCCAAATGGAGACAGGGGTAGAGGAAAGAGGAACTTGTTTGGGGGGATTTGGGTTTGGCGCTATCACAAGAACACAAGAAGTGCCCCCCTCAGTTCAAACCAATGGTTCATCTTGCCCAGTGTTTTTCTCCAAGAGCAGTAGAAATTGCCGTTTAGGAAGACTGTACAAACCAACCCGTTTTGTGCAACCAGTGGACTCCCCTGTACTCCTCTGGGATCCCAGTGTTGTATTAAAGGTGATGGAGGACACATCCTTGCTTAAATGTTCCAAAGAGTAGCAATTGTTGGTGAATGCTAGTTTGTTTAGGAATTCTAGTAGCATTCTGGCATTATTTACTGAAGACAGCATGAATGTTGTCTTAGATACGGTCTAGCAGGTGCCTCTGTGACAGACCCTTTTTCAAGAATTGAAAACTTCGTAACAGCCATGTAGAATATTCAGATAAAACGTTAGGGTCACTAGAACTGTATGATGGACACCTAATTCCTATATTTTGCATTATTTTCTCAGTTACTCTCTGTTGTTATCTATTATGTATATTGTAAATAGTGCCTGTGGGTTCCAATGAATCTATAGTTTATTGAAACCAGCACAGACAAGTTAAGGAGGGCACACACTGGAAGAAATCTTTGTCTAATGAGTCATAACAAGGGGTTAAAAAATCAGAATGCTATGAGGAAGAGGGAAAGGAGAATAGTAAATTCAGACATGCTTGCATAAATTAAACAACAGAAGTAAAATAGTTCCTTCCACAGCCATTTAAAGTGATTTGCAAGTACATCAGAAACAATTATAATATAATAAAGCCCGTTGAAATAGTGAGAGCCGTGCCTTTATTTTGTTACTTGTTCTAAAGTGGGCAGATATATTGTGGCATTGTCATGCAGTCATCCTGGGTTTTGTTTCATTTTCAGCATTAATTTCATTAACTGATACCCTCCAGTGTAGTTGTTCACTCTTAATGGGACATGAGGACAGGGTAGTGGCTCTAACAAAATGTGACAATTCTGCAGGCTGCTCAGCAGAACTTGCTCTGTGAAGACACCAGTATCCGCTTCTAATAGAGTGTGTCACATCCCTGACAAATCAGGAATGCATTGCGTTGGGTAGGAAGTGTCTTTGAGTCAGTTCTGGAAGCAAAGACTTTGTATGACGGGGCAGCTCTGTGGCTCACGTAACTTCTTCCATTTACCAAGTCCCTTGAACTGACCTTCAATTCCTTCAACAAGTTAGTTCAGTTACAGTACATTTTTAGGAACATTTGTTTGTTATTACAGACATTGCATATTGTCAAGCATTTACCCTTTTATTGTTCACAGTCAAGATTTTTCATTATTTTCATTAATATATAAAACCTGTCATAAATGCTAGTAGGGTTGAAGCTATGTTCTGACTAGAAAAGGAGCTATATTTACAAAAAGATTTATTTATTTGGAAAATACATGGGTTTTTTCTTGTTGTTAGTTCAAAACTAGTGAAGATCTCTGAATATATTGCTATTGTAAAGTTTGCAAAGGGAGTTCGACGTACAGAGCTGTGCTGAGCCCTCATTTGTCCAAAGCTGGTAAGGGCTGAGATACAGAACTGTGGGTTGGACCACGACAGAGATTAGGAACTACATTGTCAAGTTGCAACTCTATGTAAAATGAAAGTAAATATATATTACGATCTGGGATTTTGGTACAGAGCAATCATTAATTTGAATGAAACAAATCTGGAGGAAGCAATTATTTTAGTGCATCATTCACTAAACGTCCTCAAACTATTTAGGAAAAAAATGAATAAATGCTCAAAAAATTAGTATTTTGTTCCAAGGACCGAGAAGAAAAAAAGTTAACAAATTTTTCATATTTTATTCACGGTTTTCTTGCTTTCTCTAGCTCTAAGGCGCTATAATGCTGGTCTCTGCAACTACATTATTCTCCTGAGTGAACCAGATACTCTGGGGATACTGTTGTAACTCTTTCTAATTGCAGTGCCGTAAATGTTTTACTGAGGCAGTATATGTCTGTCCATGTCTGTCTCTGAGACACATATATATCCAAAAAGAAAGAAAGAATAAATTTAGAATTAGGTTTAGAGAAAACCTTAAAAAGACAAGCTACTAGAAACAAAGTTGATTGAAGGATAAAATGAAAACAAGTTTCTACAATTTATGTTGTATTTGTGTTATGTTCTACTTTGCTATGGCTGAAATATGAGTATTGATTTCAGGCAATCTTGATTTGTAGCAAGCATGAACTTAAGCATAAAATAATTTTCTGTAAAATGTCGCAATTTTAGTTTCAGATACTCATAAGGAGAATAAGGTTTATGAACCAAGGATCAGAACACTAACCACTAAATACAAAAATGCTTGTTATTTTGGGTTTTCTACTTGATTTAATGGAAATATTTGTACTGAACATTTGAATATTTGAACAAGAAAGATTCAATACCTGATTTCCTTGTGCATTCAAATTCTGTATTTAACAATATCAAATTATGGATAGATATGAAATGTAAAATCAGAGCAACACTCTGGAAGAGTTTAGCTTCTTTTTTCTCCTTAATTACTATTTACACTCTTAATTTATAAAGAACAATACTTCACGATGTTAAAGTTTCCATTTGCAAGTTCTACCCATCAAAACCTGGGATCAATAAAATGAACTTATTAAAAACAGACAAACAGCTGAAACATTCTTGTAACTTATATGTTCAGAGCAGAAGCAGGTAATCTTTTTTGCAAATGCCCTTGTTTATTTTGCATTAGGCTTAAAAAGAGTGGTTTTTTTCACTTGATTTCTGGCAAGAAGCAAATAAAAATCGAAAAAGGTGGCATAGTTGAATGTGAAGATGTGTCTACATACGTTCACCAAATAATTCTGGCTTTCAGGGTCACAAATTCAGGATTCAGTTGCCTAAATGTGGACATGCAGAGCTCTTTGAAGGACCCACTTGCTGTCACTCACTTCTCATGATTCTTGGTCAGACATGCTAACTACATGCAACTACCTGAAAAAACATTAGAGTATCTATAATGGCATTAGTTGCCCATTTTTAGGCAAAGAAATTGCTTCTTTCTGAGTTGGAAAGAAACACTGAGTATATGAGAAATATATCTTAATGAAAGTGCAAGAAAGAAAAGCATCTGTAAAGGTTAATCAAAACATTCTGCTGCAGTGATTTCTAAAGCATTTCATCTCAATATTGGCTTTTATTTTTCACTTTATAAATGTATTTATATTTTAATATTAAAAGTCTTTCTCTTCTGAAGAACAGAAAATAGATTTTAAAAAGCTATAAAAGCTTTGACAGTTATAAATTTATTTTTACCCAGAAAATTCAATGACATTCTCTTACTAACAGATTGTTTCAATAAATCATGAATTTTAAATTGAAAAATTCCACATGAAAATATGTCACTATTTCCATTTATGATATTTCTTTCAGATGTCACAATACCGAGTGCTTCTATGAGATGCAAAGAAGGAACTTTAATGTCATTGAGTTGGCATATGTTATATTAACCTGGACATCAGCTGAGTCTCATAAATCTCAGTGTAGTATGCGAGAAATATACACTGCTAACATTATATTACATTATATTTTTCTAACGGCATCTTTTATTACTTAATTTAATTATTTCATTATCCAAAGAAAATGGGTTTTGTCCTAAAAACAGTTGCTAGCTTCCTGGCTCCCTGCTGTGCTTTTCTAACTGCTGTGGGCAGAGGAACTCCCTGATATGCTACTTTGCAAGGCAATTTGTTGTATTTGTCTTCTGTAGTTCTCTATAACAAGTTGTTTGATCTTTCTTGACAGGAAATAATTTTTTCAGCATGTCAGAAAGTGAGTAATTTAAACAAGTCTGTGTATTCGCAATGCATATCATAATTGTCATCATTCCTTTGAAAGTCCTTGTGTCTCAAGGTTGTGGTTTAAAGAAAGATTATCTTGTCTCCTATCCTTCCTCTTTCACTCGCTGGGAAAAAAAAAATTAAATAGTTGAGCCCAGCTTTACTATGGCTGTCACTTTCTCTGAAAAATATCTTGAAGCTGAGCCATTTGATTACTTACTACATATACAAGGGAGTTTTAAGTTCCTGAAGAGCACATCATAAGTTCTGGGAGTGGGGAGGGCTTCCTTGTTCCAAATCCTTCGACACTGTCAGTAGATATAGATATATATATATATTTACCAACTGTATATTCACATAACAATGGAGAAAGTGCAATGTCCCATGCCGTTCTTCAGATGGAAACCAAACATGCAGACAAAGAATGAAACATGGGACATCTTATGACTTAGCGTAAAAGACCTAAATAACCTTTACAACCCAGATAAGAAAACAGTGTTCACCATTAGAAATGCTTTCTCCTTTTCTCACAACAGTGGCATGATTTAAAATCATAGAATGGTTTGCATTGGAAGGTACCTTAAAGATCACCTAGGTACAACCCGTCTGCCATTGGCAGGGACACCTTCCACTAGACCAGGTTGCTCCAAGCCCCATTCAACCTGGCCTTGAACACTTCCAGGGAGAGGGCATCCACAGCTTCTCTGGGCAACCTCTTCCAATGCCTCACCACCCTCACAGTAAAGAATTTCTTCCTAATACCTGATATCTAATCTAAATCTACCCTCTTTCAGTTTAAAGCCATTGCCCCTTGTCCTGTCACTACATGCCCTTGTAAAAAGTCCCTCTCCAGCCTCCTTGTAGGCTCCCTTTAGATGCTAGAAAGCTGCTATAAGGTCTCCCTGGACCCTTCTCTTTTCCAGGCTGAACAACCCCAACTCTCTTAGCCTGTCTTCAGAGGAGAGGTGTTCCAGTCCTCTGATCATCTTTGCGGCCCTCCTCTGGGCTGGCTCCAAAAGGTCCATGTCCTTCTTACGTCAGGGGCTCCAGAGCTGAACGCAGTACTGCAGGTGGGGTCTCATGAGAGCAGAGTAGAGGGGGAGAATCACTTCCTTCAAGCTGCTGGCCATGCTTCTTTTGATGTAGCCCAGGGTTTGGTTGGCTTTCTGGGTTGAAAGCACACATTGCTGGGCCAAGTTGAGCTTTTCATCAACCAACACCCCCAAGTCTTTCTCCCCAGGGCTGCTCTTGATTCATTCTCCACCCAGCCTGTGTTTGTGCTTGGGATTGCTCTTGACCCACATGCAGGACCTTGCACTTGGCCTTTTTGAACTTCATGATGTTCACACAGGCCCACCTCTCAAGCCTGTGAAGGTCCTTCTGGATGACATCCCTTCCCTCCAGTGTGTTGACCACACCACACAGATTTACGTTGTTGGCAGACTTGCTGAGGTGGGACTCTATCCCACTGTCCATGCTGCCAAAAAAGCTGTTATATAGTGCCGGTCTCAATACTGACCCCTGAGGAACACCACTCGTCACTGGTTTCCACTTGGACATTGAGCTGTTGACCACAACTCTTTGAGTTCAGCCATCCAGCTAGTTCCTTATCCACTGTGTGGTACATCCGTCAAACCCATGTCTCTCCAGTTTAGAGACAAGGATGCTGTGTGGGACAGTGTCAAATGCTCTGCACCACTCCAGGTAGATGACGTTGGTTGCTCTTCCTTTATTCATCAGTGCTGTAACCCTGTTGTAGAAGGGCACCAAACCTGTCACGCACAATTTGCACTTAGTGAAGCCATGTTGGCTGTCACCAATCACCTCCTTATTCTCCATGTCCCTTAGCAAAGTTTCCAGGAGGTTATGCTCCATGATCTTGCTGGTCACAGAGGTGAGACTGACTGGCCTGTAGTTTCCCGGGTCTTCCTTTTTTCCCTTTTTAAAAATGGAGGTTATGTTTCCGCTTTTCCAGCCCATGGGAACTTCACAGTGCTGCCACAACTTTTCAAATATGATGGGTAGTGGTTTACTTCCTTTTCCAGTCCCCTCAGGACCCATGGATACATCTCATCAGGTCCCATGGACTTGGGCACCTTCAGGTTCCTTAGATGGTCTTGAACGTGATCTTCTCCTACAGTGGGCAGTTCTTCATTCTCCCAGTCCATGCCTTTGTCTTCTGCAACTTGAGTGGTGTGTCTCGTGCTCTTGCTGGTGAAGACTGAGGCAAAATTCAGTTAGTACCTCAGACTTCTCCATTTCCTGGGTAACCAGGTCTCCCATTTCCTTCTGGAGAGGGCCCACACTTTCCTAATCTTTCTTTTATCACTGACATACATACAGAAGCCTTTTTTGGTGCCTTTGATGTCCCTGGCTAGTTTTAAAGCTGTCAGGGCTTTAGCTTTCCTAACCTGATCCTTGGCTGCTTGGAAATTTTCCCTGTTTTCCGCTCAGGGTATCTGTCTTTGCTTGTAGCCTCTGTAGGCTTCCTTTTTGCGCTTGAGTTTGTCAAGGAGCTTCTTGTTCATCCATGCAGGTCTCTTGGAGTTTTTACATGATTTTCTTTTTGTTGGGAAGCATCACTCCTGAGCTTGGAGGAGGTGATCCTTGAACCTTAACCACCTTTCTGAGTATCTGTCATATATTATGCATTTTTCCAGCCTTTAAGATAGTGCAATATTACTGTTCCCATTTTTCACACAGAGGACGGGGGCAAGGGGAGGTAAATGGCTCCTCCCAGACAGTTGTACCAGCTGTGACAACCTCTGTCACCTTCATCATGTGCCCCAGGGAACCATCCTCATTCCCTGAGCCATTTGCTTCAGAGTACCTTGCTTCAACTCTTTTCCTATTAGGCCTTTTTTAAAATGAGCTAGCCATTTCTTCATGGGAATGGCTCCTAGCTCATTGCTAAAGCACTGGCCTTTACTGACCTTTCTGCTCCCCAGACTCTCAGGCATGTTGGTCACACCTTGAGTGCCCCATGCTTCCAATGCACCCAAATAATCTTACAATTTTTAGTATTTTGACTACTACTTGGAGTGTGTTAAGTTGTTATACCACCACAACCACTAAGGCAGATGAACAATGACCAGCCGAGGACCCCAGTAACTCCATGAATGAGTGCAAGAAGACTGCTTGTTCCAGGGCTGCCCTAGAAGAACAATGAGCCCAGTGTCGGGGTGTTCACCTCCCAAGATAAGTCAAGGAAAGAAACTTCCTCCCCACATGCCTTGTGGAGTGAATGGGAGTGTTGCTGTAGAGGGGTATAGGATTAATTATGGGATGCAGGGACAGAGCATTTTAGGACTGTCTAAAACTTACTGTGGAATATATTCAGGAGACTCTGAGAATGTGCAAGGCTTGTTGTAGAATCTTTATTGGAAGGGCCAAAGGCAGGGGAAGGGGTGGAACAAACCTAGGAAAACAGAGAGAAATGGTGATTAAAGGTAAAACTGTAAACAGGTCACCTGCACTCTGCACTTCATCACCACAGTCTAGCCCATATTCTCATTAAATTGTATTTTTAACTATGTTCTGTGTGGGCATGCTCTCTATCCTGATTGCATGTGTGCAAGCACTAGCCAACTTCAAGATGGATTAACTAACAAGCATGTAAGAGGTGAGACAAAAACCATGGGGGCTCATAGGCTCAAGTGCCAGTAACTGGGAAAAACAGGGAATCCAAGGGCTAGCCACTGGAGTGCCTGAGTGTCTAAGGCCGGCTGCTGTGCTGATCCATGGGGTTTTTGTACATGTATTATGTATATGTGTGTCCCCGTGTGTGTAGTCCACTACTGGACTTCAGTCCAAATCAGCTGGGGAACTGGCATAGGCTTTCCATGCTATTTGTATTTGTTTGAGTTTATGTGCATGCTGCTGAAGGCACTATTTTCCACGCAAGTTAGCATGGGGTGACTGGCCGTGTGCGTGTGAATTTTGTGTGTGATTGTGCATGGTCATCCACGCATACCTGTTGAGAACCGATGCTCAGCCTGACTAGTGGCTGGACCTCGGGACAGGGAGCTGTAACAGCCAAGTCTATCAGGTGAAGAATTCAGCAAACGTGAACAGTAACATTCAAACTACTCACCATGTGGCAACTACCCTGCTGCATTCCTGCAGGTGGCTGAGAAAGCCCCTCACTTGCAGTAACTTCAGTTTCAGGTTTTTCAGTGAATAATATTTCTTTACGAGATGACCAAGAAAATGAGAACTCTGTTTCACATGACTCTTTGCTTCAGTTTTTGTAGTCTGATACTGAATGTGTGTGCTGCCTTCAGAAGTACCCCATATGGAGAGGTATGAACATACAAGACCCACTGGAATCAATTAGGTATTTGTGTTTAGGTGAATGAATCACATTTTCAATGTCAAACCCTCTCGCTGAGCTCAGCCTTCTTCTCTGAC
This sequence comes from Ibycter americanus, assembly GCA_035590275.1. NCBI lineage: Eukaryota > Metazoa > Chordata > Aves > Falconiformes > Falconidae > Ibycter > Ibycter americanus. Next base: position 54,015,649 of record JAVJGI010000014.1, on the reverse strand, counting down.
CCAGCTGCAGCTGTTACCACAACTCATGTGGTTGACGTGAAAGATTGGAAGGTCAAAATCTCAAATTGTTGATAAATCTCTGAACCAAAAAGTGGCTGCATCATTCTTTTATGTAATTGAGTTTTTTCAATCTCCTTTGGTTTTATATTTTTTCTGTTCAGAAACAAATTATTTTTTTAAACAAAAAATTAGGTTTTATCAGAAAATTAAACGTGTCATAGAAAATGTCAAATGTAAAACTGAGGTGATTTCAGAACTTTGATGCTTTTAAAAGGGAGACACATTTAGGAGCTGATACTTTTAAAATATTTTTATTTTGAATAAATGGAGAATTTTGGACCAAAAATACTAGAAAATTCTGAAACAGAGCTGAATTTCTTTTCCTGTAAAGGGCAAAATAGTGAAGAATTAGAAGTAAAAATATATATGAAAATACATAATGTTTATAGTAAGATTAAACACTGTTCCCATTTCCTTCTCTAGTGTGTTTTTTTTCTTTTGGTTAACAGTTTGATATATAAACAATGTAGACTGATAAAACAAAGAGGTGGAATTCAAATCAACAGCCTTTGATTTAAAAAGATAAATAGTTTAGAAACACAATAACTTCCATATCATGGCACAATGATGTATTTCAGTGTTTATCGGGGTTTATCCACAGTACTTGTCAAATACAACAAATGTTTCAGGCTTCCAAATACACTACCTTTTAGTGGGCAACAGTCAAATTTTAGAGGGTTCTTCATTTTAGACCTTGAACTGGGCAATTGTTCTTCAGTACTCTACATTTCTGGTATGCTGTAGAAAGCATATAAAGAAATTAAGAATTGGGTGAGAACTTTTTTCATTGGCTTCCACATTTATACTTATTTGAGGTTTTATTTATTTTTAATGAAACAAGGCAGAAATGATTTATGGTGTACTATGTATCTATGCTCTACATTTTTCAAAATTTAAACTCCTTGGGGATGAGACAACTAGAAATCTTACAGAAAATTTTCAGTGAGTAGCTTCCAGTTGTGTCAGGCAAGAAAAATAGTCATCAGTCTTGATTAATCACAATACTTCTACATCTAATCTAGGACTGATATTGTCTCTCTACTGCATTTTCAGTTCATCTGCTACCATGCTATTTATATACAGAATATCGCAATTAGTAGTTGCTTCATAATGCCATTTCCAAAATGTGGCTGCAGACAAGGTCACTAAGGTGAAATTGCAGCTAAATTTCAGAATTGAAATTTCTACATTCAATCATAAATGCTTGACACTGAGAATAATAGATACTGTGGAAAGTCTACTTAATGCTGATGCAGCTGCTTATATTAGTAGTCAATAAGATAAACAATAAATATGGTTTGGGATTTTTCAGTTTCCTCTTGCATCATCATTATATTTCTTTTTTTCTGTGCTCTCAGTTTTCATCTGTAGTCAGTGTCTTTTAAGAAAAAGAAAAGACTCAAATGCCTATTCTTTGCTTTCTTCTTTGCTTCTCTTCCCTGCTCCTTTTCTTCTTATCTTCGTTACCCACATTTTCTTCTTCTGCACTCACAGTTTATAAATGAAATTAAATAAGGTAAAGAAAAAAGAAACCAAGCAATATTAGTTAGGTCTGTAGTAAAATTAACACATTCTAAATGATCTCCTTTTCAGGCAGCTCAAACTTCTATTTTACTCTTCTTTTTTTTTTTTTTCAAATGGACATCTATAAATATAGCTTACTTTTGCTCAGTAAAAGTACTGTGAACTTATTGATAGTTTGTGACTGGGATAACACTCATTTTTTTGCGAAAATGCATTTCAAGAAAAAATAATACTTGGGAAAACTTAAAAAAAAGAGCTCTATAATTGGATTTGATGAATATTTTCAGTTATGTATGTAATTCAAGAGTTCGCTGAATCAAGCCTTTTGGAAAAATGACTGGACATAACACCCTGTCGTGGTTTCAGCTGGGATGGAGTTAATTTTCTTCTTAGTAGTTGGTGCTGTGCTGTGTTTTAGCTGTGATGTGAGAGCAATGTTGATAACGTGCTGATGTTTTCAGTTGTTGCTGGGTGATGTTTATACTAAATCAAGG
>JAVJGI010000014.1:53948852-54013471 GCA_035590275.1 Ibycter americanus | reverse complement strand
ATTCTTTTCCAATCCTCCTCCCCATCCTTTCTGGGTGAGGGGAGTGAGCGGGTGGCTGCGTGGTGCTTGGTTGCCAGTTGGGGTTAAACCAGCACACACCCCATCCTGACAGACGGGTGAGTAGTGCAGGCTTATCTCTGAAGGGGATGAGAATGCTAATAGTTCTCATAAGAGTGTGCTGCTGGTGCAGAACTACCTCAAGAAGTGTCAGAGGAGGATGTGTCAGATGTAAAGAGGACTGTGCACAGAAGAGTCTGGAGGCAGGAAACATCCCGTAGAAAGCTGAGAGACATGAAACCTTTAGATAGTAACTTCCCTTCAAAGTCCAATTTAAGATGTTTTGTCTGCCTGAAGTAAATCAGCTTTATTTTCCAACCTAACAAATGTGCAGAATGAAAAACTTACCAGTGGAGTTACTATGAGACATAACTTTTTGATATCTGAAATACACTGAGATATACAATCAAGCTAAATATTCTTGGCACTTAGATGAATAAAAGTTTTACAAAATCAAGTATATGCTAAAAGACAGAGTATGTATGTAATGCCACTTGCTTAAAAGTTAGATGTATGAGTGTATCACTGAGTTATATATGATTTAAAAGCATTGTTTCCTTTAACACATTATGCAGATTCTATATCAAATTAACAAGTTATTACATAAGTACATACATTTTAGCACAGCTCCTTAACAAGTAAAAAAGTAGAATAGAGAGTTCTCGACTGCATCATTCTGGAGGTGAGGAGGTCCTTGAAATGAGCTGAGGTACTGATGCATCTGACAGATGTCCAAATTGTTACTGATGCTTTTATTCTGAAAAACCATTAGAAAAATAACTTGTAGGACAAGAATATTTTTCTTTACCAATACTTCCTTTTTTTTTTTTGCATATTATTAGATTTTAATTTGTTTTTTTGTTTTGTTTTTATTTTGTGTTGTTGTTGTTGTTTTGTTGTTGTTGTTTTAATTAGCCATGGCATACAATGGACAGAATTTAATTGTGTTGTGTTCTGTTCATGTGTTCCTAAGTTACCAGAAAGGGCTCATTCACAGAACAAAGTAGGACTTTCTGAAACACTAGTATTGCTTTTGCAGTAGCTCTGAAGATCATTAAAAATGTGTCAGAAATTCCTGCAATATTGAAACCTATAGATCACAGGGTCTGAAACCAGGAATTTTATAATGTCCATTGCTAAGAATTGTCTCCATTTTTAATTTTAGTTCAAACCCATGTTTAATCTTGAAAGATGAGGAAAAGGATTTTCTTTTGCACTTTTCCACAAAATGTTTCTGCCTAAAAGGGTTTCACTGAGACTAGCATACCGTAGGAGACTTTGTAACGTCAGGCAGACAGAAGAGAGGCTTTGCTTTCACCTTTACTACCCACTGCAGGAAAAAAGAGAGGGAAATCAAGTTTTATATTTTATTATGTTTTAGCTTGGAAACGTTTTTTGATAGGACTTTATTCCTGCAGAATCTGAAATGGCTTCTGAACTTTTGGGAGGTTTTAATAAAGGAGAACTTTATAACATCACAGTAGTGATCAATGCAAGGCATTGGGGGCTTCCAGTACACATTCCCAGATAGCTCAAATGTGACTTCTGTGGTTACTGGGTCTTGTAAACCAGAAATATAAACTTGTAAGTCAAGTTTCCATTTTCTCTTTTTTACTTCAGTCTAAGGTCCTTGAATGACTGGACTGCTTACTCAGTCAGAACTACTTGTTGTCCTTATTCTGCCTTTTATATTCACAGGCTTCCTACCTGCCAGTTACAGGATCTTTAACTAGAATTGCAAACCCCAAATTTCCTGGAGATATGATAGTCCTCATCTTTTAACAGGCATTGCTGCAGAAGACAGCATAAATCACACAAAACAATGTTTTGTCTTGTCATAGCTAGGGTGTTACCAGATTTTTTAAAGCACGATTGCCCACAGTGGAAGGTGATCCGGTTAGGGACCATGACAGCAAAGCAGTGGACTGGAGGGAATGGACCTAAGGGTGCTGAGGGACCTGGCTGCGATCACAAAGTGACTGTCATGGTCTTCAAGTGTAACTGGTAACTGGGGGAGGTCTCTGGTGACTGCAAAAAGTCAGACATTGCTCACACTCCTTTTTAAGATGGGCCAGAAGGCAGCCACCAGCCTCATCTCAATCCCTGGGAAGGTTATGGGCTAAATTCTCTGGGAAACCTTGCCTGGGCACATGAAGCACAAGAAGGTATCAGAAACAGCCTATATGGCTTTACCAAGGGCAAACCATGCCTGCGCAGCTGTTTGGCAGGTCCAGGACTGGTTACAACCCAGTGTCCCCAACCACTCCCCCGTAAGGGAGCTGGAATGGCCATGTGAGAGCCTTCCGCGGGGTGGGCACCGAGCAGCCGCGGTGACAGCCAGCAGCCAGGCGCTGCAGGGCCCTGGGCCCGCCACAGCCACGTACCCCCTGTCCTGCCTGCAGTGCTGAGGCACCAGCTTTTGTTTGTCTGATTGTAAATCTGCCAAAAGATCTTCAGCACCCTGGCACAGCAGGCACAGCCTCTTCATGGAGACAGTGGTTCCTCAGAAATTGTTTGGGGAAAAAAGTCTCATGAGTGAAAACATATTTCCTTTCCCTAGAACTAATTAAAGAAAATTGATTAAAGCATAGACCAAAAAGTTTTATTTTAAAAAAATTGTATACAAAACTCTTTAACTTAAATAATAACATTTATATTTCTATAAATGGTTATAGTATTTATAATTATATAAATTATATATTTTATATATAATATAATAAAATATATAATATAAAATATTTATATATAATATAATAAAATGTATAATATAATATAATAAAAATACATATAAATTATATCTATTATATAAATATATAATTATATAATTATATAAATCATCTAGATGATGATAGAATAAAATTTATTGAACGTAAATAAAGCATTCTGTATAAAGGTATTTAGTAACTTTTGTTAATCTCTGCAAATACATTTTGTAATTTTTTGAAGCCCATTGGTTTTAATCTTGGATATTAATATCTTTTTTTTTCCCAGCTGAACACTTCTGCAATGAGTATCAGATTTGTTTCTTAGCTGGGGATCTGGATAGTTGTACATGTCTTCTTTAGAAAATGGAATCACAAATTAGAGGGCAATTTAAAATACATCCTACTTTTAAAACTGCTTTGAGTTACTCTGTTATGTTTTTTTTATAATTTCCTTGCTACTTCAGCCAATTATCAGAGTTATTTGGCATACTTTGTCTCTGCTCTTCACCTGGTTGATCCCATACAGGAATATTAATAATCTAAAAATGTGTGACATCCTACTTAAAAAACACAGATTGCTCCTGCTATTGAACGCTTTAGATTTTTAAAGCTTTGCTCTTTTAGAAAATACATCAGTGTCTTAGGCAGCTTTTGCATGAAACTGCAAGTCTCTTACTATAGATGCAGTAACAGTATCTTGTAAGAAGAGTAATTGGAGTTACGATTAGAAGTTCAGATCACTCATTTAAACAAACACTGTAATAATTGAGGAGCTGCCAATAGTTGAAGACAGAAACATACAAGAAGAAGAAAGGTAACTATAACAATAATGTTTTAAAATATTGGATTGAATGATGAGTTTTCTTAGATGCTTACAGTATAAAAGATGGGAAATTGCATGAGAAACACATAGTGCATTTATTTATTTTTTTAATCATGTAATCGAATTACTTGTTCTGTATTGACCTCTTGTGTCCTTATGAACTATCTCCCAGTCATCTTCATATGTGTTTCCTGGAAACTGCTGTAGGTAGGAAGATTTTATGGAAGAAAACTTTTGAATTAAACCTGTAACTGAATTTACAAGTAAAAAAAGTTGTTGCTGCATATGTTTCCTTGTACTTAAGTCACATGCTGTAAATAGAACAAGTTGGACTCAATAGGACTAATCTCAGTTGTACATAATCATAAAAGTGAGATTGGTTGGGTCTTACAATGGATGAAAGGAAGCAATATTATATGAATTACTTGAGTTCATTTGAAGGGGAAAAAAAAAATCTCTTAGTGACTCTTCCCTGTCAAAACCTAGTCAGCAAGGCTCAAATTCTTAAAAAGGCCTGTTCAAAAGGAATCTACAGACTAATACCTATTTACATGAATTAGCCTAGAAGTAATTTGAATTAATTTAATTTGAAATCATGAACTTTCAGCTGATACTATGTTGTTACACAGGCATTTATTTTGCAAGTTTTCAATATCCAAGTAGGAAACACTTATTTGCTTAGGGAGGCTTGCACAGATCCTGAAAATGGGAAGTTGCTATGTTTATATGATACTTAAGGAAGCTGCTGCCTTCTTGTTCCTCCCACAAAGATGATTTTAACCAGTGTTATTTGCAGTCTACAGTAAGTCACATGATAGTCAGCTTATATATATACAATTTCAGTCCTGTATGATTACTTCATTGCAGGACTGAGCAAAATAAGAGCAAGCAGGTAGTGTAGTGAGATAGAATGCTCTGAAAAAGACAGATATTTCTAGAAACAGAAATGGAAATAAAAACCAAACAGATACTTCATTTGTCTAATAACTTTTTCCAAATTTCCATCTTAGTGCTAATCTCTCTTTTACTTTCTGCAGAATAAAAAAGTGACATAATATTGTATTAAATAAATTGACATAATTATAATAATTTCAAATTAACATTCCATAAAATACTAGTAATCTTAAATGCTTTTCTTTATTTTTTACTTTTATATCTCAAAATACCTGTCAATAAACCAAAAAGAATTGAAATTCCATGAAATCTCTGAAATAGATCTATGGATAAAATGGCACAAATAGTTTATTCATAAATACAAAAGTCTGTTTAATTTTTTTGCCATCCTTTATCAGTAATTAGATATACAAATGATTATTTCAGTATGGATACGAATTTTTTAAGCTGCTTCATAACAACAGTTATCATAGTTTTAATAGGTATAATATATAGTGCACAATATTTATTTAATTAAATAAACATTCTCAAACATGACTCAGTAACCTAATATTTAGCTATATCAAGCATTCAGCTTCTTCATTGGCTTCAAGTAACTAAGGTCTTCAAAGATTAAATACTGAGCTTTAATAGTGTGCAACTAACTTTAGGTATTTCTCCAGTGGGAGTAGCTGCAATATATTCTCTGTGGCATAGCTGCAGTACAATGTCTTCCTTCTGTACTAAACGACCTGTCCTTTCCAAAGCCAAAGTGAAGAAACAGGTGGTAAAAAGAATGATAAGTTTGCTTCTCTGAGAGAGATTTCTGAGTCATGGTTCAGCATTACTGCGTTGAAACTGCTGTGTATCCAAATTATTCCATTATTTGTTATCGTGTGTTCTTTCATTTCTTGGTCTCATGAAATACTGGGTTTGTCTTTGAATCAGAGATTTTTCATTTGGACCTTAAGACCAAGTAGAATGTTTGAAGATGCATGCTTTTACTACAAGAACTATACCCTTGAAGCATTTTTTCAAAGAAAAGCTGGGTTGCAATGTGCTTTGATATCCAAGACCATAAAGCTCTTGTCCCAGGTCCCTAAACTTCTATTACATTTAAATTTTCTTTTCATATTGTTTTTCTAAATTAATTTCCTAGAAACTGAAGTCTCTTGAGCTCTCTTGGCCAAGTCTTGTCTACAGATCATACTGTTGTGGGTTTAGTGCTCTGGGCTTCACTTCTTTGTCCAGATCACTGAAGAAGAGCCAAAGGTAGTTAACATTTTCTGCTAGTGTCAGATTTGTGCTCCCTTCATGTATAGTAATGAAAAGAATCGTCATCAACAAAAGAGGGAGCACCTTGATTATCTGCCCAAAATTAGATGGGATGTATACCAGCCTAACCATCTGGAGTGACTGGATAGATACTTCATTTGCACAAAATGATTGAGTTATCACTTGGCGGTGCTTCAAGTTTCTGTCCAGCAAATAATTTAACATAGACAAAAGAGCTGTTGCCGTTGTAGATTACTCAAAGCTTGACTGAGTAGGAAGATACAACTTTTTTCATAAAAATTAAAACATTTTAAACAATGTTTTCAGCATTGTTAATTGTTTTTTATTATTTCATTTTGCTGATTAATCTTTTGTGTTCCCTATTACTGAGGAGTAAAACCTTATACCTGCCCTCAACTAATATGAAGATCTAAAACTTTCGGATTTTCTTCCATAGTCTGAACTCTTTGAAGATCTTTTGTTATGACAGATGACACATTTAGTATTATCAATACAATATTTACTTCATAGTCAATACTTACAGGTTTACATTGTAACCAGTGATCAAACTGGTGTATTGTCTGGGATGCAGAACTTCAACGAAAGTCTCATGGGATGATGATACTACTTCACTGACTGATACAGCGTCTAATACATTGAAAGCAAGCTAAGAGATTTTAACAAAATGCTTCTTTATTTTTTTTATTTTTTATTTCATGCAGGTAACAATTACAGAAGTAGAGTCAGTTAATAAAAATAGAAAAACAACCAGACTTGCAAATTCAGAACAAATTTTAAGCATCGCTTCTGAGACAGTAACAGACTGATCAAAACAGAGGGTAGATAAAAGCTTCAACAGAAACTGTACAGTAGAAGTAAAATAAAGTATGATTAATATGAGGGTTTACAGTCTAGCTGTTTAAAAAAACAGCAATAAATGTATTTTATAAAAACCTCAATTTTCTGCTGCAATTTACTGGAGTAACGGAAAACTGTGATATTGTTCTTAGGAAAGTTATACAAATTCTAGAGGAGGACAGGACTAGTTGTTTGTGTTTGTGTGTGTGTGTGTAAGTGTATGGCTCGCTTAAATTCTCAGAAGAAAAACAGATCACAGAATCATAGAACTTTTTTTTTCCCTCTCAATTCCTATCAGATCAGTTTATTATTCAAATAAACACATTGTAATACAATAAATCTGAGCATAGTCTCCTGACCTTGATGCAATCTTTGTCTTTCCATTAATAATCTGCCATTTAATACATAAGAGCATTTTGGGCATACTCCCTTTTTTGATACTCGAAATCACATTCCCACAGATGTCTTTATTAACTGTGTTGATGAAACTTTTTTTGCTGAACTTCTTTTCCTATGAGCTTTCTCCCTTTGCATAATGTCTGGTTGCTCTCTTGCAACAAAACATATATGTTTATAATCAGGTAAGGAATGCAGGAAACCAGCATAGCTGAGAAAGGACCTTCTGGTGAAACTAAAGCATAAGAATGGAATGCACAGGCACTGGAACCAGGGATGTGTATCCTGGAATAACATAGAGATACTGTCCAGATATATAGGCTTGGGATCAGGAAAGATAAGGTACAGTTGGAAGTCTCCACAGAGGGATCTGGACAGGCTGGATTGATGGGCTGAGGACAATTGTATGAGGTTCAACAAGGAGGAGTACCAGGTCCTGCCCCTGGGTCACAACAACCCCACGCGACGCTACAGGCTTGGGGAAGAGTGACTGGAAAGCTGCCCAGTGGAAAAGTACCTGAGGGTGTAGGTCAAGAGGCCAGCAGTGTGCCCAGGTGGCCAAGAAGGCCAACAGCATGCTGGAGTGTATCAGAAATGGTGTGGCCAGCGGGACAAGTGCAGTGATTGTCCCCCTGCACTCGGCACTGGTGAGGCCGCACCTCGAATCCTGGGTTCAGTTTTGGGCCCCTCAGAATAAGAAAGACACTGAGGTGCTGGAGTGTGTCCAGAGACGGGCAACAGAGATGGTGAAGGGTCTGGAGCACAAGTCTTGTGAGGAGCAGCTGAAGGGATGGAGGTTGTTTAGCCTGGAGAAAAGGAGGCTGAGGGGGGACCTTATCGCTCTCTGCAACTGCCTGAAAGGAGGCTGTAGGCAGGTGGGGGTCGGTCTCTTCTCCCAAGTAACAAGCAATAGGAGAAGAAGAAACAGCCTCAAGTTGCACCAGGGCAGGTTTAGATTGGGTATTAGGAAAAATTTCTTCGCTGAAAGGGTTGTCAAGCACTGGAACAGGCTTCACAGGGAAGTGGTTGAGTCATCATTCCTGGAGGTATTTAAAAGACATGTAGATGTGGCACTTAGGGACATGGTTTAGTATTGGACTTGGCAGTGCTTGGTTAATGGTTGGACTAGATGATCTTAAGGGTCTTTTTCAACCTAAATGATTCTATGATTCTATGATGAGTTCCAAGACCAACCAAGGAATCTGAATGTACACAGCTCCACAGGAGCCAAGAAGATGGATCCCAGGGTTCTGAGGAAATTGCCTGATGTAGTTAGCATGCAGCTCTCTGTCTTAATTCCAAAGTCATGGCAGTCAGAAGTTCCCAGTAACTGGAGAAAATCGAATATTGCACCCATTTGTTTAAAGGGAAAAAAAGACAACTCTGGGAACTACTACCAGTCAGACTCACCACTGTGCCAAGCAACATCATAGAGCAGAGGCCCCTGGAAGACATATGGAAACATATGGAAGACTGGGAGGTGATTAGAGACAGCCAGTGCTGTCTGACTAATCTGGTGGCCTTCTACAATGGATTGACTGCATCAGTCGACAAAGGAAGAGCTAAAGATGTCATCTACCTGGACTCTGTAAAGCCTTTGATACTGTCCCACATAACATTTTTTTGCTGCTTAGAGGGATTTGGATGGACTGTTAGATGGACAAAGAACTGGCTGGATGGCCATGTCCAAAGAGTTACAGTCAGTGGCTCAATGTCCAAGTGGAAAACAGGCAGAAATGGTGCCCCTCAGGGGTACATACTGGGACTAATACTATTTAATAACTCCATCAATGGCATAGATAATGGGACTGGGTGCACCCTCCACAAGTTTACAGGTGACACCAAGCTGAGTGTTTCAGCTGATATGCTTGAGGGAAGGGATGCCATCCACAGGGCCCTTAAAAGGTTTGCGGAGTGGGCGTGTTCAAACTTCATGAAGTTCAACAAAGCTGAGTACAAGGTCCTGCACCTGGGTCTAGGCAACCCCCAATATCAGTAGAGACTGGGAGATTAATTGATTGAGAACAGCCCTGCAGAGAAGGACTTGGGGATAATGGTGGACAAAAAAGTGGATATTAGCCAGCAATGTGAACTTGCAGCCCAGAAAACCAATTGTATCCCGGGCTGCATCAAAAGAAGCATGGCCAGTGGGTGAGTCTTCCCCTCTACTCCACTCTCGTGAGACCCCACCTGGAGTACTACACCCAGTTCTGGGGCCCCCAGTACAAAAAAGACATTGTCCTGTTAGAGCAGGCCCAGAGGAGGGCCACAAAAACGATCATAGGGTTGGAACACCTCTGCTGTGAGGAAATGCTGAGACAGCTGGGGATGTTCAGCTTGGAGAAAAGAAAGGTCCCAGAAGATCTTATTGCAGCCTTTTGTAAGGGCTCTTTCTGGAATCTATGCAGGCTTTTCCTGCTTGCTCCTGAGCCCTGGATGCGGAGATAAAGAAAAGGCTTTGTTCATTGTCTGGGTGCCAGGTTGCAGAGTGATTATGCCTTAAAACGTAGTGAGGAAGCAACTAGCACTAAATCTGGCTCTCGGAGCTCACCTGAAAATTAATTCTGTGCACACCTGTCTGCAATGAGGGGCTGCCCAAAGCTTCCCGATGAGGGGCGTGCCTGAAGCCTCCCACAGCTTAAATCCTGATCTGGGAAGAAGAGATCTCCGTAGATGATCATGGAAAAAGTAAACAGCTCAGTGGAGTGTGAACTGGCTGCAAAGGTGCTTTGCAGCATGTAGGCATATTCCAGGGCAGAACTTGGGTGGGTAAGCGATTGTATATAACCAGCACTTATGTATGTAATAAAGGATCTCACTTGGGGTCTGTGCCTTCATATGCCAGAGCCTTTCAATACATAAATAGGGTTTATAAGAAAGATGAAGAGGGACTTTTTGCCATGACCTGTAGTGACAGGACAAGGGGCAATAGTTTTAAACTGAAAGACGGTACATTTAGATTGGTTATAAGGAAGAAATTCTTCACTGTGAGGGTGGTGAGGCACTGGAACAGGTTGCCCAGAGAAGCTGTAGATGCCCCATCCCTGGAAGTGTTCAAGGCCAGGTTGGATGGGGCTTGGAGCAACCTGGTCTAGTGGAAGGTGTCCCTGTCCATGGAAGGGGGGCTGGAACTAGATGATTTTCAAGGTCCCTTCCAACCCACATTATTCTGTGATTGTATGATTCCATTCTGTAATTTATGAAGTCTCATACCTCATTAAATGTGCCAAGCATTCATAATACAGAATTCTTACAAAATGGGAGCAGAGTCTTGATTTAAAGAAATGTGGTCATTAAAATAAATTCTGACTTGTAAAAAGGAGCCTTTTTTAGTTGTTTTCTGTTTTGCATTCTGACTAGATTGCTACAAATAATTTATTTAGTAAGAGTTAAGATATATTGTTATAAAAAATCCCCATTGCTTCAGTGTTTAGTTTAATGCAAGAGCTAAATTTAGAAGTAATGAACAAAGTAGCCTAAGCTATAGCCCTTCATTAAACTTTGGCTCCAAGAAGTCTGAGCTATTCTAGCTTACTTGCACTGGAAATAAAAGAAAAAGTAAATTAAAGTTGTCCATATATGTCCTTTATATGTAGGGAATAATGTATTCTGCTCTCTATACTTAGCAACTGGAGGACTAAAAGTACACAGGATTAAGAGAAGTAACTAATTCTTCAAAATTTGTTCAAAATACCTTGTGAGGTGGTTGTTCCAAGAATTTTCTGTGACATTTGCTGATTGTATAATAATCAAGCATGTGTTCTGTTAGAGGGAGTGGTGAGCAGAGCATCTTTCCGGTAAACAATCCAGGATGCAAATGAAAAGACCAAATATTTTTTTCTACTTGAATTAAGAAAAGAGAACTGCAGATGCATACATAGAATGGGCCAAAGGTACATACCAGCTCCTGTTCGTAAACCTGAAATAAAGACAGACATTTTGGAGTGAGATCAGCAGGGGGATACCAAGATCATTGAGGGGGCTAATCCTCATGCTCTTCAAGGAAATGTTGAAAGAATAAAGCTTGTTTAGCCTGGAGAGGAGTATAAAGGGGATCCTATTGTTACCTACAAGCAACTAATGTGAGAAATTAGCAAAGACAGAGCCAAACTTCTCAGAGTTGTGGAGTGGAAAGTGAGAGGTAATAAACACGAATTGGAACACAGGTTAAGGAAATGAAATAAAATCCTTCTATATAAGAAAAAAAATGTCATAAAGGTGGTCAAGCACTGTAACAGACTGCCCAGAGAAGCTGTGGAACATGCATCTTCAGAGATATTTAAAAATCAATTGGACATGGTATTGAGCAACCTGCTGGATGTACTCTGAGTACGAGATTGGACTAGATGACCTCTGGAGGTCTTTTCTGACCTATATGAGCCTGTGATTCTATCTTCAGTGTAAGGAGAATCCTTCAGAGACACGTGAGATTTTCATTTTATTTCCTTTTCCGTTGCACTGGGTGAGTAAGGAAAACAATGCATTGTAGAAATATGGGACCAAAACAAGACATCAGCTACTCTTTTGCCCTTCCTTCCAGTTTTTCAAAAGTTAAACAATACAAATCAGATTACCTGCAAATTACTGGAGATCTTAAAAAAGATTTAGAGCATGTCCAGTTTATTCAGAAGAATTCTGAACAGTCAATTGCTTCAACATCATATAGATTAATTCCAGTAGGCTAGATGCAGGCAAATTAAGTCTGACTGCACTGACGTCAGATGTAGAAGGTTCAGCCCTAGGTAACAACACACACTGTCTCCTATTCAGACACAGCCCGGTCTGCTTTAAAATTCTCTTGTTGCTGCAGGCATTTTAGGAAGTGCTCAAGTCACCTGTAGTGTCGGTTTTCTCAGGTGATAAAATGACTAGCATGACTAGCATTGGATTAACATTCTAACATTAGACTAATGTTATAATAACATTATAACACTAGTTAATAACATCATAACAGTAACATTCTCCATGACTAACAGTCTCTAAAGCAACAGAATCAAGAGATTATCCCTTACAGGCCATGCATTGAACTGCATATCTTTATACATATATATATATATACATACATACATATTTATTTATTTATACACATACCAAAATATAAAACTTACAGCATCAGGAAGAGAGCAAGGTGCTGTCCTTAATGAAGGAGCAACATCCCCCTCACTGATGCTTTAACTACTAAGTAATATCAAGGAATCTCTTTCCCAACCATAAAGAAGTGAGCAAACCATTTTTACCAAAATGATTTATTTCAGTTTGAGATTTTAATAACTTTTATGATTTCTGAGTTTTAATTTCTTAGAGGTGTTTTCCCAGGTCATTCCATTTGAACAATCTAACTTAGGTTCTTAAGTTCCCAAAACAATCAACCATCAAAGCTATTTTTTCTGCATATTGACTCTATGGGGAATCTAGGCAGCAGAGTTAGGTTGTCAGAATCACCATGGCTCCACTAACATCTACTTTTCAAACATGGCAGTACCTAACTTAGGAACACCAAATGGGCTGCATTAAGTCTTCATCACCTTGGCTATTCATATAAGCAGAAAGAGCTTTTAATAATTTTTTTTTATTATTTTTGCCAATGACCTGCACTGGAAACTACAGCAGCCAGAGTGCTAAATGTATAGCCCAAACTAATGAATAGGAAATATTGACAATAAAAATGCCTTAAACCCTTTTCAGGACTGTGAATGCTCTGTGAACTATTATCTGAGTAGATCACTAACATGGGGTGGAGGACAAGACAAACTGGAGAGAAAGGAGAAAAATGCAATTCTGTTGCAAACTGTGGGGTTTAGCCTCGATTTTGAGGTGGGAAACAAGATTTAGCTCAGGTAATCTTGTGTAAAACCTAAATCAGATCACTGTACATACCTTCCATAGTTGACAGACCAGTTTAAGCACTTTCAGAAGGTAGTGCTCCCTACTTGTCTTAGGGTTTGGTTTTATAACTAGCTTATGCTGAACTAGGACAGTGCTCCTATGGAGAGAAGTGATTCAGCCTTCTTTTCTGCCTCTAGACACATTTCCTCTGTCTGCTAGCAATACTTATTGTAATGCTTTGCAAGGCATGGGAACAGTATACCCATTGAATCCAATTGCTTTCAGAAAAAAGAAAAAGCATTTTTGTAGTGATTTTGAGCAAGCTCAACTGCCTTTGAATCTACTCCCTAAAACATGACTCAGAATATAATAACTTCAGTCCCATTAAAGCTTTTCAACAGACAAATATAAATGAGACTGGTAGCATGATTAACACTATGGTCTCAAGTATACTTCGGTGTTTATTTCTGTATTTCTGAAGTTGCTGTTCAATTTCAGATTACCCAGAAGTTTGTGTCCAGGCCAAACTTCTGCAGCAGGGTTATATAGGAATGTCAGCTTTGGCTCTTCTGTTTGTAAATTATTTCCTCATTGCTAACAAACCATTTCTTTCTTTTTCTTCTGCATTCCTGAGCAACATCTGGAGAAAACAAGTCTGGATGACTTGTAAATTCTTATTTTTCCATATGCTTGCCATACTTTCTTCTTTATAGCACAAACAAATGCAAACAAAAGCAGACAAAAATTGCTATATTGGGTCAGATTCTCAGGTACTGAGAATTAGCAGAATTGCTGAAAGACCTTTTCTCTTCTCTCTCTTGCTTTAGTCATATTGCCCCTTCAAATAGAACAGTTTCTCATTACCTGCCCAACATTTCAGTATTTTCAATGACATTTTTTTTCTGGGAGATAAAATTTAATATAAAAATAACGTTCCTGAACAACAGCAAAGTACACAGTACACAATAAAATTGTTTTGTTTTTCAGGAACACTGACTAATTTACACAAATTAACAGTTTGGACTACTGTAGTTGCATCTTGAAGTTCTTTCCAGAAAAAAAGTTTGAAACTCCTCTTTCGCATCTTGAAACTGTACATATGAGTGTTTGATAAAGACAAGTTTGGAAGAGATAAGCAGAGGAAAAGGAATTTTGATGTAAAATAGCAGTTTGGATGTCACTTACATTTTTTACCATTAATATATTCAGCTCACTTGCTACCTTGCTTATGTCATTCTGCAGTGTATTTATGAGATACACGTACCTTGTCATGTTTCCCTTCTCTACTGTAACTTTCATTGTCATATCTTTAGTGATGTCTGTATCTTCCACATGACAACCTGTATTTTCACTTCTATATGCATTTTATTCTTACTAAAAAAGACATACAAATTTAAACATAATAATTAGTCACCCTCTTCACCTTACTTATCAGGACATGCAATGATTCATAACACAGGATTCAGAATCCTGCATTCATGCACACCCCCTGCATTGTATAGATAACTAATCAGAAATTAATGTGCAGATAAAGTCTTCAGGTTCAACTTTTCTCTGTCCCTTTCAAATTGTAACTTAACTTCCCATTTGACTATAGTATCTGCAGTTTTAATTATATTGCTAAAATGGTATTCCACCAGTGTTATGTTGTATAGTGTCTGCCAGAGTTTTCTTCAACCTTGTAATTCACCATACAGATGTCTAATTCATGATTTTTCCTCTCTAATGAGGTCAGTGTGTCTTGTATAGTCTCAAATAGAACATGAAATGACTTCGTTAGATGTACCTTGTCATGTGCAGAATTCAACCAAAGCAGAATTAGAAAGCAATATGTTCTCACTTTAAACAGATTCCCTTGCCTTGCCTTGCCTTCCTGTCCCTTCCCATCCCTTCCTATCCCTTCCCATCCTTTTCCCCTTCCCCTGCTTTGCCCCATCTCACCTCTTTTGCTGTAGTCACGTAGCCCTTTCAGCTCGCACAGTTTTTCATTACCTGTCCATCATTTCAATATTTTGAATGACATTTATTTATGGGACATGAAATTTAATATAGAAGCAACATTCCTGAAGAACAGCAAAGTACACAGCTTTTTGCCCTGCTGCCTCTTTTCTCCTGTCTGCCTCTGGCCCTTGCACTATTTCTTTTTATTGTTTTGATATGCATGAGCCTTCTTAAAGGTAAGGCAAGTTGTTCTACAAATTATTGGTTTCATCAATTTTAGCCTCAGGTTTGAAATGTCTGTACAGAATGTGATGGGCAGATGAGATCAGAAAGTGATTTGAATTTAATTTAAACTGCATGACAAGGAGTGAAGGATGTTTTAAATCAAACTCATCCGACTGGTTTGCTCTTTTCTATTCTATTAAACTTCTCCAAAGAAAGAGTTCAGATTTTATCTTCATTGGAGGTTGTTTTCTGGATTACTTGTGTGTGTGGTTATTATGCTCAAGCTATTGTTCCAAAATATTTGGGTATAGACAACCTGTGACTTTTGCTCCTTTACAGTTCTGGAGGACCTTATTCTCTGTAATTAAGCCTGGATTTTGTCATTCAGTCACTAGTAAAAATAATAAAAATTGTGTGGTGCATTTCCGCTTTCAACAGCATTAGGGGTGATCTGCACAGAGCAAACTGTACTTGAGAAGATTAAATGAGCATTTTTTTCCACATGATAGAATAATGAACATTACTCTTGAAATGACCCGTTTAGTTGCAAGAAATAGCTTAAAGGTTAAAAAGAAAATTTTAAAAGAACCATTACCAAACGGTGTGCATTGTACCTAAAACGAAGTATATTATTGAAGGTGATTCATTGATAAATGTTCCGTAAATGGTAATGTAACCTGAAATGTGGGACTGTGTTCTGAGTATCCTACAAGTCCCAAAATCACAAAGGTGGAAAGACCAACAGCCAGAAAACCTGACTTGCAGGTTATTTCCCATGACAAGTAACCTGCTACAGACCTGTGAAAGAATGGCTGCACATTTAATATCTTGCTACCTTCCTTAGCTGTTACATATCTGTGATTTTGAAGTTGTGGGATTTCTGGGTACTGCTGTACTTACCAGATGTTTTTGCTGTCGTTTCATGACTCCCTCTTGGAGTTGTCATGTTTATTAGCTGACACTCATCATCCCGCACTGCATGTTCTTGAAACCAGAGAACATAAACAGCACTGGAAAGCAATTTCCAATATTATTTTAGACACTCAGCTCTGCTACTTTCAGAGTTCATCCTTTCTAAACTGTTTCCCTAATATACTACTCCTGCAAAGACAAATTGTCTGTTTCTTTTCAAATAACCTTCAGATTCCAGGGTAAGGAAACCAGTAAACTACTGAAGCAGAAAGACTATGAGACTGGAAAGATTTTGCAAGTAATGAGACTTTGTTTAATTGCAGCTTTGCTATGGTAGCTTTTAAGCAGTAGACAACACCAGTCTGTGTTGTGGTTCAGTCTGCAAATCTTTAATATTTGCATAGAAGAAATCTTGGCTGCATAAAAGGCCATTTGAACTATATTGCCTGTTAATAAAACAACTGTAAATGGAAAAAGGTCTTTCAAAGAGTAAAAACTCTGGCACTCTTAGTAAGGAAACAGGAAAGTCTCTTGCATCATTTTTATAAAATACAAAATCTCAGCTTCAAACTCCGTGGTTATATACTTTTCTTAGTTGACTATGAGATGAGTTATCCATCCATTTCTGATGTGCTGATCATAAAACAACATTCCCAGATTTGGATGACTTCCCAGAATTCCATTATACCGAGTGTAGCTCCGTTTCCTTATACTTGTGTCGGCCAAAAAATGGGTTGATATAAACTGATGTATTTAGATTGCTGGGTAAAATTTTTATTATTATTTCAACAAAAGCCAAGAATGAAAAAGTCAGCTTCATTAACTTTGGCTGAAAAATTCTCGTCAGGATTATCTAAATACTTCTACATATGTTAATGACATGAAAGAACCTCCTTAGATTATCTGTTGTATAGAAGCGAAAAGAGTGTTTATTCATAGCAGAAAATAAGACTATATGCTTTGTTGGTGAGATGCTTCTTATAAAAGCCTGATATTATGGTTATTTGAAAAATAATTAATGTTATGATGTTTTTTATACCATTTCACTAAGATTCTTTCAAACACCTTGTCAAGAGTTATTGACATAATCTTTTAAATTAGTTTTAACAGTTTTAAAATAGTCAAAATAGTTAAAATAGTCACTTCTCCCTTTTACATTTTTTTCATTACCCATTTGTTTTTTCAAACAAGATTTAAACTTTGTGTATGTTTACAACCTTTTTACACGTCATTTTCAAAGACCAGGCTCAATTAGAATGATTTATCACTTTTTTTCATCTTCCTCTTTGACCTGTCCTAACATCGCAATGCAGCACCAAAACGGACAATAGCCCTTTTGAACCAACTGTGTGGACTGCAGCAGAGCAATACCACGTGTTCTTGTCAACATTTCCTCTGACCAGGTTTGAAGAGGGACCAAGAAGTTAATAGGTTGTATATTGTCTGAAATGCTTAGTACCTGGTAGACTGTAGCAACAGTCCCTAAGCACGGTGTAGGCTGCAAAAATTGTATTCTGCTGATGCAGCCCTGTAATGGTCTCCACTGAAGAGTGAGGGCTTATCGTTAACTATTATACAGTGGTGTACTTGTGTTGGCTGATAGTTTGGCTAGAGTTCATTTTCTTTATAGTAGCTCGTATGGTGCTATGTTTTGGATTTGTGATGAAAACAGTGTTCATAAAACACTGATGTTTTAGCTATTGCTTAGCGGTGCTTACACAGTGTCGACGACTTTTCTGTTTCCCACTCAGCCCTGCCAGTGGGCAGGTTGGGGGTACACAAGAAGTTGGGAAGGGACACAGCTGGGACAGCTGAACACAATTGACCAAAGGGATGTCCCATACATATGACATCATGCTCAGCAATAAAATCTGGAAGAAGAAGGAAGTGGGGATATTTGTACTTAATGACATTTGTCTTCCCGAGTAACCGTTATGCGTGCTGGAGCACTGCTTTCCTGGGCATGGCTGAACACCTGCCTGCTGATGGGAGGTGGTAAATGAATTCCTTGTTTTGCTTTGCTTATGTGTGCGGCTTTTGTTTTACCTGTTAAACTGTCTTTATCTCAAGCCACAAGTTTTCTCACTTTTACCCTGCAGATTTGCTTCTCCATCCTGCTGTCGGTGAGTGGCTCTGTGGGGCTTAGCTGCCTACTGGGGTTAAACCACAAGTGGTGTTTGGAATACAATGATTATTTTTAAGGATAAAAATACAGTCTATTTTGAAAATAATTGTCTCAAATATTGTATAACACATTTATTTATATAACATCTAAAATAAGTTAAGCACAAGTAGGAACTTCCTTTCATGATGCCTGCAGTGGAAGGAAATTGCAATCTTTTCTATATAAATACTATAAACCCCAAAGAATACGAGCACAAAAAAGTAACAGCAGTGTTTTGGCAGCTGACATTTGTTAAACAGCTGATAAATATTAGGTTAAAAAGGATGACTATTGTACTTCATTAAACAGTACGAATTTGGACTAGGACACGATTATTTTTCAGCTAACCGCATTACGGCAAAAGTAGTGATATAGGTACGACACTCAACAGCGAGTCCTCTTTGAAATGGTTTCTTACTTGATAAAAAGCATCTGAGTATTTTCCACTTTCATGCATCTGGGAGACCCTCACTAGAGAAATCTGCACTGCAGAAATATCACAGAAATACTTAACACAGGTCTTTAAATTATCAGTTTATTAACTAACGAACCCTCGGTCCACAGTTGTTGACAGCATTGTAGTGTAGATTAACTTTTGCTCTTTGTCACCCTGTATCCATTCCTTGTTTATTTTCAGACTGAAAGTAATTAAATCTGGAGTTCTGAAGAGCTCCTGCTGCCTTACAAGAGACTCAAAGAGTCTATGTAGTAATCCTGAAAAAAAAAAAGAAAGCTTTGTGATTTTCAGCATTGGTGCTTGTCTTTAGATTTCTATGGCTGTCACTAGCCTCACTAGTGACATGTTGATATGCTCCTGGGTCTCATATACTAGGCATCCGCACCTGTACTCATTTAACAAAGGTGATGGCTCCTGTGCTCCAAAGGTACGCTCTTGTGTAACTGGGAGCACAGGAAAGGACTATTACATACTGATAACTTGTCCTAATGTGTGACTGGGATGTAGCTTGAGCATTCACCAAGACATAGGAACCACAGAAATGCTGTCTTGTACAGCAGTGTAGACGTGGCTTCTGTTTGACATAGTGGGATTTGTTGATGAAATACATGACAGATTTCAGTTTAAGGCCTTTATTGGTATAACACAAGCAGACGTATTTACAATACAAATAACATGGGACATTTGTCAAATGATGTCAAACTTGAATCAGAGAAACAAACTTTCCAAATTATCCCATTATTCTGTCCAGCTTTCAGCTTTTCTTTTGTGATTACCATTAGCAGTGTTAATTGTGATTGTTACTTTATAACATATATTCTTTCTGGGTTTTGTAGAACATAATTATAGATCACGTAGATCACAGTTCCATTAACTCACAACTTCTGCTTCTTTAGAGTTTTCCCTGTTGAATATCTGCTACAACCTTCTGCTATGTTTCAGTAGGACTAACTTGTGTGTATCCGCTCAAGGATTCTTTATCTTCAGCACATTCTCCAGGACACTGACCAATTTGTTTTAAGCAAATTGCCTAAAGGATTTAACAAATGAAAGAAAAAAATAATTTTCAGACACACATGGCATTGAACAGGAGACACTGATTCTGCATATAAAGCGCTGTCAAAATTCCGTGGAGCAAAGCTAGCGTAAATAGAAAAAATGAAGATGTACCTATCCAGCAGCAAAATCCCAGGTGAATAATGTAGTGTGAAACCGTCCTTCATGTTATCTTTTTTTTTTTTTTTTTTTTAAACCAGATAATTTATTTTAGAAAAAGTAGAATATTGGTTGTGGGAAGTGATTGAAAAAAAGCCATACTAGGTGAAATTGCACCAGCAGTTCCAATAAATAAATAAATAAATACATACATATGCATTTGTCCTTCATACTAAGAAAACTGTCTTCTCATTTTTCTGTCCCCAAATGCAGTGTTTCACAGGTCATTTTGATCTCTATCATCCTAGATATAACCAGTTTTCAAGGTGATTACAGAGATCACAAGTATTTCTTCAATCCTCTTTACTGTGCAATATGAATTATTAACATGCCAAAGGCTCACTATGATGACTGTTTCTTTCAGAGTAAATAGGTGACGATATGCTTATTTGTATAGAGAGCATGCTGACAGAAATGGGAAAAAAAGGATAAGGACAGTGATAGTGTGGTGATAAATATCAAAACAGAAAAAAGAATAAAGACTGTCAGGCACAGTAAGAAAAAAAAAAAGGTATGTTGCAAACCAAACATTAAATGGATTTTAAAAAAAAATATGTTCCAATTTATGAAAAATAGAAGCAAAAATATTTTGAAATTTTCAACTTTAAATAGTTCCAGTATGAATTCTGAAAGATCAGTGGCGTATCTATTCTATTTTTTCTCATGATGTCCTGATATCTCTTGACATTCTCTCTCCTGACATCTATTATTATTCTCCAAAGAGGTTATAGAAACTCTTGTATTCCATAGCAGAAGTAATATAGCTTATCTCTGTGTCTTTTCCCACCACCATCTGCAAAATTTTACATTTAAGAGTTTCATTCAATTTTTTGTAATTGTCTAGAGTATCTCCATGCTCTCAAATGCCACTTTGGATGGGCAAGAGTCTCCTGTATGTCTTTTGTCATAACTGTTAGACTGATACAGAAGCCCCCGATACCCTTAGGGCAAAAGGTGGTAGGTTTCTTTTCAGGCAAATCTATTTCCTGTGAAGTCTTTGGTTTAATTTTTAAGTTTGTGTTGTGTTGCTTTCCTGGGGTATGTTTCTTTTAGAGTAGCTCTTCAAAATGGTGCCTTTGAGATGCTACATTTCTCAGACATGGAAGCTGGTGAAGAGGATCTCCCTCAGATTCGGGTCCAGAGGGTTTACTGGTACCAGGCAAAACCCAGTCTGTAGGTATGAAGCCTTATCAGACTTTTAAGAGTTTTCCTTTGTTTTCTGCTGTGGTCGCATATAATGACCAAGTTAGGTGCCATTCACTTTAGCTGGTGTACCACCATTCCCTCTGATACTAAACTGGGCTATTATAATTACTTCTTTTAATGAAATAGGTCTTGCATAGTGATCCCTTCTCCCTTTCCTGTCGATGCTCACTAAAATGGGAATTTTACTGATTCGGCAACAGAAAACATAAAAAAACACTATAACCATCTTATTTCATAAGGAACATGTTTGAGTGTTCTAATTTTACATCTTATATCTGTTTTGGAGATTGTTTCCCTTCCAGTGATTGCCCAGCACAGCAGATGTTTAAAATGCACATTGCTATTTTCATTTTCAATTGCATGCCAAAAGAGCTAGTGTGTCTTTCATGAAACAATGCACAAAAAAATACGAAGCTTTATTTGGCAAATAGTATGTCATCATAATTCAGTTCTTTAGACATTTCTCAGTGCTGCTCATTAAGTTTATTATCACAAATGAAGTTTGTACAATCCCCGTTTTGAATGCTGTGTTGACTCACGCGTAATAGACTAAGAAATGTCTAATAGTAATGTAATCCCACAGGAAGCATCTTTTTACTTTTGAAGTAATGCAAATAATATTCTGTGTTGCATTAAATTAGCATGAGGCTGATAAAGGGTAAAACCTATCAGCTGTATCGTTCTCAATTTTGCTGTTCACTGGTAGTGCTAGCAGTTGCAGCAGCAAGTTCAGAATGATAAACCTGATGAAAAAGTCCTTTAACAGAAGCTCTATATCTAACAATAGTCATGTCATGCCAGAAAACCAAGAAAATGTAAATAATCCAAGAAATCATTTATATATTCATCTTGATTATATGAAATGTTAAATGTGGAAAGACTATAAATTCTTAAACACTATCTATTATAAGCTACGTCTCTCTTTGGTTGGCTTTTGTAGAACTACTTATTCTGGGGGTATTTTTGCATAGGTTATATAAACTTGCTTTTGTGTTGTTCTGGGGGGCTTTGTTTTTTTCATTTTAAGATAAGTTGTAGGGGATGAGGTATACTATAGGATATTAATTTTGTGTATGGATCATAACCAGCTGTTGATGTTGGGAGAAGGTAACGTCTATATCACAGTGTTGTGGTTTAACATGGCAGGCAGCTAAACATCACACAGCCGTTAGCTCGCTGCACCCCCCAAAGTGGGATGGGGGAGAGAATTTAAAAAACATTTAAAATTCATGGGTTGAGATAAAGACAGAGATAAAGGGAAAATAACAGCAACAACAACAACAATAATAATAATAATATAAAAACCAAGTGATGCACAATGCGATTGCTTACCACCCCCTGACCGATGCCCAACCAGTTCCTGAGCATCAGGTCCCGGTCAGCTTTCCCCTGAGTTTAAATACTGAGCATGACATCATATGGTACGGAATATCCCTTTGGCCAGTTGGAGTCAGCTGTCCTGGCTGTGTCCCCTCCCAGCTTCTTGTGTCCCTGCCTACGTGCTGGCAGAGCAGTATGAGAAGCTGAAGAGTTCTCACCACTGCTTAGCCACAACTAAAAACATCAATGTGTTATCAATATTTTTCTCATCCTAAATCCAACACACAGTGTTATACCAGCTACTGGGAAGAAAATTGACTCTATCCCAGCTGAAACTAAGACACACAACTAAATAAAACCAGTCACCCAGTTACTGTTGACTAATCACAAACTAATTGTTCAAGTAGGACTTTTGTTTATAGATTTTATCTTTACTATCTGTCTGGAATAAAGTACTGTGCATTGTTCTTTCCTACAGGCTTTGGTTAAGAATAAATAAATGAGGTTGTCCTTTCCTGGACTGATTAACTTTAAACATTAAATCAGCTACACTTTCTAGCATTTATAAGGTTGGTTCCTGGCCCCTTCCCATTCTATCCCTGTCAAACCCACATCATCTTCCTTACAGTGGAAACAGGAGAACTCTTTTCTCAATATTCCAGACCAAGCAGGGGAGCATAAATAACCCCTCCTTTCCTTAAATATCCTTAAGAAAGTGTAAGATTCTTACATGTTTTCATAAATGTAAGTTACCTAGGACTTCTATCAGAGATCTCCTAGGCATTTCCACTTTAAGCCCTCTTACAAGGTCTAAATCCTTTTCTTCTTTTCACCATTCTCAGTGTTTGCTATATCTCTCTGCTTCACTGAGTACGCTTTCCTTAATCTTTGTGAAGAAATAATCTGTTTAGGAAGTTTCCTTTTGAACCACCTTGCTAGCAAATTGCCTGCAATAACAGGGGACTGGAATATCCCTGTCTTATATTCCTATCTAATGAGAGAATTGATAATAGGATAGATGTATAAAAGACACCCATCTATTATTTATAAAATGGGATTATCAAATAAATTCTTCTTGGATTAGTTCCTGTAATGATTTTTTAAATTATTATTCTAATAATTTTATTTACCAGTCAAAAATATATACATTACATATTTACATGTTTATGTTAAAAGCGTGATGAAGTTATAAAACCAAGAACCCAAGAAAATACAAATGGTTGGAATTGGAATTAAAGCTGCCTGTGGGTCATCATTCAGTCCACTACACTGAGGTATGCAATGGCTGGTTCATACAGGGAGTCTTCTGTTATTCAGAAGATTTACTACTCACAAAGATGCTTAAAGTGAAGTATAGGAATTTAAAAGTGGAATTGAATGCCTAAATTCCAATCAAAAATTCCACTAAAAATTACCAAATCCTCATGTTCAGGTAGTAGATCTTAAAATTATTTGGAGAAATGTGCTTATGGGCTTGAATATGCATGGCAGGCAGAGGTTTGGTCCTTGCTTCTGAGGTATAACTATTGTATTCAGTGACTGTCTACTACAGAATATGTAGAAACCCTGGGGGCAGGACCAAGATACTCGGTGAGAATGAGTTGCTTTCTGGATCTGGATTTTATTCTGTACTCATAAATCTTGCACTCCCATCTCCCCCATGGCTTTACTTCAGTAGTAGAGATGGCAGATGGTGTGGAATAAAACTGAAGTTTGGGAGAAAGAATAATCTCCTCAAACTTTTTGAATGACTTCTCCAATCTTATAAAGTTCATTGTTATCCGTTAATCATTTAACGGCCAAATTTTCAGAGAAAATTAACGAGTTAGGCTGGGAAATCCATTTGTACAAAGGTGTTCATGCCAGCACTGTGGATAAGCACCTACAAAGGTTTCACTGTGCTTGGCACTTCCTCTCAACTGTTACAGTCATGGTAATATCGTATAACTGCAACAGAAACAAACCTTTCACAGAACTCTAATGACGATTTGATAATTTATCTTACTCTTACTGTTCTTTAGGGTGTGCCCTATACCACATTTACTACTTAAATAAGTTCAGAACGTTGTTCTGAAAGCAGGATAATTACTTTTTGGTAGAATTTATTTCTGTGGTTGTTTCATTATTAGTCTGTCAGTTGGGATATTATAATATCTGTCTCAAGATGCAGAACTAAAAAACACTGGCTGAGGGTCAGCATTGTATATTTATGTGGAATATCCATGATGAACCCTAAAGAGGTGCAAGAAGTGAGGTTGTGTTCCTGTTCCCTGTACTGTGTAGCAATATCAACAAAATGCAGAAAAGCAAAAGCTGCGTAATCTGATAAAATGATTCAAATACTGTTCTTGCCCTAAGTGGTTGAAAATCTGGGATCAAATCTCACATTGATCTGTAGAGGCGTTCTCTTTCTTCAGAAACTAGCTCTGGTCATGACCTGGTTTAGCTTATTGATTGCAAGCTTCTTAGAGCATGAATTGTGCTCTTTCACACATAGCTAAGGACAGAGTCAATATATAACAAATTATAATGTTTTATTTGCATTCTACCCTTTTAATTTAAAACTAGAGTTCTAAACAGTTCAGAAAATGCATGTGCAGGTGCCACACAGGTGAAGTTTTCTCACTGGCATCATCACATTTTAATTTTGTTTGAAATAATATAAATGAAAAGAAGATTTTGTTGTGAAGCATGAGAGATAGAGCATTCTAGATCAGAAATACATGTAATTTTCTTGACAATGAGTCTAAAGAATGTATGAAAAAAAATTTTGTATGAACATTTGTAAGTTCAACTGTCTCTTGTTTCAGCATGCCAGGAGCTCAAAAATTTCCTCTTCACATCCAAACCCAAATCACATGACATGTTAAGCCTCTTGACAGTTGTCTAATAAAATAATGGAATGAGTTAGAGTTGTTTACATATAGCCCAAGTGGACTGTTTCTCACCTAGTCAGTCTGACAACATGAAAATATTCCATCTGCTTCCAAAACTGAGTGAACAGTTTGGCAGAAGGTATATCTAATTTATCTGATACCAACACTATTTCAAATAAAATCAAATGAAATGTGTCCTTCCTTCCGTGTAACTTGCAAGATTTAAAAGTTGTCTTTCTTTTTATTATTGCATTCTCCTGTGCTCATATAGCCTGACAATCATTGAGTTATTTATCATCCACTTACTACTTCTCAGTTGCTGGAACCAGTCTACTTTTTGTAACACAATGGAAAAGTGTAGTAGATTGGTTTAGATTAGATAGATGGCATGCACCTGACTGTGTACAGAATAATTTGGTTGTGGCTTTACTTGATCTAAATGAAGTGAATACTCTCCTTGGTCAATCAGATTGAATAATAATGATGCACTTTACAGTGACTAAAATCACTATTCCCAGGACACTACCATGTGATTTCATCCTCCAAACCAGACTAGCAAAATGTTCCACTGCCCTCACACCTGACAACTTTATTTTCACATGTTCAATTTTGCAAAGCTCAAAAGGAATTCTGGAAGTTGTCTGTCTCATGAAGTGTTAACTAGATCTCTCTCAGGAAAACTGTTCCACTATAATTTTCCAAAAGCATGGAAAATAAAACAGACAAGGAAAACACGGGGATTTGGATAAACAATCATATTCACTAGAGATTGTTTGTAGGCAGACATGGTACAAGAATTTTCACTTTCAATTTAAATAAATGATTGATATTGTAAATGAGGAAGAAACCATCTTACAGTATTGAGCTAATGCTTAAGCCTGATCTTAAATTGTTCTGAAGTTAAGTACAGTTTACTTTGGGGCTTACTTTAAACTACGTTCCAACAAAACATTAAATAAAATCACTTATTCTAGTAAGAAAGGTTTCAAGGAAGGAAGGTTTACTAGGTGCCAGTCCAAGCCTTGTTAAAATGTATGTATGAAAACAAGCAAAACCATAATATAAAATACATCTTTTCTAAAAATGCACTTAAAAGGATTTATAAATATTAAAAATTGATAGGCATATGTTAGCAATAGATACCAGACACAACTCCTCTGTGTTTTGTAGAAAATTCTGATGGAAGCAAAAATTGTTATAGCTAAAATAATGATGATGATTGCATCACTTATTTAAGCACTTATTTATTTATTGAATATTTATTAACTTTTTCACTAAATCACTATTCTTTCCCCTTCTTGTTTTTTCTTCTTTCAGTATTCTTCCAATGAAAAATGGTAGAATGTTACAAATAGTAGCACTTAAAGTAATACCATCAGTACCAACACTTAACATGATAGCAACACTTCGATGAGCTGCTGAAAATACCCAATGGTACCAGGCTAGTACATCAAGAACATGCTTAACTTTTACAGAAACTGTTCTTTTCTACAGTGGCTGCTGTTAGCTTGTCTGATATTAAATGTTATCATCAGTCGTTCTTATTAACCATGCAGCACTTTTTCATATTCTAAGATATTACAAACCTCCTGAAAGTTCAGCCATTTCTTTAACATGGTTTTGTTGAAAGTGTGGAATCATTCCCTTTCCTTCTCTTCTATTGAGGTGACCTGGCCCTATTACATTGGTGACATGCCCAGTGTTTAACAGAAGATTGAGTGCAAATGTCATATCCAGAAGACAAAGCTGCTGTTTATGAAAACTCAATATAGGGTTCTAATTCCAAACCCATTGAAGCACTGAAATCCCTGGAGGGGGAAAAAAAAAAAAAAAAAAAGTACTGATTTCAGTGACCACGGAGAAAACCAAGAAATGCAAAGTGTGTTCATTACAGTACTGCTTTATACAACATTACGGTACATTCATGGCAATGAATGGAAGTAATAGACAATGGAAACCAGTAACAATGTACTGAGCAGCCAGAACAGTTCTCACAGTGCAAATGGGGTTGAGGGAGCAATCTGACATAGAAGAAGGTCATATAGCAGGTGATTATCAGCTTGTTCTTGCAACACAGAGGGTTATTCAGTAAAAAGTGCATGGTGGGTTATGTCAGGAAGATTCTCCTGTTTGACAGAAACAAACAAAATGAGAGATAGTAGAGAAGGTGGACCTATGGAGTGCTTTAAAGAGGGTGAATGTGAAATTAAATTAGGGGAGTCAGCAACCAGATTGCAGAAAGGTAGAAAAAAGTTCCAAATCATAAAACAGAAGATAATTTTAGTGGCAGCATGTCGGACCTCAAAAGATAGACACTGATGAAAAGATCACAATTCTTAAAACAGAAAATAGCTACAGCTTCACTGAGAGCTGCTTTAGCTGTGATGCGTTTTCCTCCTTCAGGTTTTGAAGGAAATTGTATCACATTCTAGTAAGGGACTGATATAAAGAATAATAAATGAAACAAGTAAAAGATAACGCCAGGTTCTTGAGCCTGGAAACAAAATATTCGATTGAGGGTTTAAAAGTTCTCTATAAGACCTGACATTTAAGACTGCAGGTTTTGCTGAATAGCTAATTTCGCTGTTCAATATACATGAAGACCTCAGATCCCACATATTGTGCAGGGAACTGCCTGTTAGGCATGATGTGGGTATAGGTATGTCAGAAATCCCTCTGTCCTGTAGGGCTGTAAGCATACGTGTTTGTGTGTATCTGCACTTTTATGTCTTCATGAGCCACAGATGATAGGTGCATTTTGGACACCAGCTGGCTAAACAGCCTGTGGTGATGGCAGACCTGTTCACTCTTATGTGACAGTGAAGTGGTTAAAATGATTGATCAGTGAAGGATCCCTACCTCTACAGGCCAAGATGGTTCAATTTCACATCTTTTGAGATCTGGAGAATCCTCATCACCCTAATTTTCAAGCTACAGCCACTTCTAAGATGGTAATACTGTGCACTTCTTGATCTGAAGTGGTGCTCCTGCAAGCAGTTGCTGCTAGAGCAAGCGGCACTGAGACTGAAAACAAATTTTGATGTTTTGCTGGATAAATTTCCAGTGGGATCGACAGATTGATCTGCCTCACTGCATCGTTAGCTGACATGCAGCAGGCAGTGGGACTGTGCGGTTACAGACATGAGGGGAGATTGGCACTCTCAGCATACCACTGTCCCACATGGGCTTGAGTCCTCAGGAACCCTTATTGCCACTGGGGACAGGGAGTTAGCAGATCACGTTTTACCATGTTTAACAAGTAGGGAAAGGAAAACAGAAAAGAACGATTGAGGTAAATAGTAAAACAGAAATGAAACAACAAAGCAAATCCTAGAAGTTTGTGTATTTTGAACAACATATTTAACAACAGTATTTTGTGTTGTGCTTTATTGAAGAGCAACAGAACTGCATGAGGGAGCACAGGTGGGATGGGTGGATAGTTACCAGGAACAACTGCTATGGCTGCAAATAGAGGTAAGCACAAAAGATAGCGTCACACAGCTTGAAATCTTTCAGTAAGGAAGACCTACGGAGAAAAAGGAACAAAAAAAAACCCCAGAGGTTTTTATGTTTGTGCATCAGAAATTGAGAAACATCTGCAGAAATACAAACCTTGCTGTATTCTGATAGGTGAATAAAAGAAAAGCCAAGGAATAGATTTCCTTTCACAGTGTAACAGAGACACCCAGAACCAGAGTGTAGGGAAGTATGTGGCAGTATTTGTACCAGACCCATGAACTCTTACTACCTGAGACCCTTGTGTTGCATTATTACATGTAAATTAATTTTATTTGATTTACAGTGCTTGATTTGTGGCTTCCATTAAAAAATAAAATCACATAGTGTTCATTTTGCATATTGTATTGATGGCATTTATTTTTTAAATCCCAAAGAAATAAAGGTTTACTTATAGTAATGAAGGTGTTGAGCTATAGTTTTCCCACGTAAGATGTGCATCATATGACTGCTTAGAGGCCATTTTGTTTTTATGAAACAGGTGCATGCACATCATTTGAGTATATGACAAATCGGAAGTCATATAAAAAAAATTATTTTTCAGATGCTGTATGAAAGGGCCACTGTCCTGGAAATGTTACATATGATATCTGTTTATTTTTGATGGAAGACTTAGTGTATATCTTGTCTAATATTCTTTTTCTTTTTTGTTTGTCACTTGCTTTTGAGTTCTGACTTTATAATTAGAATGCAAATTTTCCTTCTGAATAACACTGGAATGAGAAAAAATTTAAAACAATAAAGGAAGAAAAGCAAACAAACACTACATACCTTCTCTGCTTGCCAATACCACATTTTATTTTACGTTTCATTTTTTCAGACTCTCATAGAGGAATATGTATCAGCAGAAAAATATAGTTCCTAGCACTGAAAGTCAATGATGCAGATAATAGAGATTCAGAATCTCTTTGCAAAATGTGCACTGTCCTCATTGTCAGACCCAGATGTTTGCAAAACCAGGAAACTGTATTATAAAACAAACAAACAAACAAACAGCTTGAAGGAAAGGTCTCCTTAGCTAGATTTATTAACAAGATCTTTAATATGCCATATGGCGGCTTGGCTCTTCCAAGAAGCACAGATCTGTGGATGAATATACTGAAGTGTGCTGACCAGCACTAGTGGAAAAATTGATGCCACCCAGGAGAAAGAAATGCTTTTAGCAGTATTTTTCACTAGTGTCACTTGTGATGCATTTCCAGGTAGTCTGTTTTGCCCCGATATGCTTTCAATCAAACCAGTGATCTTCATTTAGCCTGCTGTTTAGAGGAATCTCTACACATCTTGGTTATAAGAAATGGAGGGCATTTATAAGATTCATCATGTTACCTAACACAGCTTGCTTGTATCAGAATATTCTGTGCAGGAAATCCAAACAGAAGGATTTACAAAGGTTTTAAAAGCCATTATTCAAGTAAATGGAAAATAGGCAAAACACACGTTGTTTAAAGTGTTGAGCAAATGAACAGAAATTTTTATTTTAACTGAAAATAAGTTAATATAGTTGTTTTTTGCCTGTCATCCAGGGATAAATGATTTTACTGCAGTGATTTCTGGCAGAGTTTTGTGCATCTCTTTCATTAGGGAACTATGGCACTTTATGGTTGTTTTTTACAGGAGTTTGAAATATGAACTGTAATGCACGTGCTAAATTCATCATCAAAAATATTAAATATAGTTTTCCCTTCTCTCTGCAAACTACTAGACCTTATTTTGTGTTATTGAAATGCTTTTTTTATTATGAATTTTTTTCTCAGTGCCATGTTACTTGGCATCTTGCAACATTAGCCACCCAGTGAAGATACAAAAGGGAAATACTTAAAAGATGCCAGCACATGCTCATTAAGAGGCTTATCCTGCCTGTGAAGGCAGCAGTAAAAGGAAAGTGGAGGTTTAACTCCTTTCTATGGCAGTGTAAAAATGTAAAGAAAAGAAAAATTATTGTTGCCTGTAAAATGTCATTACTTTTAAAGTCAAGGAAATAATTATTTTAATCAAATGCACTATCAACCACTGGAATTTATTGTCCATAATACCACCAGGTAAAATCTTAGCAAAATCCAGAGAGTAGGATGTTTATATGAACAACTATGTTCAGAGTTTGGAAACAGATGGTAAGAGAAAAGAAATGTTCATCCGTCCTTCCTTCCTTCCTTCCTTCCTTCCTTCTTTCTTTCCTTCCTTCTTTCCTTTCCTTCTTCCTTTCTCCTTTTTATTTTTTCTTTTTCTCTTTCTCTTTCTCTTCTCTTCCCTTCCCTTCCCTTCTCTTTTTCCATCCTATTTTCCTCTTTTCACTCCTCCCTCCCTTCTGTCCATCCCTCCCTTTCCTTCTTTCCTTCTCTGCCCCATCCTTTCTCTCAGTCTTCCTCTCTTTCCTTCTCCCTTCCTCTCTCCTTCTTTCCTTCCAGCCCCTCCTCCTGCCTGTGCCCCCACCTCTCTTTCATTTTTCAACAGCTGTTAATACATGTTACAAAGAAAAATCCCCTGGAGATATGGTAACTTTTATGGTAATGAAGAAAACACATTGTAAAGTGTATTTTTTGGCAGAGATGTTTCTCTAAATTTAGACATAAAACAAACTGTTTTGATAAAAAATCTATACCTGACTAGGTATCATTAAATTCACATCATGTTTGTTGTCTAAGTTGGTCCGGACTGTTTTCAGAGAAAACATTTTGGAGATAAAACACAAGCTAATGCAAATAACTACAAGGCTCCCTTTGCTCCCTTCTACTCTGTCGCCGTAAAACGTCAATTGTTCGATATAGTCAAAACTTTCAGCAATTAAATTTTATATTCTTTTTTAAAAGGACTTCTCCATCAATAAAGATAATAATAGTTGACAAAAGTATATTCCACAGAAAAAATATTTTATTTATCCTTTGAGCATTATTAGAGGATTTTTACATAGCAGCATTTTCAGAAAAACAGTTGTGTTTACAAGTTGGCATGCCTTTAGCTCTTTTTCCTCTCAAGCAACTATATTAGAAATCACTTGAAGATATAACAACGGTCTTGGATTGTTTATTGCCATCTAGCCTTCTTTACTTTTTATTTCTAAAACCAAGCAACAGATTTCCTTGACTCAATATTTTAGAGAAGTTTAACTTTCATATTTTCAGTGATATATGTGAATTGCAAATATTAATAATCCTGTCACAAAAGCACTTAGAATTATGACATATTTACATACCTTTCTCATAGCAATTGATATTTCCCCAGAAGCAACACTGTTGGAATTTATGAGCTACTGAATGAAGAAAAATATCCATCAAATTAGTGGTGATATGGACTTACTGTTAGCTTCACCACTGGCAAATAGTGTTTTCAGTACTGGCAACAGGCTCATTAGCTTTTGTATAAGGCATCTGTGATACTGAGTCATATCCCGAGGCAACATTACTCTGCAGTCTTGCCTTCAAGCAGAACTTTACCGACAAAAGCCTTTTCTTATTGCTCTTTTGTTGTTTGGTGGTGGTGGTGGTGGTGGTTGTGATGGATTTGGTGCTTTTTATATTGCATTGTAGTAAAGAAAATCTGAGATGTTCAGATCTTCAGATTGCTAGCCAGACTTATTTGTAATTTTTAAATACCAGCTGAAACAAGCAAGGAAATCATCAATCCTTTGGAAATGGACTGCTAATGTAATATTTAATCCATTAGACATTATGGCTTGGTTCATTAATTTCATTAGCAAAGATCTAAAATGCACCAACCTTTCCTTTTAGGTCCAGACCACCTCCATTAATAACCCTTGGAAATGACTGGGTTTTTTGATGTTTACAGCTAGTAGCAGAAAGCTGAATTTATGTGTGCTCCTGTCAAATTGAGTTTGTAGCGATGCTAATTGTTATCTGGAAGGCCAGGTGACGATACTTTCTGCTCTCTAAAAAAATTTTTTATTTGCCTGGTCTAATCATGGCCCTATGAGTGTAATCAAGGCAAAGTCCTATTGCCAGTTCATTCCTGCCACAAGGCTGATACAGCTGCAGTGTTGTTTGGTTGAAATCAACACTTTGGAAAAATAACTGTATTGATACACACAGTTGAGCCTGTGCTTTTTATTTAGTCTCTAGACCTTGGAAAGGCACCA
This sequence comes from Ibycter americanus, assembly GCA_035590275.1. Lineage (NCBI taxonomy): Eukaryota > Metazoa > Chordata > Aves > Falconiformes > Falconidae > Ibycter > Ibycter americanus. The sequence goes on along the minus strand of JAVJGI010000014.1, from coordinate 53,980,733 downwards.
TAATTTTTAATATGTGTATTTAACATCAATTTAATTTCCTTGCATAATAATAATAACCTTCTAATAAAGATTTTCATAATCATAACTGTATGAATTCCTTTAGTTGAAGGAAGAGTTTATTAAGGTAGTGTTACTTCTCTCACTCCTGCTGGACACCTGAAGTGGTGACGAGTCTTATAATTTGCTGTCTAAAATTTTAGGTACCTTATGTTATTTAGTCATCTAAGCTCTTTTCACAGAGAGTTCAGGAAGACATGCATCTCTAGAGGGCAATTCATTCTTCCTGTCATAGAAGCTTATACTAAAATGAGATGTACTGTGGATATCTCACAGATGACTAAGAGAACAAGCTTGGACCAAACACTGTTCTTTTATAAGACTGAGCTTAGGTGAGTGACTTCTATCTCTTAAGCCTACAAGTTCAACTTATTTTATATTCCCAGCAAGGTCCTTGACTAGGTATTCATTCAAAGATTTCAAAATATAAGGTTTATTGAGGTAGTTTTCCGTGAACTGTATGCTTCTTTTGAGCATACATGTATCCTACTAAAAAAAAATCCAAACCATCATTTTTTATATGACTTTTCCTTTTGGAATTGATGTCTCAAAGTTTTTGTTCAATAGCTCAAAGATTTTGTCCAGTGAATGGTACTTGTCTTTCAAGATACTAATGGATTTCAATATACTACTTAGCTTTTTGATTAAAACCTCATAGAATTTAGTCAGGTTTGTTTTCTTGCCGATGTTTTTTGACAAAACAGATAACAAAGGCTTGAATCTCTACACTAGAAGTTCTTCGCAGGGGAAGCAGGGACTGCTGCTACTTCTGGAATCAATGGCAACATACATAATCTGATCTCAAATGGTGATGCTTGTTCTGTATAGTCTTGGGGAAGAAGTGTTAGTCAATATAAATCCTTATTTCTTTCTGTGGGAACTTACAGCTGTCAGCACTTGTGGAAGTGCAACAGGTGAGTCCTTAAGGTAACAGTAGAATATCTGTATCTCTTTTGTGTTTTACATTTATTAGATCATTCCTTCTGTATTATGATTGCATCTTTTAAATTAAGATTTAGCAACTGAAGAAAACACACAAGAAAAATGCCTAGATCTATGCTTACCTCTTCTGGTATAGTCTTAGAGATTTGCTTGTGAATGTGACGTGCTCCAGTTCATAGAGTTCAAGTCTCCTACTGCGTGGAGTTGCAGATAAAGAGACTTACTTTTATTCCTGGCCATGTTAATTATTTTTTTTGCTATGAAGATTAACCAGAAGAATTAAACCCTCTTACCTAATCCCCTCTTCCCCATTGCTTTTGATCTTATTATCATAGAATGAGACATTTCTTCAGTGCTAGAAGCTATTTCCCTTCCCTCCCCCCGCCACCTTGGAACTCAAAACTAACAGTCTTCTTAACTTCACTGTTAGCTGTTACTGTTACTCCCTCTTTGAGAATAAAGACAAGACAGAAAAAAAGCTCTAATTTAAGCTGACATTTCTTATTAGTGACTATGGATTTTTTCACTCATTCATTTTTCGGGTGTGCCAGTGGAAACTTATACGCCTTTCACAGTTCGTATACGCTGCTGATAGAACAGACAAAAGGTTCAGAGTGAGCTGGGCTGCGCCTCGTGCATTGGAGCAAGTCTGGATTTAAAAATATCTAGAAAGATTTAGAGTAGTATAATCTAGTTCACATAGGCCTGGTAGCTAGAAGCTTTTACATTGATCCTGTTATTGTAAGTTATTTATAGAGTTATTTTCAAAGGAAATAGTGGATAAAGTTTTTCAAAAAAAAATTTTATTTTTCAAAAAACTTCTAGTTGTAGCTGGGAGTAGGGGAATATTCTGATATTCTAAAATGGGCATCCATTCACAATGCCCTAACATAAATGTAAATTAACATGCAAAGGTAGACAGAAGCCTTAGCATACTTTCAAAGTTTTAATTAAAACGTGAAACATAGAACAGATTAGGAGGTATGGTACAAATCCTGAGTATGGACTACACTCACACAGTGTTAAGGATTAAATATGATCCACAGCGACACATAACACATTTTCAATCTTTCCATGGGAGGAAACACCAAGTATTACATACTTCAGTCAAGACTTAATCAGTTAAGTAAAATTCCATATCCCACACATAATATTTTAGTAACTTCAAACTTACTGAAATTAATAGCTCCTTATACAAGGCATTACAAGTTATTGGTACAACTATTTTCAATCTGTGGAAAAAAATCTGCTATAGCATTCATGCTTGACTGGGGTAATTTCCTAAGTAAGTCTAAACCTGGGCCGTATACCTGTATGGCATCTCTTGGAGGGGGTAAGATGGAGTTTTTGAAGAATTTTTATCTACTGGAAGTTCTGTGCACAAGAAACTGGCCATTGCTTACACTGTGCTATGAATTTTCTATTTTGAGTTTTTTGATCCTTGCTATGAAAGAGAAAATATAAGCTCTCACAATGTACTTACTGTGTCATAAAGGGTAGGTCAACATTTAAATGGGATATTTGAATCTGGCAAATCCAGTTTCATTCAGAGACTCACTGTTTTGAAGTTTTTTGAATAAATGAGATACAGCCTGAAGGGTAAGGAAATAAAGGGCAGAGCTAGGTCTGCAAGCAAGAGTTTTGTTTTTAACCTCACAGTTTGAGAGACTCTCCATGCACATACATTGTACAGGAAAGATATAATTTGGTGAAAAGCCAGTGTCAGGCTTTGACGTAAAGCTATTTCAATATAATGTCTTGTAGATCACAAATCCTCAAGAACATTTTATTTAAACCAGCTAGCAATGTTTGAGAAATGATGATTACTAACCTTCATGAAATGTAGATTTAATTTTACCATAACATTTGATAGCTTTATGAGTCTTTTCTACAAGCCATTTTTGTGTTTCTGAAATGTGTCAGAGGGACAGTGCGAGGATCTAACGTCTTTTGTTTAGACACTGAACAAACACCACCTGCAACAGCACTGCAGGCTTCCTGACATTGGCTTGTCAAAGCATTGTCTTCAGCTCCACTTTGCAAGAATCAGTGATAGAGGTTGGTGCAGTTCAGCTTCTGCTTGTTCAAACCTCAGCCTCTTTGCTGAAACTGCAAATCAAATGCACTAGTTGCAAGGTTGACGGTTGGACCTGATGATCTTAAAAGTCTTTTCCAACCCAAATGATTCTATGATTCTATGACTAGCACTGCAGTGTTCTTCGATATAGTCCAGCAAAAAGCAAGCAAGCAGAAGAAATGGTGTTGCTGCTAATTTGCCTGAAATTGTACAACCAGTTTAAAATTGAAACATCTTATAAGCATCTCATCAGTTCCTTGGCTTATCCATCTCCTGTGATAACTGGGCTAAATTCCCTAGAAAAGGCTGGTATATCATAGAAGTTAATTTGTCCTTCTGGATGGTAGGGTCTCTGGTAAGATAGGTCTTATTACCCTAATAAATCAAAGTAGAGTGAAAGTGGAAAAGATGACTGTGAAGAAGAAGATAGATAGTGTATATAAACAGGAATGCCAAACATTACTGCCAATAAAAACATGTATGATGGATATATGGAGAGTGTAACCTATCTAGCCACTTAGCAGCGGATGAATAAATGTTATTTTCCTTCTGAGACTGAAAAGTGTCTGAACTAATTGGAATTCCTCAGCCTTACTTGATCTGCCCTCCAGGGTTCAATACCTATTTTAATTATGGGGTGTTTTAGCACTTATGAGTAATAAATGATCTTGTGACAGTCATTGTAAGAGAATCAGAAATTGCAAAATTTCTGTTAATGCCGCATCATGGAGTGAAAAGCAGTTGTGAACACAGGACTGGGAGGGACCTCTTGATTCATGACATGTAGTTACTCATTGTCTCAGGCAATGTAAGTCACATAATTGCTTCCCTAAACATATCCAGATCTATCTAAAAAGCACAAAGTTTGGGGTTTGCGTTTTGTTGTTTTTCCCACTTGCCTCATTGAGAAACCTGCTGAAGAAATTAACAGTCCTATGAATTTAGAAGATTCTTCTAATTTCTGGTCTGAAGTCTGTTAAAAATACCAACAGATGCCAAATGAAAAGTATGTGTCTGGAAACAAAGACTGAATTTTGCATACCAGCAATAACATCCTGTACCTGATGTCTTGATTGGCTTTCCCTCCTATTAATAATACTTTAAGTGTAAATTTTTGAAGTAGGCTCTAGAGACCTGAATAACAGTGGGATTCGCCTGCAGTAGGCCTGACTAAACCTACAAAGAAAGAGATCTGCTCTGCAAATCAGCAGCAAATTAGAAATAAAATGCAAAAATTGACAAATATACAGAATACTAAATAAAATTAACAAAAGAAATGATAAGGTATAATGTGAGAGAGACAAGAAAATTATTATGCAGTTGTGGGGATGGACTGTATCCATACTAGTCAGTGATTATACACCTGTGCTTTTATCTGTATTGCCAGAGAACTAGACAGAGTTTATAGTTTGCTTGGAGTAACATTGTTTTGCATGTTAAATACTACTTTGGCCTAGTGTGATTTAAGTTTACTTGGAAAAATATGAACAGTGGATATTGATGACACTGGATCTTTTTGGAGTCAAATTATGGTCCTTGAAACAAGACATTTAGTGCACAGATAACCAATATTTCTCATTGAAGATTGGTACATGGGCACCTGACAGAGATAGCTCTGAAGTATGCTTATTCCTGTAGAGATGAAAATGCAAAAGTAAATATTTATGTTGTCTTTCTTTCCTGAGCATTCAATCAGTTGTATGTGCCTTTTTTTTTTTTTAATACAGAAAGATGCTTTTGCAAAATCCTGCTACAACTCAGAAGAAAAAACCCCACATCTCTTAAAAAAAAAAGAATAATTGTGTTGGTGATCCTTAGCTGATCTATTAAAACATTCCTGTTTATGTAAAGGTGCATGTTTATATATGTGAATGTAAGCTAGCACACAGTTAGCTGAAAGTGGCACTTGCTTAAGAGCTTCAGCACTCAGAATTCTGACTCCCATTAGCAGAGAGTTTCCACTATGACCAGGAAAACTATTACTGGTCTTGGCTTTTCTCTCCTGGAGATTGCTGCCTTTTCCTGTGATATGAGCGTTTGTCCTTGCCACAGCAATTTAGACCTTAATGTGTTTCTGCAAATTGCTAGGCTGTTAAGCTGTGGCAACTCAGGAGCAGACACAGTAACTTCTAAGGGGACAACAACATCCTTTAGAGGCATATAACAAAAAAGCTGCTCCACCATCAGAACTCGCAGTCAGTGAGGTTTACTCACAGACAGTCTGAAATCTTACTGTCTTCTTTCTGGATTGTGTGAGTACTTTATCTGGGAACAATTACATTTAAAATGCATAAACCACTTAGGGAATAGAAATGAGATTTCTCAGACTTCCATCACAGATTTCTAAATATTGGACTAATGTCATATTCATATTCTCCCTTTTTTTCCTTTTTTTCCTTCTTTTCCTTCTTTTGTTATTGTTGTTGGGTTTTGTTTTGGTTTCAGTTTTATTGAGTGACAACCAGTGAATTTGCCTTCAAGCTTTTGTATTAAATTAACAGGAAACTAAAGAGAAAATCTCAGTAGGCACAAGCAAATTTCATCTGCATTTCCTTCATAAGGCACACATTTTGCCATGGTCTATTTTCTCTGTTATTACACTATCTAAGTTTGAAACAGGTATAATCACTGCTCAGGTTAGCAAGTATGTTCATAGAATTATAAACTCAAATAATTTGATTTGGAATTCCAGTAATTTTTGAGAAACATAGAAGTAGATGTCTTTTGTGTGATTTACAGCATTGTCACAAATGTCTTGTACAATTTTGTTACTAGAGAAGCCTTGTTTTCTCATTCAAATTTTCTCAAAAATTGAAAAGACTTTGTAGAGTTAAGCCACAATTTGCTCAATACAGTATGTTTATTTCCCAAACTTTTCTTATCTTCATTTTAATTTTAAAATTTGGAATGAAAAGAGAATAATCTGGAATTCTTTCTCCTGCTCTTTGTTGATAGGGTGGTTAGCCTTTGTGCCTCCTGCTGTCATGTGTGTGGTATCTGAAAAGCTTCATTCTTAATGCAGTAAATCCCTGGGATTAGATGTGTTTCATCTCTGTATGTGTGGCATCCATCATTGCTGCAAGGAAAAATAGACATCTAAGAAAAACACATCAGAAAGCATTTGTGTGAGTACTGATCTGCAATTTGTACACTGAAAGCTGTCATATATGAGGTTTCATGAGCAAAAAAATATGAAGATGGTCATCCAAATGCAAAACTAGCTGAGGAGGATGCTTAGGAAACTGGGATGAGGATGAAGTTTAGTGGTCCAATAGGAGGAAATTATTTTAGCACTCTTGTTTTTTACAGCAATATTAACCCTGGCAGAAACAAGATTCCAAGGAAAAAGGTCCAGATTCAATTTATAGTACTGTTCATTAAACTTATAGGCAAGTGTGGATAAAAACCCATCCAGGACAATGGAAAACTTATTTGCACTGTCTGTGTGCCCACTGAACAATGTTTGCCTGCTACAGAGCAATAAAGTTACAAAAGAGTTTACTTAAGTAGGACTTTAATGAGGTCAAAGTAGAAACAAAGCATAAATAAAACTGCAGTTTGGAAAACCTCAGAAATCTTTGAAAGACAGAGTTATTGTTCTTCAGAGTATGCTTGCAGAGTCATGTGTGGTGGCTGAGGAAGGCAGTCACTACTATCAATCCATTTCTGTCTTATTCAGTTTATTGACCCACCTAGTGCTCCAACTGTTCCTCTTAGCAAAGTCCCTCCATGAAGCAAAGGAGTCCACCTGCTGCTGGTGAAAGAGGTGGTTTGCAGGGCTCTGCTACCATTCACAGCTCCAACAGTGCCCATCTTCCCACTGAGCAGAGAAGTCTCATGGGTGGTAACAGGCTGAACTGATTGTAACCTGTTTTGCTGGCATGCTCAGTGTGAACCGTTCATTAGATGCGAGCTATTGTCAGTAAGCAAATGCTGAAAGCAGACTTTCCACCTGACTAAGGCAGTTCCCCTCTGGCCCAGGGCTCTCCAAGGCCATGTTTGGCTGAACAGGCCCTTGCTGCCTTCACCTCTGTTTGCTCCCACAGCAACTTCTCTACTTGTCTCTTCCAGTCCTGCTCAGCCCTCTCAGTGCTGTGCATGCTCAGTTCTTCTTTCAGAAAGGGTTAACTGATGAACAGGCTTTGTTCACCAAAAATAGTGTCTCTCCCTGTCTTTCTCCCCAAAGTTAAAAAGAAACGAACACTCTCTTCACTATTTTTACTCAGCTTCAAGACTACAAGTTACACAGTCTTAGTAAAGAGGCCCTTCACATCATGCCTGTTGTGTGCTACTGAAGACCAGGCAGTAGAACCAGTTGGTGCCTCAGTATCAGGTGGTGTAGAAGACCAGTTATGCTAGGGCAAGTATCCAAATCCCCTCTGCAGTGAAGAGAGGTAACACTTCAAAAGTTAGTTTTCTTCTAGAATAAGAAGCTGAAAGGAATTAGCTGGATTGAATCCCATGCTAAAAGTGAAATTTATCTCTTGTAACTTCAACATTAAATATTAAATATCCTTGAACTAATCTCTTCATTGCCAAAAGAGTCCTATGTGACCCTGAACACCTTTCTCAAGATGAGAGGAGTCACTCTTTCAAGGTGCTCCACTGATCCTGAGGCCTCAGTTCAGCTGGCCACACGGAGGCTGATTTTATCTTTTGAGATGGCCGAAGGCACCTGCCGGGGGCTGGCAGACACAACTCAGGACGTGGCTGAGAAGGCCACTGACTCTGCAGCGCCAGAAAGGGGCAGGTGTCTCAGACTGGTCTGATGTAACTGCGTAGCCTTGTAACGTGGCATTGCCATGGTTAGCAACTGACCATCAGATTTGTACTTTTTCAAGTCCTCTGGACTGACTCTCATCAGACTTGCCATCTGAATTTTTCTTTACTTGCCTGCAGCTTTGTTTTGCTTGGTTTAGCTGTGCAAACATGTCTTTTACTCATTGACCTGGTGGCTATGGCAGATTTGCTTTACTTTTATTTATCTTTGCGTGAGACAACCATCATTTTATACAGATAGCAGTCACAAGCAGTTATTCTATGTAGAATGAGACATTTATGACTTTAACACAACAATGCAATGTAGAGAAATACAGGTTTAGTGCAATAGCAGAGGTCTTGATAAATGCAAACACAGGGTGTAGTGCAGAGGAGTACAGGCATAGGATGGTAAAGAACAGAGCACTGGTACTGTACTGGGGTTGGTACAGAGCATTGGTACTGGGGACCCCATGGCTCTGAATAAGGAAATGCGGACCTGGAGCAGGACAAAAGCTGGTTTTAACGCTAACAAAGAGAACCAAAGGTAGTATCTAACATACGTAAATGGCACCAAATATAGTAAATTCAGATGTAATCTGAAGCAACAGATGAAGAACAATGGTACAAAAGTATGTTAGCAAATGTATAAAAATGACATAAAGTGAATCCTGAGGTGAGGAAGAATAAACCATTGACATCATATTCCTCCCTTTGAAGGACCCAAGATGCTGATGACCCAGCATAATCCCTCTTCTGTAGTCTGAAACTACCAGTTTTAAGGCTCAGACAAGCAGTGGAAAGCTGAGCATAAAACCATGAAAAAAGAGATAGAAACTATCTAGCTCATGTCTTACAATTTGTTTGTATTGGTAGTCTTATTGAGAACTAATATGTGTAGAAATATTCTAACCAGGTAACTACGCTTTCCTTTTCTGTAATAATTAGATCTAGACTAATAATAATTCCTAAATTTGATTGTTAAGATTTTCACTATACTAACAGTAAATTCTTGGCTTTATACATATGGTGCATTTCCTTCCTGTCCATAAACAAAACTTTAAGTATAAAGCTAGGCTCCTATGCTTCAGCAACTGGACTAGTCCAGAGTGCAGAAAAGGATCAGTGAGTGAGAGTTTAAGTTCTAGATGCATGAGTTTAGACTGCTTTTCCCCTTTACCTAAAGAAACAGATAGGTCTAAAGGAATTTTACTGTGTGTTGTTTATTTTAATAAGCAGGTTTGTGGTGTTTCCTAGGATATGAAATTGCATGGATACTTACAGTCTTCCATAAAGCTGATCTTTTGTCTTTTTTATTCATAGAACATTGTAACTAACTTGATACAGTTTAGAAACCTTTTTGCCTGTCAAGAGTTTTACCTCAACATTTCTCATAGAAATTCCATTGTCAACAGCTGTCCTTAGTCTTAGTTTTCTAAAGTGTTAAAAACAGCATTTTCAGGGCAAAAAAATGAAATCAAAGAAATTAAGACAGTATTTCAAAATACTCACTTTAATCAGGTGGTAGTGTGCAAGTCTGCTCACATATTTAAGCACAAGTAGTTTTGTTTTATCCTTGCTGTTTAGATTACTGAAACGGTAAAAATTTTATCATCAAGTCACACATTTCATAGGAGAATACATGATTTCTTTTCCTTAGAGTCATACAGGAAATTGTTCACAATATACATTTTTATTTGCTAAATTATTTTTTTATTTGTCATTGTATGCATATAACCAGTATAGAGCAGAGAAATACAAATTGCTGTTACCTGTAATGTTCTGATGCCTTTCTGAAAACAATCTTATTTCATTAAATGTATCGGTTCAGTTTTGCATGTAGATAATAGAAAGTTAAGCTATGCTTGCAGTTATACCCATGGAATTCAGTAGTATCACAGATTTCTAAAAGAAGAGCCTGGCCCATGCACTACTTACCACTCCTACCAATGCTCTGAAATTATAAATACAATATTTTTTTTAGCATACTAAAGATATACATGACAAGCCCCATTTATTCTTCAGGATCATGTTGCTTTTTACCTTTTGGAAGGCCTGGTATCCCATATTTTGTTTTACTTGACAAACCTCTGTTCTTTTTAAAAATAAAAAGGTGAAAGTCAAGGATTTCACAAACATTTCTGTCTGCCAAAAAGCAGGAATGTGAACAGACATGAAAAATATTTTTAACAGCCAGCACAAAGGTGTTAGCTATATTTATAAATAAATTAAACTACAAGTAAACAGGAAAGCACATTCTCCTACTATATAATACCAATCCCCTACAGACACAGCTATAGGGAACGAAGAAAGGGAAATGGGTCAAGGTAAGGTATACTGAAGTATGTACTGGGCAGTATGTTTTTGCCTGTCGTCAACAGAGGTCTGTCACAGTCTTTCGTGCGTGGTATATGTATGAAAAAAATCAGACTTTGCTATTATTTTTTTAATGGTCATATCCTGCTTTAGATACTGAAGTATGCATCCCTGCACAAGGTGCAACTGTTAAAAAAATTTTTTGCATTACGTGCTTATGCTGTTAAAATGTTTTGTTGTACCTAACGTTGTGTCCACTTGCTATAAACGTGTGACTAAACTGCCATGAGCATTATGGTCACCTCATCCATTGTACCAGTGTCATCTGGAGATGCAAGATGAACTGGATCAAGGAGATCCTTTGAGTCAGAAATACCCCGAACAGTTTCACTGCATGGTCCTGTAAACTCTTAAGAGAGTGATGTTGAAGAGAATCAAGAAAATCAGACACTGCCACTGAGAAAAACCTCCATGTGACTTAAGTTCAAGAGACTAACAATTAATTTAGACTGCTTGACAAACCTGGAAGGACTTTGTTGAGACACCTAAATTAGGCATGCACAGCAGGTGATCTTAGCACAGCCCTCTGCGCTGTAAGGGGTGATGAGATGCATCGACCAAGTCCTCCCAACTACAGAAGCTCAGCATGTTGTTCCTCTTCAATGTGAGCTGGTAAAAGAGCTTCATGGGGTACCGGGTATATTGTCTATAGCGTTTCACATTTACAAGTTTCAAAATAAAGTAAAAGATAAAGTTTCCAACTGCCAGACATGCAAATTTTGTTTGGCAAAATCTGTCAAGCCAGATTTTTTGTTCATGCATTACCAGGAAGAAAGAATTAGGAATTAGAACTTTATTTATAACTTGCTGAGATTTGCAAGAAGAGAATCTGGGTTTTACTAGAGTTACATTAGCTTTTTAGTCTAATGTAGTGAGAAACAACTGTTTTTTTAAAATTATTATTATTCCTATTATAATCAATTGTGACGCAGAACACACAGAAAAAAGTACTATTTGCCGAATCAGATTCATGTTTACACAATTATTTAAGAGTAGAATTGAACTTAAAAAAAAAAAAAAACTAAACAGAGATAACTTCAACCATTTTAATGCATGCCTCTGAGAAGATGCTATGGAAATATTCAGGTTAATCTGAAATTTTTAATAGGTTAGTCTAAACCCTGTTATAACATGAACAAGAATATTATTTTAGTAAAAATATAGAAATGCGGGTATAAAGAAATAAATGATGTATATGTGTATCTACAGAAAGAGAGAAAGAGAGAAAGACAAAGATAGTCTGTTACATGGCTATAGTTATGCTTCATCTTTTATTAGTAATGAAAAGAACAATGATATTTGCTTCTGAAGGAAATAAATGCTTTTTGTTCTCTTTCACCAGCTACACTGAGGAAAACTGAAACATTTATTTAAAGTGCTAGGACATTAGTTATCAGAAAAAGTACCTTAGTACTTTTTTTCCCAGGAGGTACAGGTGCATTTAAACATACAGGTACATCTAAAGAAAATAAAAAGCAGACATTCAAGAAGAATAGCTTGATCTTACCAGATAAAAATATGGATTTTGGAAATATTGTATTGTTTAGAATTTTTTTTTCTGAAATATTCTTTTACAAGTGGTGACACTGTCCTCTAAGAAATTCTTCCCTACAAAGCTCTCTCACCTGACAGCTGAAGGATTTTCTTAATTGTACTGAGACCAGTTACACAACTTCAATAGTGATACCCATTGCAATTTTAGTATAAACAGTATTTGAATGAGTGTATTTCTGAAAAATGGTACACGTTGAGTAAAGCATTCCTACTTTAAACTATATCACCTTTAATACATCAACATTTTATTTAAAAGAAAGCAAAATGCTTTAACACGGGCAAAATTTCAGGGTTCAGTTTTTTTCCAGTTGCCAAACTTGGAGCTACACTTCAACATCCTGCCATGTTCCCAGAGTTTCTTGCAAGGCTCCCTCCCTTGCAAGGTACCCTTGACACAGATTGCCAAACATCCTTGCCTTCCTTCCCTTTGCTTTGAGCCATTTTAATGATTTTTTTAACAGTTCTTTAAGAAACAAGGATATTTCTTTATAGCATGGTAGATATGATGAAAGAACTGTGATGCAGCCTGGCAGATGTATGAGTCTAAGCAATGATGTGAAGTGTGTGGTGGTGCCTAGAGAGAGATGGTACAGCAGGGTAAACGAGGTCTCATGGCCAAGGGGCCAGTGAGGGATCTCCTGACCTGCCACTACTGTATTCATATTGCCCCTAGTTTGTTTATGTGTCTGGGAAGGAGACATCTAATTTTCCACTCCAGAAGGAATCTTAGAAATTATTTTGTGTAGGTGCAGTGTAGAAGATGGGTGGAACAGGCCATGAAAAAAACTGAGTGGTAACACAGGCTAGTAATTAACATATATGTGAGGTGGCCTTAAGACCTAATTACTGCCATCATTTGAAAATTGGGCTTGTGTTTCCAAGGTGCTATAGAATAAACTATTATCTCCTTGACTACCTGGCACCATCAGTAAGGTCTTGAACAACACATGAATATGAGGAGTGGAAACAAAGTGCTTCAGGATATAAATAAATTTCTAAGTAATAAGTATTGATATAATTTTTTCTCCATTTCTGTATCTCCTATTCAAAGCTTTATTTTATTTTCCTTTAAGTGACTGATACTGGTCATTGTTAAAAAAAAAAAAAATGCTGCTAGACTAGTTTGATTATTGGTTTCAGCTAGCATGAAAAAGGAAAAGAATGAAATCAGATTATCTTTCCCTAACTTACTGATGCGGTAATTCCAGTGTACGCTGAGACAAGATGACAAGTGAATTTGAAAGACTGGTTTCTAAAACTTGGAAAAGAAAAAAGGGGTCAAGTAAAATGTACACACTGGCACACATGCCTATTAATGGTGTTTATCTGGGCATGAAATTGCTCTTAGGAATGTTCACTTGCTTTTCTAAATATTATATCTCTTTACCTGTATGTTATACTGTGTGCACTAATGACTAAGGCATGCATTTGGGAATAAAAAAGAGTTACATGTTTCTTTATATTAGCCTCATATAAAATTAGCTTTTTCACAGTCTAGGAAGAGTTCTACGTACAATATGAGTGCATACAATACTGTAACATTTATTTTTTTCTCTTGTAAAGGGTTGTAGAGGAGAAATAACTACAAAATATTCTTAAATACTTTCTGGTTAAAATGACATGGTAATTAGTCATGGCAGGATAATAAAATCTTATAAAAGAAATATATTATGTACCATTAGTACTGTGGAACACTTTAGCTTGCCTCGACTTACAAAGCATAAGAGCTGGGATTCATGTTGCGATTCGGATCTGCATTCGTGTCACTGCTTCAGCTTGGAGACTTGGTGTATGATTCATGGGCCCACCTATGCATGTATAGGTCTATGAGATATACAAGGATATTCCAGTTAGATACCAGCTGCCACTACAGATGGTTCCCATTTAAGGAAGCCTCTGGAATTTTCCATAAGTCCTGCCTTATATATGCCTGTCCCATGAGGATGTCTTGCATACTCCAAGAAATCTTAGGTGGCACCAAACACCTAGTTTTGAGCAACTGAGTTGCTTTCTCAGGTATTTGTCTTCATATGAGCTGAATAATGCACTGGGCTTTATTGACTGTGTTGTCAAAGGCCTCTGGTCAATTGCCCACAGAAAGACCTGAGGGCCTTCAGAGCAGTAGCTGGACACCAGGTGGATTTCTTACAGCATCTTAACCGGCACTTGTTGCTGGTATTTTAGCAACTGAATGCTACGCTGCATTTTCACTGACAGCTTAGAGATATAGAGCGCATATATAATAGATACATAACACATATGTAAATATCTGTATGTAGACATATAGATTAAGATACCTTAGTCCAACACTGAATCCTAACCTTGCTAGTATTTCTAAATAAAATGAAGTTATATACATATCTGCATATACATATACAGTATCTAATACGTAGTTTTTCTGAACTATGAAAAGTAATTCCTACTAAAATCAGCTGAGTTTACACTGTGCATTTTTTCTTTTTTGGAGAAAGACAGAATGGCAAATTCAACATTTTCTGTTTTACAGGAATCATGTCCCAGAAGGCAGAACTTTAAATAAAAAACTCATAAAATGCTGAGCAACAGTTTCATCAGTTGCTATCAGTTATATGTAGGGTTGTAAATAGCAACACAAAGTCCACAAGGAGACCAGTTACTCCTGATTTACTCCAAGGGTCAATACTGTTTGAGTTCTTCATTAATGTCCTGGATGATGCAACAGAGTGCACTCGCAGCAAGTTCTTGTGGAGGATACAAAAATGAGAGGAGTGGCTGATACACGATAAAGTTGTTCTCACATTCAGAGCGACCCTGAATGAAATGGCTTGATAGGAACTTCATGAAGTCCACAAAAGGGAGATGCCAAGTCCTCCACCTGGGGAAGAATAACCCCAGGTGGTGCATATTGGCTGGAAAGCAGCTTTGCACAGAAGGACCTGGGGATCCTGTTGGACAGCAAGTTGAACATGTGCCAACAGTGTGTCCTGGCAGCAAAGACAACATCCTCCTGGGCTGAATTAGGAAAAGTATTGCAGCAAGTCAAATGAGGGGATCCTTCCCCTTTGCTCAGCACTGATGAGACCATATCTACAGTGCTGCATCTAGATCTGGGCTCCCAAGGACAAGAGTCACGGACATATTGGATAGAGTTCTGCAAAGGGTCATGGAGATTTTTAAGGGATGGGAACAAGTCTTATGCAAGGAGAGGTTGAGACAGGTGAGACTGTTTGTCCTGGAGCAGAGAAAATGCAGGGGGATCTTATCAAAGTGTATAAATACACAATAAAGGGCATAAAGAAGACGGAGCCAAACTCTTCTCAGTGGTGCCCAGTGATAGGACAAGAGGCAATGGGCACAAACTGAAATACAATAGATTTTGAATGTAAGAAAAAGCTTTTTGTGCTATGAGTGTTCAAGCACTAGAACAAGTTGCCTAGAGAAGCTGTAGAGCCTCCATGCTTGGAGACATTCAAATACCAGCCAGACTTGGCCTTGGTCAGCTTGCTCTAGCTGAGTGTGCTCTGAGCACAGGGTTGGTCTAGATGACCTCCAGGGGCCCCTTCTATGATTAATGATTCTGTGATCTCTTTTTCACAAATTGTTTTTAAGAGAAATATTATCATATTCAACTTATTTTTAACATAAAAGATTATAAAAATAAACATGATTTTCATGATTTTGTGTGACCCCACAGGTGTTAAAAAAAACCCACAGGAAAAATATTACACAAAAAACTTTGTTAATATTCAGGCCCAAGATCAGAAAGGCTGATATTATACAAACTATCATAAATATTGCTATATCCACCAGATTCCTTATTCCAGGCTTGTGAGAGGGGATAAACAAACACCAGATCCCTTATTCCAGGCTTGTGAGAGAGATGACAATGAGACACATATATCAAGCCAGAGATAAACAGTTACCAAAGACTGAGAAATAGTGTTACCAGACTAATCAGCACAAATGTCATATAATCAGTCATTGTTGTACATCCTGCTCCAGTTGTGTCTAAAGTGCTGCCATCGTTGGTTTGACGGATGTGCTTTACGTCACTGAGGTTCGTCTTGTCTGGCATCCCTGCTGAGACAAATAAGAAAATATAGTATGATGCATGCCTTGTCACTACTGGCAGCATGTTACAGCTAGAACAAATTTAAATACCCTCAGCACACAGACTGTCACAGTTTGGTTTCTGATTCTCATCCTCCTGCCAAATTCAAAGTCCTTTATAATTACATCTAGAAACATACATTATAATATATGGCTATTCATCGTTGAAAGTAGTTCAGAGGTCTGCCAGCTCTGAACAAAGTTGTTCTTGTAGAAATATATCTCAACAAACATTTGCAGACCGAGGTGAACAGTTTTGCAAGTCCCTGTAGTACCTAAAAGCCCACTGCTCACATCTTTCTTGGATTTGAAGGAGAAGGGAAATAATTTAATGTGAAATTGCTTGTGTCTGGGTCCCAATATTGTTCCAAAATAATGTATACCTGGTGGAAGGCATGCAGCAAAGTATACTTGCTTCTGTATAAAACCTCCATTTTGGCACAATTTAAACAGACTTTATGACATTATAAGGCAAAATTGTAAAGCTAACTTTAAACAGGAACTCTTTTACTGAGTTCCCAGCTGAATATTTGTACTTTTTTGGACCAGGATAAATATTTCTCCATCTCAAAACTGTTTTGTATGGAACAAGGATGTAATCTCCCATTATATTTCCTCTGTCTGGTTAAACAATCGGAAACAGAAAGTCTTGGAGACACATTCAGATTTGGTAGCATTGTCAGCTGCTTGTATTTGCTGTGCATACTTCTAGACTAACTGTCTTATCCCATATAATAACTTGTGGCATGCCACTATCAATCAAAATTAACAAGTCTAAATTCAGTGTTATTACATGCAACAAATATTGACATTGTAATTACACTGAGACTGAAAAAGGCTTCATAGAAAGCAAAGTCAATATTTATGTAATTAGGTCAATACATATATAATTCAGAAGGTAAACTCTACTGTTGGAACAGCAGCATTAGAAAGAAGCTCAGCTCTGCTGAGCTGACATATTGATTTTACAGTCTGAGTTTCTGCATTATTATTCATTGTTTAGGTACTTCTTTCCTCTGTATCACTAGGAAAGATGAATAAACTAGTGATTCTTTTTTTTTTTTTAATTATTATTCAAAGGGACTGTGATGAAGTGTAAATATTTAAATCATGGTGTTATCCTCTTTGTTATGCTGGTTTAACAGAAAATACAGAGAATTCTCATTTTTAAAAGGAACAACTTTTTCTTGGTGCTTGTGTTAAAAATACTCTTTTCTCTTAAAGCAGATTAGAAGCTGTTCTTTGTGAACTTGCTGTATGTACTCAAATCTCCTTCCTGTAGCTTTGAAAAATGCATTAAGAGTCAGCTAAAGTCAATCAAGTTGTCTGAAAAAACTGCTAGAATGAATTTGTCTTCTTTGCTGCTGTACTTACGCAGCAGAATATATTGCTATTTTTTGTGGATTTATCGATCCGGTGCTCTTGCCCGGAATTTGTAAAAATTAGCTCGATGAATACAATGCAAGTGGACATACAAGGTGGAAGACTAACATCAGATGTTGAGAAGGGAATACAACTTCTCATCGTACACGTTCAGTAACCTGTCTAGAAAAAGATCAGTCACTCAGCACTTCACTGAATGGATCCTTGGGTGGATCATGACAGAGGGTTATCAGGGTGTTTTTTTCAGGGAAGTTTTCTAAATAGAACAACCACAAAAACATGGTTTGGGTCATTTCCCGAGAGCATTAGTGAGGTTTTCCTATATTTAAAAAGGCTAATTTCAACAGATAGTGAAAAATCCAGTTCTCACCTATACAACAAAGCAGTTCACCAAATACATGTAACAAAGCAGATTTTTCCCAGTGTGTTTACACTACCACAGTAGGAAAGATATGACCTTATCTTAAACATTCAGGATATCACTTATTATAAAAGATAATTATCATAAAAAGAAAAATATTCCTAGATCTTGCAGTTAAAGAAATAACCAACTTCAGTTAGAGTATGTGATCTACATCTAAAGGCAATGTGACTAAATGTTAATTTCTGACTGGACAGTCAGGTTTAATTTCTAGGGAAAATTTCTTTGACAGTATTATGGAAAATAGCAAAAATATAGGTTTAATTTTATAGTAAATTTATTTTTGTCTATCTTTCTTTTCTTTCCAGCCTCAAATGAAAACTGCAGACTTTGGAAGTTCCTGTAAGAAAATTTTTTTTTTAAAATGTTGAAACCTACCAATATATTTTCATTTGATCAATCAAAATGCCACAAAGTATTTAATATAATCTCTGGTGTTAAATGAATATGCTGCTAGAATTGCCATGTAAACATACAGCAAACCTTTCATATATTCAGCCCCATAGGTCTATGCCACAACTTTGACTTGATTGAAATGAGAAGTTAAAAAAAGATATTTAGACATGATCCTGTGCAAAATTCGCTGAACAGAAAAACACTCCTAAAAAATAGCCTATTTTAATAAAGTGTGTTTTTTCCCCCCAGAATGCTATGTCCTTTTAAAATTTTTTTTAACTACTTTAATAAGTATAACTATAAATTTAATTCCTACAACTAGGCTATACTTTCTATTTAAATAAGAAGGTTCTGTTGTCTGTTATGCACTAGGATTTAAACATATATGTCACCTTTCATATATCATAATCAGTAATGGAAGTGATCCTGTCCTATAAATTAATTTAACTTCCATAGTTCACGGCAAACTTGAAGTGAGAGCTGTCCAAACATTTGTAGCAAAACAGAACAAGATCAAAAGCAAACTTCTTTGGCTTTAGTTTACTCACATGCCGGAACCTGAAATTATGTTACAGAAAAGGTATTTAATATTCCCACATATTTCAAACCATCTCTGATAAATGTCTAGTTTATTATCAAAATCATACAAGAGCTAATACTGTGACTAGGAAATAGTAAAATTCAGAGGTTTCAGCTGAAATTCAGAGTTTTTTTCTGAAGAAAAGCTAGAATTGCAACAGAGCATAAGATAAATTTTTTGGGAATTAAAATCCAAATATAACATTTGCATGACCCTCTATAATACAAAGCTGTCAAGTATCGCAAACCTGTCCCCAGCATCAGCTGTGAAACAGTTAGTAGCTGCAATTTAAAGTATTGTCTTGCTCTGGTTTAGAAAAAAAATTATCAGTAAAAGAATTTCACCAAACATTGTGATAAATATTACAGCATCTCATTATAGTATAACAGCTACAGAGTATTTCTAAAGGTTTTTAACATCTTCTAAAGATATTTAAAGCTTTAAATATGTGAGAGGTAACAGTACTGGCAGCCTTGAGAGCTGACCTGTTATGTTCTCCAGAATAGCTATAGCAACAATACAATTTCCTTCCAATATTCAGCAAGAGCTGTTAACCTTGATTTGAAAAGTCAAACCTGAAGTCATGGAAGATTTTCATTTGACATGCAGATTTTCTACTGAGATTGTCAAAACATTACAGAAATGGCCTATGACTTGTGAGCAGTAGGTGCTAGCCTAGCAAGGGCCATGGTGAGGCTTTGAGCATTTTAAAAGTTTGAAATGAAATATCCTCTAACAATGGCCTAGTTTGAAACAAAACTAAACCAGAAAGTGTTTGTGTAACTGTAGTCTAACCTCAAATACCTTGCTGTCTTATCTTCTATCTGCTGGGTAACATATCAGAACTAACATTGGTCTTCAAGGGAAAATGAAGCTGCCAAATGAGCTGCTGTGGGAATCCTGTTGGATACAAACTCTGTCAAAGATTTAGAGAGGAGGAAGAATCTGTGCATCATTTTTATGAAGGTCTGGAAGATCCAAATACAGCTTTTATGGGACAAGCATTTTCTATGAGCCTCAAACAGGAGAACAAACTTGAATAAGGATGGGTCAGTTTTTCAGATAGGAAAAAAAAGCAGAATGTGTTTTTACAAGGCAACATTCCTGTGAAGTTGTATGCAAAATTCTTCTTAGAAGGACAAATAATTATTTCAATCATTATAAGTAAGCTAAATTTCAGGATCTTAGAACACATGAGCTGTAAAGAAAAGTACTGATAACTAGTTGAAGTTCTCTCCCAAAATTCATAAGAAAGATCACGAAGAAGCTTTATGAGAGCTTAAAGAAATACATAAAGGTCAGATGAATGGACCAACACCCTGATGTTCTGTAGATGAATATTTAAATATGAAGTTGGATATACAATTTACAATAACAAGATACCTGGAAAAGGATGACATGTAGGCATGTTGGTCATGAATTTATAGGTGTCAGTAAGGAGCAATAATTTGGGGAAGCAGAAGATAAATTTGGATGCAACTGATAAAGTAAACTGAAGAATTTGTAGGCAAAGGCAAAAAGAAGAATAGCAAAATGATTAAGAGGAATGAGAGCACAGTGATATCAGAGCAAAGGGCTCAGGAATTTGCAGCCAGCATGAGCTAGGACAATCTCTTTACTGTGTCAAGTAAACAGCAATGCTGACTAATGTTAACATACTATTGTAGTAGGAAGGAAGACATAATATCAGTTTGATTCCTGTAGTTCAAAATAATGAGGTCTCCAAAATGATTTTATGCAGTTAAAACTTCAAAATACGCATTAATAGATTTTAACAAAAAAGAAGAAGAGAGGAAAAAAAGAAGTGTTTACTTGGCATTGCCATTCATTAAATTAAAATGACTAAAATTAGTTATTAAAACTTTTTTTTTTTTTTTGATTGGTCAACCTTTTGCCATGTGGAACTTTTAGAGATTCTAATGGATATCTCTTCCCTTTCTTTTACTGTATTTTTTGCCAAGTTTTAT
The DNA here is from genome assembly GCA_035590275.1 of Ibycter americanus. Lineage (NCBI taxonomy): Eukaryota > Metazoa > Chordata > Aves > Falconiformes > Falconidae > Ibycter > Ibycter americanus. The sequence continues at coordinate 53,960,133 of JAVJGI010000014.1, read as the reverse complement.
TCCTAACTACATAATATCATGAAAATGTTTTAAAACATAGTTTTACTAAGTAGATCACAGAGCTATGTTTAAATACCTCAGACAGGCTTCAGTTTATAAGTAGTGGTTGCTGTGAAAACTTGCATTTCCTACTTTAACTAATTTATAGATTTCTTTACTGAGCGGTATCTATATGTGAGAAAAGAATATTCAGTACATGTCATATCATTCCCCAGCTAGTGTGTTTAAGCCATAAATCTTAAAAACATCACAAAATAATTATAAATATCTGGAGCTTAGAAAGAAAAGTAAAAACAATGGACTACCTCTACTGTTATTCGAAGACTCTTCCATGTGAAGTTCATGTGATGCTGGCCATGGAGTCTCGATGACGGGAGAAAAAGATGTCTCCGAAGAACTACATTATGAAGTGCACCTGGCAAAGGACTAATTTCTTTAAGCCATTTTCATGGGTTTATGACTGCATCTATACTTGGAAAAGCTAAGGGATGTCCCTAAAAGAAAAGCATATATTATGCTTGAACATATACCCTTCTTATAGTACAGATATAGCAGTGCACATATTTACTGCCTTCAGGAAATCTGTGTGTTTTTGTGATGTAGTGTAACTTTTGCCCTCTCCATTGCACAGTAAGTGAAATGGAAAAGAACAGGGGGATTATAATGGATGATCTCAGAGGTCACTTCCAACCTCAACAATCCTGTCATTCTGTGATTCTCTAAGTTTTAAATATTTCACAGTTCAGTACTAGTCATGAACAAACAAGCAAGCAAAGAAAACCCACTGGATTTCACTAACAAGTAGCACAGAGGGTAGTAGTACCATTCTTTGACTACATCACTTTTGAAGATGTGAACAGTGATAGAAGAGATATTTCTGCTGAGAATTAAGTCAGGAATCAACCTAGTGAAAAATGTATCACTGCTTAATTGTGTTTAGTTTTCATTTAATGAAGGAGAAATTAACAGCTGATCCAGAGAGGCTAAAGAAATGTCAAAATTTTCAAACATTTTTCCAATAAAGCTTTGGGGGTTTTTAGGCTTTAATTTTAAAGAAAAATAAATTATCTAGCACTGCACATTGGTTTGCCATATATGAATTATAAATCAGTTTAGTCAGCTGAATTTCTTAATACTTTAGACTTGTCTTTCAGTGAAGCTCCATTTGTTACAGGGTTCATGAGAAAAGAAAAGTCAACATTATTCATTTAGAATGAAGGAAAGATTTTGCAGTATGGAACATGTTGTTACATAACATACATAAAACTGCTGCCCTGTCAATGAAATTAATGAATTAGCACAGAAGACATGCTTCACTAATACTAAAATTGTGTTGTAAAATGGTTTTGATTCCTATCCTCTTGTGCCTTTCTGTGAGGTCTAAAATCTTAATCTGGGTGCAATATATTCACACCACTTTTTCTACAGCCACTTTGCCTAATGCAAGAAGAAACGAAACCAAAAGCAATGAAAAGCCAAAATAAAAATACAACAAACTGAAAATGTGCTTACACCTTCTCAGTTGTATGAGATAATTTTTATTTATGAAGGCCAGAGTCCTTAAAATACATCCATTAAAACCAATTCAGTACAGCTTTTCTAAAATCACAGATGAGCTCTTATTTTGGCAGAGCCGAACTTCATCGGCTTTGCTGTAGTGTTTATATGGGTCAGTTTGTGTCAGAAATGATAAGCTTAAGTGTGATCACCATCGCGAGTGCAGCATAAAGTAGCATTGTGCTGATGCTAAGGTGGTGAGCTTAAGAAGATAATAACAGAATATACATAAGGCATGATTAATTCCACTTAGTTTTTCATATCTGTACAGTCTACTTTTACAGCTAGGGTTCAGCTGGTTAAACATAGCTGTCTACAGACATTTTAGATGCAGATCAGGGGAGCATCACACTTGGCATACAGCTGCCTATCTGAAAGAAGCCTGATTCTTATAAAACCCTTTAAGGATGTCTTGGACATCCTAGAGCGTCTCCAGTGGCTTTTGGCTCTTCTGTTTAGACAACTCAGTCCTGCCCTGCCTCAAAGTTGGTTACTGCAACTCCCACTATAGTGAATGTAGAGAAATAAGTAAATGCAGAAGGAAATGGAGTACTCAGATGTAGATACGTAGTCCGAATTTGGACAGATAAATCCTTAGTCACTTAGTCACACAACAGGTTCACCACTGAATGACCAGTGAATATTTCCCAACATATTCCTTGTCATTATTCTTCATATCTTTGGTAGAAAAACAAAATTAAATACCTAACCATATAGCTCTGGCAAATGGATTAAATTTTAGAAATTCTAGGCAGGAAAACTAAAAAAAACCCAATACCCAAACCCAAAAAACAGGTGGGGTGTTGACTGAGTTCATCTTTTTTTCACCTGTAGTCTTTTATTTTCACTTTTATACCTAAACCCCTGCCTTTAAGCATTCTTGGTTTCAGCATCTGGCGTTGAAGCGCAGGATGAAGGGCAGCCATATTGCCATGAAAATGGTGAATATCTGATGTGTGCAAACATCTCTGAGAAGCCAGTAGTTCCTGAAAGTGTTTCATGCTAAAGTACAGTAAGACTCATTCCAGCTATATTTACATAGCTAAATACACATCCCAGAAGGAGATCCTTCAGGCAAAGCGGTGTTGAGTGCCTTACGTCTACTGTTCTCAGAGATAGAAATACCTAAAAGAAACTGCTAAACAAATCTCCACTACACAGTACAATGCCCTACAACCCTTTTAAGCCACACACATTGGTCTTCTTGGTTCAAAGACCCAGTTATCATTTTGTTTGTTTGATTGTAGTTCAAAGTGCCTGAAAAAAACATGAGGGCTGTGCTGTAACCCACCAGGTGGTATTTTTATAACATGAAACTGAAGGAGCACATTACAGGCTCTTGGGATATGATATCCAGGCATGGGAAAATAGAAAGCCTGCGGTTGAGGGACTTTGTAGAGCAGAGATATCTAAGCTTTCAGCTGTCTGGTTTGTGTTGCCTTTTGGAAACAGTCCTTGGAATGACTTACCCACAGAACTTGAGGTTTGTTTTGGAGGGACGGAGATGGTTTTCCTTAATGCTGATCCATGGAGTGAACTAACTTTTGTGCAATGCGGATAACGGAAACTGAAACTAGGAGAGAACTCACAAGCTAAGTTACTTGACAGCATAGACATAGCCAGTGAATCACTTAAATTTGGAGAATTGGTTAATACCATAGGAAGGTTCTGTACTGTGATATAAGCCAATTCTTAACATCTTCATGAGTCTCACGTCTGCAATTGGCCAGACAATTTCATTCAGTGAAATGCAATCATGTGGGTTTTCATGCCTGTTCCTAAGAATAGTATCTCAGGAAACCTGTATCAGATCCCAGGCAGGACCTTAAGTATGAGTACCAAAGGACTGAACATGACCTATATGCCACAAGGTGATGTGGAACAGGGAGATGATGCTCATCTAGGAGGCAAGCCAACCGCAAATTTACTTTTAGCTTGCCTCCACAAAGGGAGATCATCAATGAGCGGGATTTTTGTGTCGATATGTAAAGTGTGGTGATAATCAAGCCACTGTTAGATTTCTTTATCCCTCAGAGTAACTTTATCGTGCTTTATCCACTCTATTCTTAAGTGATAGAATTTTCACCATTTTCCCCAGGGAAAATTATGTCACTGTCCATATAATGCAGTATGCCATAGCATGACATAGGTAAGAACTCTTTGAAACACAACGTACGGAGCTGTTACTTCTTGCTCTCTGTCTATGCACTAAAGGTACATACTGTTATGAAGAAAGATTCTGGATAAGGTAACTGGTACTTGTTTGAAGGAAATATTTTGATCTAGAATCCTCCTTTTGACTTCATATATTCTAATGATCATTGTAATAGTACACAAATCAACACAAATACCAATTACAAATGCACAGGGAATATCAAGATGCAAGTAATCTCACCTACAAACAAAGGAGTAGTATTACTGTTATTGTTAGAAAGCAATTAAGAAGTCTGCCTAATGGCATTAGCTAAGAGAATTCTGCATGGTTAACCATATATTAGGAAATTAATCTAACATATCAAGTTTAATTGCACATATTTTATGAAATCTGTATATATGAGAAATAGAGTGTAACCAATGATCTTAACAAAAGTCTGGCAAGTCATTTCAACTACGAGAACAGCAGACATAAAGTCTCTAGTCTAGTATTTGAAAATTTTCTTTCAAAGTTGATGGTGGCATTTGTTTCACATCATACGTTAATGAACTCAGTATTTCCATTTAGAAAACAAAGCTTTTATGAGTTAATGTAACACAAACAAATGGTGTCACAAAAAAATCCCAAACAAAATATTTCCATTCATTTCACATTCTTAAGAATCAGAAAAAGATGACATTTGTTGAAATCGTTAATGTATACTTTTTTACCTGTAGGTCAGTTTTACCGTATAGCAAAGTATTAGCTGTGTAAAAGACAAAAACACGAGAGTATTTTTCATCTGAGGTAGAGAGAACCACAGTAACTTTCATTAGATCTATTCCTATTGCTTTCTCACACAATGGCTTCTGAATCCATGTTCATTATAAGATATGTTCATTATAATGTCAATGCTCTAGGGTGCTGGAATCCGTGTTGTCAATAATGCCTGTTTTAAATGAAGAAATCCATCTTTTCAATCCTTTTCACTATTGAGGAACTTTTAACCTTTATCATTAACCTATGCTAAGGCTTCATAATCAATACAAAATTATAACAGGGCTAAAGTCCCATAAATCAGACTGGGTAAAAGTAAGCAAATTCTTCATTCTTTGAATTTTCAGTTGATCAGTATTAATTTCCTTCCTATGAGTCAGATGTCCCATATAAATTACTGTCCTTTGAAACAATTTACCCACGTGATTTTTTTTTAATCTTTTTTTTCAATTTGCTGCAGGAGATTTATAATCAACAATTCTGGTTTATACAAAACTACCATCTAGAAGACAGAGATGAATTTGAACTGAAGCTCCTGAAAGTAATGTGTGAACTTGAGTTGAGGTGGAATGTTACCAATTAGGCCCAGTAAGAAAATGAAATATTTTTCTTTTGGTTTGTTTTTTGGTTTTTTTTTTTTAATCATACAAATTCCCAGGTTTTGTGCCCCAATTTCACTGTAGCAGTTCATTATTTTACTATTTGTCTGGATGTGGTTTTTAAAATGAAAGTATAAAATCAGTCTTTTCCAGAAGAGAAACCTGAACTAAACCAATTTCCATTGTTAAGTTGATGAAGTAATTTTGATAATTTTTTTCAGGTCAGTCCACCTAGAATTCCACTCATTCCACTTTCTGCTGAAAGAAACATAGCCTGTAGATTAGCTTAATTCCCCCCAAACAATGATACATTAAACCGTCCTTCTTAATGTTTGCTGTAAAGCGTTTAATGACATATTTTCACAGTTTAAGCTGATTTAAGGCAGGACTGCTTGCAGTCATTTCGTCGTCATGTCTGTCAGGTGGGGGCTATAAACCCACCTGTTACCATGGACTGGAACGCCCCTGATCCTCATAGTGAACATGTTCCCAGAGGTGGGCGATCAAATCCGTGATTTTTTCTAGCTGAGTTAGTTTTACTGCAGCTTGAATTTACTTTTAGAACCACTCCACAGTGGGATCAGATAAGTGCTGGCATGAGGAAGAAGGATCATGCTGTTATAATGTGGAAAAGGACTTAAACTGTCAGCTAACCATAACATCATAAAGCACCCAGAAACAGACAGAGAAAAAGATATAATCCACTGTTGATGTCTGACCTGAACCCACATCAAAGACTAGACTACTGACAAAAAAGGAAGTGTGGAGCAGTAAAGAAGATAGACGTCCTTGTCTCCATTCCTTCCCTGTAAACAAAAGCAAAGCTTTGCTCCTTATAAATAAGAATGCAACACAAAGATTCTCTTGTCATTCCTTTCTCTTCCTTTCTGGGATAGCTTTTGGTTCCCCAAGTTTTAACTCAGCTATAATGTTGAAAATGTATCAAAAGCATATGACTCAAAAGAATCTAGTTCCTGATGTCTTCTTAGAAATGCATTTTCTGATCAGATTATGAGGTTTTAAAAAATACATTTTTTCACAGAAATTTTTGCTCTCTGATATTCATTTCAGAGACAGTCCTTTCTGGCAGAGCATTTCAATTTCTTTTAGGCTAGGTGAATGTCTGTGAGACATTCAATTTCTTTTAGGCTAGGTGAGAAATACTGTGGTGCTTGCTGATGAATATTGATCTGCATCCCTCTGTGTTCAGTGTTATGAAATGCCGTGGGAAATCCTGTGTCTCAGTGCATCCCACAAGTACAAGATCTTTGATCTGAAGTCACTAAAAATGGAAAGTTAAACATCAAAATAAGTGCATTCTTGAAGTCCAGAGATAACCGTCAGGCAGGTCAAAGACTAAATCTGGCACCTGTAGCCTTTTACCTCTCCCTAGTAAAGCTGGCCTTGCAGAATTCATATCAATATGAAGGTTTCACACAAATATATGGTTCCCATTCAGCAACACACAAATAGTGCTGCTTCTGTTTGACTTCCAAGCATTTGGCCCTGAGCAGAAAAAAACCGCTTTCCCCTTCATGCTCCCACAGCCTGACAAGGCCGACCATTGACTTGACTGGCTCTGGTCGACTGACTGGGTGAAAGTTTCTAATGAAAGCAAGATATCAGTCTCCAGGCTTGTAACAAAAAAAGCAAGTAGTGTAATAACAGGTCTCAAGATAACGTGGGAGAAAGGAAAAGGGAGACTGAGGAAAAAAGGTGATTTCTTTTTTTTCCAGATTGGTAGTGTGGATATGAGGGAAGCCAATATAAAAAGAAAATCTATATGGTTTCAAGAGTTTCTTCTTAAAAATTCATAAGCCATGTCTGCTCCTTACTTCTAACTGAAGGGGAATGCCCATCTAACTTAACTTGCATAACTAAAAACCAGAAAGAAAGAAACTGAACTGCTATTTCTGGTTAATTTGATAATTTAAATAAATTTTCAAAACAGGTTTTTAGTCACAACACAGTACTTCAAAAAGAATAGGAGTACAGATGGACGAGAAACAGCTGAACTTTCACCATTTCAGTTTTTAGCCTGAAGATATTGATCCAAGAAAGAAAGAACTGAGTAAACAATGAATGAGGGTTGAAAAGCAAAGAGAAGAGAAGAAAGGTGACCTCTGTTTAAAGTAACTCTGTGTGGACCTATATGTTAAAGACACTGTAAGTTTGCACTTTTTTTTGGTTGGTAGGCATTAATTTTGGCTTTAGAGCTGCTTCCGGTGGGGCATGGTAAGTTGAGCTGTACTGTTTCAGTTAAAAGACACATGAAAAAGTTAGACACTAGTTTTTCATGCATGGGTGAGTCATGGGAAGAGAGGGGGTACACTGTGGAGTCATTCTGTGAGCTTTCCTTTCATTTTGAGCTACCGAGTTCTTATCCTGACCATTCATTGTCCTTTAAGAAGAAATGTTCCTCTTGAGCCTAAGTATCAACAGACCAAGACCGCCTCCTCCACCACACTCCTGTTTTCTGGTGAAGCATCAGCATCTGTCAGGAGAAGGGGAGATGATAACAGTGTGACCTCGGCAGACAGCACTGCTCACCTTCTTTTAGATGAAGAGAAGGAAGGTTGGACTCATCCTGCAGGCAGTGCAGCAAAGAAGGTTTTGCAAGAAGCCTGTACCCAAAAGCTTATGAATGTATGTCAGACAACATGAGAGCAATAATTCACATCCCTATCTTTTTTGTGCTTCCTAGAGTTTTCTTTAAGCTGAGGTGCCTACCTTAGCACAGCTGTCATTTCTTGGGAATTAGTAAGAGAGGGGAATTCTCCAGGTAGAGTCGAGCCTGGATATGAGACAGTTTAAAGCATATAATAGCTCTCGGTGTCCTGAAAATGGTTTTGGTTTTAGATAGTCCTTTTCCAGAAAATGGCAGCTGAATAATAAAAGGACTGCCTCACAGACCACCAAAGATTTGCTTTCATCCCGACACCAGGGATTTGTGATTTTATGGAGGGACTAGAAGCCTTGAAGTCACTGGCGTATGTTCGAGTGATTGCTCAGGATGGAGAAAGCAAAATCTGGTGTAGATTATATCTATTCCTAGCAATGCAGTCAGTCCTGAATCAAGCTATCTTCTCAGGACATTTGGGCCTTTCCCTTTTGAGAGACTCCAAATGGGACCTCTGAGGGGAATTAGCATGTGTATAGGGTGAAGGATTAGAGTGCCTGGGTCCTAAATTAAACCAAAAAAAAGTTCATTATACAGTGAAAAAAGTCTATGTCTTAGGAAAAAGTGAGTTATTTATTTAGATCTTCTGTTTACACACAGTGTTAAAATAACTTCTTGTGTACTTTAAAGCATTTAATTTTGCGACCTATATCCAAGCAGAGTTTATTTTTATTTTACCACCAATAAATATTTTTTAAAAGCTTATGGTAAAATTGGTAGATGAGGTCATGCCTTAAGGTAAGGCAGCAAAGGAGACTAGTGAAGTAGTACCATTGAAATCCACCACCAGTGTAGGAAGACCAAGACTAAAGTTACACAAACTAGAAATTGGGCATGAAAAGGTGGAAATTCTTACAACAACTAAACAGGCAGAACTGGAGCAGAGTGAATGAATGCATTCAAAACTAAGGTAAGTTAAGTGACAAAGGAAATTCTCCAAAAATAGTTCAGCAGAATAAGCAGATGAACTAAACTGCTGAAAAGGCAGACTCTAGGTTTTTAATAAGTCAATAAAACCATAAGTCTGGGAATGTCATGTAAGCTTAAGTGATAGTCATGACATCTCTTTCCTCCCATGTGGTATGCCCTCCTCCTGTGTGCTCTCTCTTTCCTTCAGACTCATGGATGAGTCATATTATGTCATGCTCCTCCTACACACAGTCCCAGGGTATGCTCAGTACACTGGCCATGCTTCCACAGTCAGCAGGAAATTAAGGAGAAGCAGAGATGCTCAATGTGTGTAGCAGGAGAACAGTATCAAAATCCAACACCTTCCTGGACACCAGATCAAGAAGATGTCTCCTCACTTCACCAAGAAAGCTGTCCAGAAACACAGCACTGAGTTTGAGGGCAGGGTTGCAAGGTGGAGAAGTGAGATGAATTCTCCCAGGGGTTGTTGCTGTTTCTATTCTGGGCAATGAGGGTGACCCTAGCACAGACCATGCTTTTGCTGGTGGGGTGCAGTCTTGCAGCACCTGAGCAGGCATGGATTGGTGACAGTAACAGGTTCTGTTGACTGTCCGGTGATCCCCAGGCAAAGTGAGGTGTTGAATCAGATCCAGGTCCATCCAGAAAGACCAGTCATGAAAAACAGCAGGAAATGGGGCCAGATACAGGACTGGAGAAGAGGTTTCCTTCAAGATTGGTCTGGGGCCATCCAGGACACAGAACTGGAGATAATTATATCCACAAAATAGCTCAGGGAAAGCCTAGGTGTGCAGAACTGAGCTGAAATGGGGTTCTTTGGTCCATGGCCAAGAAGGCATGGGTGGAAACCACAGGTGAGGCTGGTCAGGGCCATTAAAGCTTAGAATAGGGAACATGGTTATACCTCTGTAGCAACTGTCTGAAAGTAGTTCTTAATTTGTCTATGTTTCTCATCACCCCCAGCTCTCAAGAAACACCCCAAGACTTCATTCACTTCCCAGAGGGGTGCCTAATGCTGCAAAAGCTTCTTGGTCCACTTGTTCCTCTGAGTATGGCACAGAGACACAGTTTGGACAAGTGATTTGTACAGTGCCCCTCACACAGCACAAGTCTCCTTTCATTCCTTCTGTTGCATGCGCCTCAGCCCTCTCCTGCTGCAGTAGGAACTACGGACTTTAGAAGAGAGGCAGGTTGCTGGAGCCAGCCTCTGGGAGCTCCTGCTGGCATTGGTGGTATACACCAGTAGCTGGTAGGGCACGCCCTGGGGATTCCTTCCAACCCATTTTTCTAGAATACAATCTGCCTGTGAATGACTGTGGTCCACTCATTGAGAGATATATATTGCTGTGAACTTTTTCCTCCAGATAAACATACTGGGAGGAAAGGGAGAAAGCATCTGGGGACAGAAATACAGTAGTCAGTCATTATGAAAGACTTACATGCTGGTTTTAATTCTTCAAATATATATGAAGGAGAGATCCTGTATCCAGCTTTATCCTGCACTGCATCTATGTTCCCAGTCAACATTCAACAGAGGAGTCTGAGGAACACAGTCCTCCCAAATGAATGGAATAGAGGTCTTTGGGATACTTGCCTGCTGCCAATATGCAATGAATCAGTATCTCTTTCCAGGAAAGTCTAGGGGTAGGAGGAAAGAGACTAAGAGCTATTTCAAGCTATTCTTCTGAAAGCTATTCTCTATGAACTCTTCCTAACTTGTTGATGCGTCTCTCTCCCCATTTCCTTGCCCCAAATATCTCTTGCCTATGTTCTCCTGAGGAATTGAAGCCCAAGCGACCTCTTACCATTCTAGGTGTCAGCCTCACAGTAGGGTGGCTGTATTGGGACTACACAGCTTTGAAAGAGGAAAAGGGACTAGTCAAGGCCTTTCTTGTAAGTGGATGGCCAGGTTTTTATTTTCAGTTCTAAATTATCCATTGCATATACAAAACATCCTAGGAATTTCAAGGATGCGTAACTCTTCCTCTATAGGAACAGAGTGGAGAATTTTCTGTGTGTCTCTGTTCCCTGCTACAAAGACTCAGTGTGTGTGAAAAAGGATAACAGTGTTAGCTACTAGAGAGGACCATACCTGGAGATGACCTCAGTACAAATGTAGCAAGTGAATGCAGCCAGCTACTCCAAGAGGGACCTGGGCATGACCCTCTGTCTTCCAGAATCTTACACTGATTTGCTGACTCCACCAAATGGGGAGGAGAACACAATCCTGTCAGAAGATGCAACTCCATTTAAGTAAGACCACTGAAATTCCTCAGATTTATGCATTACAAAAAATGTTTTCAGTAACCTGACCGTTTAGGCAGATGTGTGCTGATATTGTCACTGAAATGTGCACCTGCCACTTGACCCAATCATCCTGTGCTGTAGTCTTTCCATTCCCCAAGTCTCTCTTTAAACTACTCAGTCTAGATCTGGTTTATAGTATAATATATCTTTGGTTGAGATTAAAGGCAGATGAAGATATTGCAAACAATACAATGCTTCTTGCTTGATTAATTCCATTCTTTTCCATGGGAACCTATTCCTTTGTTCAATCTAACCCTTGAGTTTCATAAATATAAGGAACTGAGATCAGCCAAGACTATG
>JAVJGI010000014.1:53884086-53942020 GCA_035590275.1 Ibycter americanus | reverse complement strand
TATGCATGCTTTTATATCTGCTCCAGCTGTATATAGTTTTCCTGCAGTTCATTGCTAGGTGGTTTTGTTTTGTTTGTGGGTTTTTTTCCCTTGTTTTCTTTTTTTCTAGTACATCTCCTTGTGCACTCACTCTCTGCCATTTCCTGAGTGACTATTCTAATTTCATAAGCAGCATCTTAAATTTTCCAAGCAGCCTTTTGTGATTAGAAGGAATGGCGATGGAGTTGATAGAACAAGGATTCTGAACAGAGCTCAGAGCGGAACCAAAAGAATACAGATTCCCACATTCATCATGTGCTTTTGCAATAGAGGCCTTGATGAATAGACCAGCAACTACAGAGGAAGGTCTTTCACTTAATACCAGAGAAAATACTTGGCATGCAGAACCACACAGCAGGGGAGAAACTAGGGTAAGGGATGAATCCCCCAGGGAGTTAACAAGTCCCTAGGACCTTTCTGATGTTATGTGCATCTCTGCTGTAGAATCACTCATCTGATAAAATAGCACTCATCTCCTGAAAGTAGACACACACTATGTGACTCAGTTGCCTACATACAGATACTAAGGGTTGTTTCAGGCACTGTCAGGTATCCTGCTTAGCTACTTATTGTTGATCTAGAAGAATGGTGACTTCCCGTAACACTTGTGTTGTAACTATCAGCCTCATATCTTATTATAGAGATATGCCTTGTATATCTTGGAAGGTGCTACATACCTATCAATATAGGCATAGAAGAATCCCACTCTAGTTGTCTTCCACTCTGGTGTTAACCAAAATTGGCTTGAATTTACATCCTGACAACATCTGTATTTAATGTGCATTTTCTGCATGGTCCACCTCTGGTTACCAGTGTTGATGGGTATCATAGATCTTCCTGCCCTTTGACATGGTTAGTTTATAATTGGGCTTGTTCTTTGTCATGGACAAAGAAATTTCACCAAATGACAATTAAGTTGAAATGAAGAGATGTTGCATCCAGATGAATATCCAAATGAACCTTTATCAGAAGCAAAATGTTCCTAAATTCCTTCCAGGTCTGACTATAAGATCCAGTATCTGTCTGGGAGAATGTGCAGTTCTGTCGATTATCTGACTGTCTGCTGTCCTTGACTTTCATAAATGGGATGATGATGGATGTTGATGAAGCACCTGCAAAGTCATGAGAAAAAATAACACACTGGTTGTCTGAAAGAGTTAAGGTGGGTTCTATTTTTCTTTTTTTCACAGATTGTGTCATAGCTTGAAGATACTCACTTGTATCCTTATGGAAGTGTGTACAAGAAGACTGACTTTCTAATGTTTCATACATAAAGAAGACTGACTTTCTAATGTTTCATACATAACAAAGCTATTTTCTTTCATATCTTTTTAGCTCATATTTTTTCTCATTTTTGGATTGCAATGTATTTATGTAATATTTTTCTATGTCTGTATTTTATTTGGAGTTGCTGTAAATCACACATCACATGGTTACAGTTATGATCATGTAAGTTTCAGCAAAGCAAACTCAGGTTTTGTTGCATCTCTCTAAGTGGTGTGTGATGATGATAAAATGAAAAATGACATTCTGATGTACATATGTTACTGACACCTAGATTTTATCCCAATATCCATAACCTGTTAATTAAATCTAATTTTTTCTAGACCGCTATATTGTGTCTAGTTAGCACAGAAGTACACGAGGGCATGTGTTTAGGCAAAATAATCAAGGACTGGCACATCCTTCCATCTGTAATTGAAACTAACCCTACCCAAAAGGTGTAGAAAAGAATGAGAGATCTGATATGAGTCCTTTCCTTTTAGTGCTAATCAAAATAAACTGAGGTGTGATGGAATTGGCACTGTTTCTACCAAAAATGTTCCAAGAACCGTTGAGACCAGTATCTTGGTCATAATGACCTTCAGTCAAAGTGACTTTCATTTGCAGAGAACTGGATAATAGATGCTTGTGCATCAGTCTAAGTCTACAGCATATTAATGCTCTATTCATTCGCTTCTGCAGCTTGTACCTTTCAGAAGATAAAGAGAACACTTCTTTTGCAGGTGTTTTCAATCTCCTTGTTTTCATGAGTGCATGTCTAGTGTTATGCAATCCTATCTCATGAAAGTTCAGAACATAAGTTGTAATGACTAGACTATGCTCTTTAATCTACACTTCATTACATGTTCTTTGATAGTTTTACAATCCTTTTGAATTATATACCTGCACAAGAAACATCTGTTTCTTCTTCCTCTTTTTTTTTTTTTTCAGTACATTGTGGTATATGTATTACAGTAACTGATTTACTTCCTGCTTTCTCCCTCTAAAGTGCATGTAAAAATATTTTATGGATCAAGAACAGTGGATGGTAGTACTATGAGGAGCAGAGTGAGCATCTGAGGGTCGCATTTTATTTCTGCCCCAATTGCTTCTACGTACAGGTCAAACCTGCGTTTATGGTATTTTCTTCAATATTTCCTGTAAATTTAATCTCTGCAGGGGGTAAAAGTTATTTCATTTTCCGCTGTCTTGCACACTGTTTTTCTAGAATCATGTGCTGACTTTGAGTGTATGTGACATCTCAAGTTTAACAGAACTCCTTTACTGGGATATCAAATTTCACACACTTATTAAAACCGAGTAAATGTTTCTTTCTTGAATACATATCAAATAAGAGTGTGTATCCTGAATAATTCCTGAATAGTAATATGTGTCTTAAGTTGAATACATATCGAAATAGAGTGTGTATCCTGAATAATTCCTGAATAATACTACATGTCTTGAAAGGAGCTTAATATTTTCTGCCATCAGTTGTTCACTGGTATTGGCAATATCTCCTGTAATTAAGGCTTTCTGGACCTTCCGTTAATGGTGACAAGCTTCATTCTTGCCAGAATTGAGTTATTCAGACTCAAAAATCTCTGAGTATTGGCTGTGGAATGAATTCCAGTTCAATTATTTATTTGGAAATATTCGGTCATAATGATTCCACTATATCTGAGAGACTAAATAAAATATACATTCATTCCCAAACATTTACAGCTTTTGCATTTACATCTTCTCTCGTGGGATCATCAGTCAAGTTTTGTTGTGAAGGGGCTCCACTGGGTGAAAACCTGCACTTTTAGTGACTTGCAATGTGTTCTTTTCTCCCCCACTGCAAGACTATAACCATGCCAAATTACATAACTTTGAGTATGCTTATGTGTTAGAAAGTTGCTTTTGTCACTTAACATTTCTGAAGAATCCATTCTCTTCAGGTTCTCCCTGTTATGGCTAAACTCTGCCTGCACCATTACAGTCAGGTAACTGACCGTGCTTCCTGCTTAACACGGTGCAAGTCCAAAACTTCCCTCTAGACTGTTTCCAAAACTACTGTTCTTAGGTATCCTTTGCATACCATAGTCTGAGCACCGCCAATGAAAACAAGTGGCTTTCATTTTTCTACAACAGTGGTGGCATCAGACAGCACAGGTTTGTGGCAGAGAAATAGTCCGATTCAAATGCAGTGGAAACAAATATCTTGTTGGGAAGGGAATTCACTGGTTAAAGGCATTGACTGATACCAAGACTGTGAAACTAGGGAAGAGGAAAGAAGAACTTGGAACCTGAAGGAAATATGGGGAAGACTGGAAACTGTTTGCCTGGAAAAGGGCATTCCATTCAAATGAAGTGACAAGGGAGGTGGTGGGACTGACAGGAAAATCAAACTTGTAAATGAGGAAAATTGCTGAGCAACCAGTGATAGAGCAAAATCTGATGAAAGGGAGTATATCAGCTGGTGTGGCAAATTGGCTTCGACATGAAGCTAGAAAGGAAAAGGTAAAGCAGTGGGAACAATGTGGGAGCTGAAAGAGAAGTGCATTAAAAGTGTTAATTTCTGAAACTAACGAAATGACTGAAAACAGAGGTCAAACAAAATCAATTACTATTGGGCTAAATGAGTACCAAAATGAGCACTAGAAAGGAGAATTATCTTCTGGAATTGGGGAGACAGTGGGATTGTCTAACTGCTACTATAGAGAATTTCTTGATTTCTTTCTCATGTTGTTATATCTTTTAGTTCAAACAGCAGAGTTTTTGCAGTAAATCTGAAATTTCAGGACCCACTGACAGTCCATGTAGGTAGCTGTATGAAAAATGAGGGAAAAAACCTATGGGATTTCTTTTTGTTCTGGGGTGGTTTTTTCCAGGTTTTTTTGTTGGGTTTTTTTTGGTTTTGTTTTTGTTGTTGGTTTTGGGGTTTTTTTTGGCAAAAAACTAATTGCAAAAAGCATAAGAGAAAAAATTTCTTAGAGCATTATTATCTGACTGAAAAGTCAACCAGTTAAAAAATAAAGTGTAAGAATCAAAGTTGCTTCTAATGTATTGATTTGGATCTTTTATTACATCTTCATTACTAATTAAGCACTGTGAGGGTATGTCCTGAGCTGCTGAAAAGAGATCATTTGCAAATCTATATTGTCAGAATGGCCCCTGGCAATTTCTGCCCTGAGCTGACCAGAACTTTCCAAACCCACTGCCATTCTCAGGCTGTAAGGCTGTATGAAGCAGAGACATGTAAGCAAATAGTCATTAAGGATACGGCCACCTTGTCTTGGAGGGCAAGAAGATTTACATTTTCCATGCCAGTTGGCTTTAGTGCTATGTAAGACTGCTATACACATTTAGTTTATGGGTATAGGAAAAACCTTGTTGTCTAGCCAAAGAGTTTTTAAAGTTCAAATTCACATACTACTTCTTTTTTTCCTCTGCCCAAATTCAATTGTAACTGTCCATTATCACAAGGTTAAGTAATATTACCTATCCTCAATAAATAATCTGTTGTATGTACAGCTCACCATGAAAGTGCTTCTAAAGTTTTCATTGTTAACAAACTGATTCAAGTTTATTTTTAATAATGAAACATGCTCAGAAAGACAAAGAAAAGTATATTTGCGGTAGTACTGATCAGACTAGTTTGTCAGATGTACATGACAAGCATGAAGAATCCCAAAGCCTTAGATGTCAGATCAGATTTAGAATCTGGAAGTTCCTTTATAGTACTTCGAATAAATCTGCTCCTCTGTTATGTGCTGTTTGTAACAGTGTCCTGTATGCCCTTACAAGGCGACAATCAATGACACCAATCTGCCTGAAAAAACTGAACCCAATTTGAATATGCCTGTAACAGTGACAGAAAGCGTGGATGGGACTCCATCTGCAAAGCTCAGAAATGGATTGGGAGCCTTCTTCTAAACTCAGCAAGGAATAATTGCTCATTGCTATCCAACTGAGTCTGTTACTTCAGAAGAAAAGAAATCTAATAATAGGTTTATCAATTACGCAGTAACTCTTCCCTATAGGCCTAACAGAGTTAGGCATCTAAATGCCTTTAAAAGTCTGCCTATACACTCAAGGTGGACAACAAACAAGGGCAGTTTCTATGACCAGATTATTGCTCAGTTTAAAAAAATTCCAAGTTTAACACTGTTTTCTTATGGTGCTATGAAAGAAATATAAAGGTTTTGGGGATCTGGACGGATTGGATTGATTGGCTGAGGCCAAATATATGAGATTCAGCAAGGCTCAGTGCCGGGTCCTGCACTTGGGTCACACCAGCCCCACACAGCGCTACAGGCCTGGGGCAGAGCGGCTGGAAAGCTGCCTGGTGGGAAAGGGCCTGGGGGTGCTGGCTGACGGACGGCTGAACACGAGCCAGCAGTGTGCCCAGGTGGCCAAGAAGGCCAACAGCATCCTGGCTTGTGTCAGCAACAGTGTGGCCAGCAGGACAAGGGCAGTGATTGTCCCCCTGTGCTCGGCACTGGTGAGGCCGCACCTCGAACCCTGTGTTCAGATTTGGGCCCCTCACTGCAAGGGGGACGTGGAGGTGCTGGAGCGTGTCCAGAGACGGGCAATGGAGCTGGTGAAGTGCCTGGAGCACAAGTCCTATGATGAGCCGTTGAGGGAACTGGGGTTGTTTAGCCTGGGGAAAAGGAGGCTGAGTGGGGACCTTATGGCTCTACAACTACCTGGGAGGCCGTAGGCAGGTGGTGTTTGTTCTTCTCCCAAGTGACAAGCAATAGGACAAGAGGAAATAGTCTCAAGTTGCACCAGGAGAGGTCTAGGTTGGCTATTAAGAAAAATTTCCTCACTGAAAGGTGAGGAAAGCGCTGGAACAGGCTGCCCAGGGAAGTGGTTGAGTCACCATCCCTGGAGGTATTTAAAAGACAGTGTAGATTTGGCACTGAGGGACATGGTTTAGTGGTGGACTTGGCAGTGTTAGGTTAATGGCTGGTCTCAATGATCTTAAGGGTCTTTCTCAACCTAAATGGTTCAATGATTCTATGCTTCTATGCTTTGGGGTTTTTTTCCCACAAAAAGTAGCAAAGACCAAGATAAATACAGGTAGGTAGATTACTTGAAAAGAGGGAAATCCAGATTCAATTATCTGCCCCAGATACAACAGGGACTTGAAGTTTAGCATCCATCAGTCCATACAGAGCCCTGCTTTGAAGCTATTGCTCTTCCAATTTCTGTCTCTTTTCTAAACCATTATGAAAACTCCAGTAATACAGTTTCTACCACGTTTTCATTCATAACAATAGCATTTACCATGGAGAATAACATTATCACAACCAAGGCAACATAGAAAATCTTAAACCACTTTTCTCAGAAAGTAATAGGGATGATAGGCCTACATCTCCCATAAAATGATCACTGATAACAGCTTTCTATAAAAAAAAATCTTGTTTCTCCTACTCATTATAGCTTGAGTAGTACTTAATTTCTTCAATAAATACATAAAAATATTTGCATGTGTATATTTCAGAAAATTAAGGAATGATTTTCCTGTTTATTTTAATTGTTGTATTGTTTTTACATTGCGTTTCAAAAGTTGTGTTGTGACACCTGCCTTACTATAGAAAAAAGTAACTTCTCATGTGTGAGCTATCATTTCCTCTGTCACACTGAATGATATTTTTCCAGGAAGAAAAGTAACAATTCATCTTCCTGACTGGTTAGCTTGTCCTGTAAGCAAGTCACAGGCTGAAATATCAGCAAGTTTGGAAGAAACTAGATTATGATTACATTTCCCTCAGGAACAGAGTGGTAAAACAGTCAACACGAGCAATACTGTTGCAGCTAAACCCCATAGAGCAATGGATTACCACGGCCATGACATCTTGAAAATCATAATGAAATGGCAGGGACTAATTCTCATTATCTTACTATTTCTGAGGTGGTTCATGATCTAAAAAATTCCAGTGAAAACTGATGTCTTTTTAAACAAAACAGATATTAAATGTAAGTAGATGTGCGGGCATCTAAGATGTGTTTTAATGCAAAAAGAAAAAAACACCCAAAGAACAAACAAACCACACAGCAGCAGTTGACAGATGCGTTGAAAACATTCACAACCCTAGACCCTCAACATAAAACTCAGAATCACTAAAGCATCTTCTTGCATTATCAGCCACTGAAGTGAGTTAATCAATTAACTTTCTTTCCCGTCGCCTTTAGGATGATGGAGTCATACTTCACTGTATCTCTAAGGTTACAGGAATGAGAAAAGACAAAGATTGTCCCAAATGGGGAATTGGGAAAAAAAATAATGCTGCACAAAACTTCTTTTTCTATACTCTAAAACTTCTATGATTTATTTTTTTTTATTAAGAAAGTCAATGTCTTGTTTTCAAAATATATGCTTCTTTAAAGAGGCAGAAAAAATGTTTTTCTTAGTTTGATTTTCCACAAAAGATGCATGGGCTCCCAAATTTTTTGTTTAAACTATGCCCAACACTTAGCCCATATTTTAGTGAAAACTGAGTTTTACATGATTTCCAATTTCATGCAAAATGTCTTTATATATATATATATACCTATATATATATATATGTCTCTCATATTTGTGATTGTAATGATGATTTTATTGAAATAAATAAAGAGAGCATGTTGGTTGAAAACACTGGCAGTTTGGGCATCATTTCAGAAAAGCACTTAAATGTGTGCTTAAAAGGAAAGTAACTTCATTCAAGACAGACAGTACACAGTGCATGAGACAATGTAGAAGACTGTCTCAAAAAGTAAAAGATCCCAAGAGCGTTAGAATTTGCCAAGAGAATAAAGCCTCAAAGTCAAGCAGATGGAAATCAGCCAAGGCTGAATGAACAGAGTTTTGGGGCAACTAAATTGTTTGGAAAGTTGTAATTGAACCTGCAAGACGTGTTTTAAAGTTTTTTTAAAAAAATATGTCTGGGATATTCTAGATGTGGTCATCAGTGTGGAGTCCTAGTAGCTGGAGGGGCTAGATAATAAGGCAACCTAAACAATCATGATTAATTGAATAGAAAATGGTTGTTCAATCTTCCTGCTAAAAAGAATCAGAGAGAATGAAATGAAGTAAGTGATTGTTAGATGCAAAACGTAGTAAGATGAAACAAAAACAAACAAACAAACAAAAAAACCACAAAAAAGAAAAGGAAGCATGTTCTCACACAAAGCATACATGAGCTGTGTGGAACACCTTGCCACATGATGTTGTGGACTTCACGAGTTACTGAAGTTCAAGAAGCAGCTGGGTAAACCTGCTGCAGGAAAGTCCGGCCGGAACTATTAAATACAAAAAGCTCAGCTTATTTGCTTTAACTTTGGCATTTATTGTCATTTCAGACACCCTAGAAACTTGCAGGTGGTTGTTAAACTTGAAAGAAACCTTTCCTTTCTTGACTAGAGCTGGTGAGATAAACCTGGGTACTTCAAAAGACACCAGGCATTCATGCTTATGCATCTGAATCCTGGATGTTTACTTTAGCATGAACTAAATCTCTCTCGACGTTCTACTGCCTTGTCTTGACTAGACAGTTCATTAACTATATGTCAGCCATTAACTGTAATTAAAGCTTAGACATCTAGCTCACATCTAAGCAGTTGCATGGCGACACGCAAATGAAAGTATATTAGTGTTTTGCTGAATACCAAAAGCAACTACTTCTGACTCAAGAAATCCCTGAGTTGCACACTGACAAGAACTGGGAAAATATTCCAGGAAATGATCAGTGATCGTTGAATTCTTGTTGTTTTTGTAAATCCTTACCTAAGGAGCTACTATTAGCTAGTGGAGACAGATGATAGGTAAAGTAGATGAGATGACTGATGGACTCTGAACTGTCTTAGTATAGCAATAAAGATGCCCTGATGTTGTTCTCTGGGAACATAGCATGCTGCGTATTGTTGGGAACTAAGATCAAGTCAGCATAGCAAAAAAAACCCAACAACAAAAAAATACACACACACACACACAAAAAAGAGGATGGCAATCCAATGAAACAATGAAATTCAGGTGAGATCAATAGAGAAGAAAAGGGTTTAAATGTCTGCTGTATGAAACAAGCTGTTCCTCCTGAAAGGATGAGAGGCTTGTTAAAATAAAGGATCTACTTGCTTTGGATAGTGCCCTGAATTATTTAATCTGCTTCATATAGAAAGCATGAACACATACAAAATATCAACGTGCTACTAAGTCTACATATCTGAAACAGATTATCTTCCCCATTCTGTCCTGTAAGTTACCTTGGTACTGAAATCCTTTGTGTCTTTACCTCACAGCTATTTCCAACACTTTCTTTCCATGTTCCTTCAGTCTCCATTTACACAGACCAAGAGCACAAATTTGATCACTGGCATAAGACTATCTGTCCTTGGTAATGGCTAGCACACTCCTCAGCATTATTTTGATCCACTTTTCCAGGCTTCCAGACGGAGCCTAGGAGTCATTTGAAGAAGAGAATACACCACAGGCTGTTCTCAACAAGCAAGGTGAGTGATGCCTTTTCCTTCTTGCGGTGAAAAGGGTTACCCATCTGACTTCAAAATACCTTGACATTCATCTTCTAATCAGGACCTATCATGTTTTATTTACTAATACAGATGTGTGTGGGGTTTTTCTCAGAAATTGTTAAAACCACTCCTCAAGCAAAGCTCCAAGCTGCCCTGGAGTACCACATATCGCAGGTTTATTATCCCTTTCTCTCTTACCTTTGTGAATTCCTTGTGCTTATTTTCACATTTACATTTTAACTATATGGCTCATCCGACCATGAGCTTCAGGTGGTTACATCAATCTTGGTGTTCATACAAAACCCCACTGTGTTTTCTATGAAGCAACTCATTCAGATGTAGATCCTGTGAATTCTTCTGCTGTAATCCTCTCTCCCCACAAGGGTAGACGGTTTTTAATAACAGCTGCATCATGATGCAGTACAAAGACAAGGTATTTCCTGTAAATAATTCATGGTTTCTCAGAAAAGTGTGCACCAAGAAAAGTTATAGCTTTATCTCTAGAAGTATAAAGAACAAACTCTTTGGGGAACCAACGTATTTTTATTCTTTTCTTGTAAATTGCCTAACTCACTGATGTCCACTGGAATGGAGTTGAAACAAATCAATGCAGTTGCTGTATTACAACACCAGTGTGTACACTTGGTTCTAGGTACTAATATGTATGATCCAATGATAAATTAGATCATTAATCTGTTAAATAGACTACCATTGACTATGAATACATTTTTGCAATCATCATGTGCATATTTGATAGTAGCAAATAAAACTTTATATTTCCAATGAGTTTTTAAGTGCAAAGAATGAGTTAAAATCTAAAAAACCTGACATAATGGAAGTAATTCTTCAGATTGCTACTAAGAACACTCTCATAAGCCACAGGTTGTTCACTCAAGAAATATCGGAATTTATGATTGGAAGATATAAGACAACTGTATTTAAATTCACACTAAAGGATCTGTTACGTGACCATTTCATTTTTTTCATTGTTTTTCCAAAGTTTCCAACTATATGCAATGGTTTCTATGGGCTTCTGTGTCCTAATGGTTAACAGGGTCTGTGACTGACTCTGCATGATAAATATATCTCATATGATTGCATGTAGCAAATATTTTAGAGAGTATTGTGCACAAAGGAAGTCACAATCCTTTTTTTGTCTGTTTTTGTCAATAGTTATTTAAACTGCATGCAGTTTTTAATTTCAGGAAGGTCTGCAACATGCCCATGCAAATGAAAAATTGCAAGCAGATATAACTGAAATTCTGAGATAGAAAATCCTAGTGAATTGCCTTCATTTGACCTTCATTTACACTACTAGAACAACGATTTTCTTTGAGAAATTATGTGGTTGGACTAATTAAGTGCACTTTTAGATCCACAGGGAACTTGGGTTACTGTTGCTTTCAAGGAATCAAACATTATCAGAAACGCTTAACATTTCTTTCTTTGTGAAAGTCACGTTATGGAAAAAGAGATTAAAAGAAGAAAAGGAGAAACAGTGTGGAGAAATAGCTAAATGGTATTTCCTCTAGAGAATATCAAGCCCGAACTGAAATAACAGGCAATTTAGAGTTAAGGAGCATTGCTCCTAACATTCAGTTGTATTATTGGTGTAGCTGACCCGTAGGCTATAACATACAGTCTTTTGCCCTTTAAAATAAGTAAGTTGTGTTTAAATAATGATATCTAGTGATTTAAATCCTTTGTGTGCTGGTTCCTGGCAACAAACCACCTATTAAGTCAACAGAGGAGCACCCCTAAAATGAGCTAGAGATTAATTCCAAAGGAAACAGAAAGCTTCAATTTACAACAAGGCTTAGCAGAGTATATGCAAAATTGCTTTTATTTTTTTCACTGCAAAATATAAATAGGCATAATACAGTAAGTTACAGGCAAAATTACATTAATTAATCTGTCATATGTTAGTTTACATAAAGATCCGGATGTTAAGCATAGAAAACAGATTTTGGAGATGAAAGTAACCAGTGAAAACTGACGGCATGTACATACGTGCCAAATTAATACAGAGGGTGGTAAACTTACTGGTCTTTGATATGTGTCATAAATATTTAAATAGTCTAAATATCCCCATTTAAAAAAATAGGTTTGCTTGACTTGTTAAAGGAGGAAAAACCTAATTTTAGATTGTACTTCATGTTTGGTTTTTTTGGTTTTTTTTCCTCCTGTATGCTGTATTGATTGTCCTGTTCAGTATGTAGGGTTAGGACATTTTAGAAACATTAAAGTCTGAACTTCTTTCATCAAACAGAACTGTGAAAATAAATGTGCCCAATGGATAAAATCTTTAGAACAGATTTAAATTTAATGCCTCCCCAAAAGTTACCAGAAATTACTAAACCTAAAAAAACCCCAAGTACACTTAAACAGACATTGTGCAATTATCATCTCATATCAGATGCACAGAGGGGACTTCCTCCCTATCTTTCCTAGATATATGTCAGTACTACCTACACAATGCACAGAGGCACAGACATGCCATCAGAAGGAATTCAGGGATGTACTTTTTGCGTCTGTGCAAGCTTTTTCAGGGACATACAAAATTACTTATACTTTGTCTCCTGTATCACCAAAAAGCAATAGTTGTTTTATGCTTAGAGTATGTGTGTATGCTGAGTGAATGAAATCTATGAGAGTACGAGTGTGAAAAATCAATCAATTTACACATTCTGTGAGGAAAAAAGAAATCACCTTCCTTTTCTAGAAGACCTTGCTTTGAGTTTGATTACACTAGTTTTGCTACAATTCCTCTGTGAGCTACCATAATATATTTGAAGATTATCACAGCACCTTCCAGGTTTTTCCTTCTCTGACTCTCCAGCTGAAATGTTTTCATTTTTTCCTATAGGTCATGTTTTCTAGAGCTTGTTGGTTCCTTTTGGACAATTATCAATATTCCCATGCCCTGTCCAGCCTATGCCCATTCCTAAAATCACGCTACACTAGACTCAGAATAGTGGAAGGCGAGATGGATAAAAAACCATCTGGGTGACTGGGCTAATGGGTCACACCCTACCTGGAGGCCGGTAACAAGTGGAGACCTGCAGAGACCCTGCTTTGAGCAGGAGGTTTAACTACAGATCCCTTCCAATCTGAATTATTCTATCTTTCTTTGGATGAGTGCTCAAGGTAAGGAATTGGAAGGGAAGGAAAGAAGGTGAAAACTCTTTTAAAAAAAAGTTTGTATGCCATTGTGGTTTGTATTTCCCAACAGAGAAGCTGTTTCTTCATAATACAACAATAAATGTTGGCAAATGTTCATTTTGCAGCCCATAATAACCCTCAAGTCCTTTTCTGCAGAACCTGTTATTTCCCATTTTGCACTTGTATCATAGTTTGTCCCTGCCTAAGTACAATCCTTTTCTGCTACTGAGTTATATTTTACTTAAGCATATTAAACCAGCAGGTCAATTTGTCTAAAAAATTTTATCTTATCTTCCAAAGTACTTGCAGGCCTAGAATTTCATAACATCTGAAAATTTAATAAAGATGCTCTTTCTTCCACTGTCATCAGTGAAAAATATTGCCGAGATTGGGATAGACTTTTGTGATATCACACAATAAATATCTTTTCACTCTGACAACAAGCCACAGTTAATTCTTTCCCAGAACTGTTTTCCACCAGTTTCATGTTCATGATACAGTTGTTTAATCTGGACAGTATTTCCCTTGATTGTTTGTAAGACTGTCATGTGATAACTTCTAAACCCCTTCTAAAATAAAGATGTACAACAACACTACTTTCCCTCTATCCATAGCATGCATTAAAATGTAATGGATATTTAATTGGAGAGCTCTAGTTTCTGCCCATATTTACATTGTTGCCAATTACAGAGTGGCAGAGTTCAGTATTCCTGGAAATTCATGCTTTCTGGAGGTATTTAATGGAATTCTAAATTGCACAATTATTTGATATGGTAAAGATTAATTGAAAGTACTGCCTGTCTCTTTGAATTAAAACCAATTTATCAGTACAGAGTGCTGACACTCATTCACTTCATATTCAGTTTTCACTTGCAACTGACTGTATTTTTCTCTACAAAATACTTCCAATTTAACGTATTGCGTGAATCAGTACTGAGATGTAACTCAAAGTGATATTTTTGCTATGATGTGTGCTCTTCTTAACAGTGAAAAAGTTTGGTTGTGCAGAGTACTAGAAGTAAAGAATACCAATAAATTCTACTGACACTATGTTGGTACCAGCACCCAAGGATAAACTACCATTTATATTAGAGGTACTCCAAGGAAAGTAAAAATACAAAAGACAGAGTTCCTATAAACTCATTTAGCTGCAGGATCTTTGGCTAAAGGCCTGAAAAAACTTCCTTCTATTACACTAAAGTCTGAATTATTTTATCATACAATGTGATGTCATATTCTGTCAATGATGAGGTCCTATGTGTCATTTTTCCCAGCTGTGTTAATATCCCTGAAGATTCAAAGACATCACACGACATAACACTTGATGTCCATGTGCACCATCAGCTGCAGTGCCAGCTGGCACTCAGAAGCAGCTGGAGGAAAGAGCAAGAGTGTGCTTTCAGTCTTTTTCTTATCTACTCATGCAACACTGAAGGTAACGTCAGCAGTAACAGAGAAAAGGAGGCTGTAACTCAATGCAATGTTTTGCTAAAAAAAATCCATAATCTTTAAAGAACACACAAAAGATACTGTAAAACTAGGTGGTGACTCTAAGCAGAGCCATAGATAGCGAGTGAACTGCATCATTACTGATGCAGCTGTACTTCAGAGAGACTTTACTGAGGCTTTCTTTTTCCACTCAAACTTTGGCACAAGGAAGCCATTTGCTGCTGGATTAAAATGAAAGGCAGAAGGGACAGAGCCTGACTATTCCCTGGCCTGCTCCATGTCACTTTGGTAGGGATCTCAGGGCATCATGCCTATAGCCCAGCCCTACACTCTCAGATGAAGATGCTACAATGAGCTGAGTCTTACTGGCCAGCAATGTTGCTAGCACATTTTCCCAGAGCTCCAGCTCTGCTGGAGCCATCTGCAGCTTACCAGAGCTGTGTCCTACCCTATTTTGCTAGACTTTCAAATGCTGCACAGACTGGGAAAGGATACTGGCAGGCAAGGGAAAATTCCTTACCTTCCTGCCTAGGCATATCCAAATGAGAATTTCATGCTTTCAGAAAAGCTTCCTGGGGAAAACTGCCGTCATAGAAAGAACAGGATGAAAATTTTACACTTTGCAACTGTTGGCAGCTTGCCTTGTCTGGTAACGCAGGATCTCCCAGACTTTGCATGGGGACTCATTCTCTGTGGTAATGAAAAAATGTGAGAAGCTGCGTCCTAAACATATGCATTTTTTAGAAGAATGCTGGGAGTTCTGCTAGTAAAAATACCAAAATAAGTGGCTTATTTTAGGAGATTGTTAAAAAATATGGCAGCAGAACAGTTTAATTTTTCTTCTTGTTTTCAGTCTGTTTCTCTTTAAGAGTTGGCAAGCACAGAACTACAATTATTTTTTTTCATTCAAAGAACACAGATACTTCTGTGTTTGCTTCCTCCTAAGTAAAAATGATCCCACAAGAAAGGAAAAAGATGCTCCTTTTGCTTCATTTTCAATGAATGGTTTGCTTATGCTTTGCTAGAAGGAGGTCAATGCCTGCCCCAGGGAGCCCAGTCTTACAGTGCAAGAAACATGAATCTGAACAAGGTGGATAACAAGGGCAAAGGTACCTGAAAGAATGTACTTTTCTGCTGCTCATGGGATCCATTTTGCAGCTCAGCATTCACACATCACAGGGTGCTGACACCTATAGGAATTCAGTTAATGATGTGGGTTTTTAAAAATTCACTTACTGGTAAAGACAATGATATACTCAATAAAAAAAGAAAAATTACTATTAAAAGTCTGTTCTCAATGTAAGGTAAAAAAAAAAAAAAAGAAAAAGTTAGATATATATATCTGCTTTGTACTGTTCAGTTTCCCTATTAACAAGAAAATGGAGAATGCTGTCATTTCATCTTTGTTAGGTCTCTACTGATCAGCTGCAACAGCTATAAGCATTTCATAGTGTAACTTGGAGATAATCAAAACCATTTAAATTTTTCTGCAAACCCTTTTGAGAAGGTGAGGACATTAAAAAGCACACCACTGAATTTTCCCTAGTTTTTTGAGGGACCACAATGAAAATCCTTATCCTCTTATTATCCTTCCATCCCAGTCCTTGTTCTATTTCTGACACATCAGTAAGTGGAAAACCTCCAAAATCTTGTCAAGATGTGAAACCACATCCATCCACCCAGTGGTCAGGGCGCTTCTGTGTATTCCTTCCACAGGAGCCTCATTCACCTCTAAGGTTCATGGGCAAGATGCAACTCTGTGGGCGGTCTGCTGCCTTCCTGTCCCATAGGACAGGGAAAGCTAGTTCCATAGCAGAAAACCACTAAAGCTGTGACACTATATAACACCACAGAGTGTTTTTGGAATCGTTTTTAAAGTCAGGCTTGACTTTTCAGAGCTAGCTGGTGCAATACAGTTGTGTCCTGACAACATTTAAAGACAAAGCATTAGACAGTTCATCCCATACCTCAGTCTCCTGACCAAAAGAGCTAACTGAGTCACACCAGATACAAGCACTGCAACTGATGCAAAATTAAGGTTTGATTTACACTTAAATGATTACTGCATCCAGTCCTGGGGTCTCCAGTACAAGACAGACACAGAACTTATAGAATGGGTCCAGAGGAGGGCCACAAAAAAGATCAGAGAACTGGAGCACCTTTCTTATGAAGAAAGGCTGAGAGGGTTGGGGTTGTTCAGCCTGGAGAAAAGAAGGCTCCAGGGACACCTTATTGCACCTTTTAATACTTCCAGGTGGCTTATAAGAAAGATGGAGAAAGACTTTTTACCTGGACCTGTAATGACAGTACAAGTGCAAATGGTTTTAAACTGAAAGTGGGTAGATTTACATTGGACATAAGGATGACATTTTTTACCATGAAGGTGATGAGGCACTGGAACAGGTTGCCCAGAGAAGTTGTGGATGCCCCATCCCTGGAAGTGTTGAAGGCCAGGCTGGATGGGACTTTGAGCAACCTGGTCTAGTGGAATGTGTCCCTGTTCATGGCAGGGGGGTTGGACTAGATGATCTTTAAAGGTTCCTTCCAACCCAAACTATTTGACTCTATGATTCTGTGATTCTATAAATATAGTGTCATAGACATACTCCATGAATGCAGTAAGAAATAAGGATTTGTTTAATAGAATAAACTAGACTATTTCATTTAGAAGGGACCTGCAATGATCATCTAGTCCAACTGCCAACAATATTTTCCTGGATTCCAATGTCAGTTACTTGTGGGAAAGAACATGTAACCCAGACTCTGTTTCCAGTAGCCGTTGGATAAAATGCTAATGCTGCAATGGGAGAAGGGAGGCCTTGCTGCAGTAGGTTATTGTCCTTACTGCCAATCCCTCACCTCTCTATCTGCTCTTCTGGGCCATTTCCCTCTGTGCATTCATATATAGCTTCAGCAAACAAGTGCTAAAAAACTTTGAGGGCACGTCTTTTTGAATCCCACAGGTAGAAGAGGGAACAGCCTCCTGGATTCCCATTCAGTGCTCTTCCCCTCAGTTTAGTATACAGAGGGAATGTTACTAATGTTTTTAAGACCTTGCCATTTCCCACCTTTTAAACAGAAGCCTCAAACCAGCTGAAGACATGAAATCTTTTGGCAGTAAACGCATATGTGACTTAAGTTCTACTGCCTATATTAGGAAACACATCCCTCTCCTCGTTGTTCTTGCTGCTGTCATTTACAGTTCATCTTGCAGCAACCTAGCTGCTGAAAGTCTGCTAGAAAAGGCATAGTTCCCCCCATTCCTTTCATTAAGAACCCTGGTGCCTAAAATGGGCCTAAGAGGAGCCAGATGTAAAAGGTCTGATATTTAGAACAACCCCCAGCTCACTTTTATCTGAATGAAGGTTACACATTTAAGTATGAGCCATGAGCATAACCCAGGACAGACAAGAAAAGAAGGAAGCATCCTCAGATGGCACACTAGGTAAGTGGCATGAATCACCCTGTAGCTCCATCTCATTTTTTTCTATTATCAATGGCTTATCAGTGTAGACTGAGGTTACTAATGGTAGAAGACTGAAGGTGGGTGAGGTGAATCTCTTACCAATGTCACAGAACCAATCTTTGTGGATCTCACCCTGACTGTTTAGTGCTTTAACCATCCAATTAAATTGGACTTGGCTAGTACAGACCTCTTCGTTTTTAAGACCATTGCTTGCAAAATCTGAATTATTATTCATGTGTGTTTTAAGACACGCTTAACATGGCATGCAAACAAAACAGATGCGAATACAGAAGTGTAGCAGTATCCTGTTATCCCTCCAGAAGTTCCCCACCACTGGAGTTATACTACATTCACCCATATCATTTTAAGCTCACAGGAAAGAAACTATTTTGAAACAACATCTGATAAGGATCTAAGAAAGAATAGTGAAGTGAACAGTTTGCAGGTGATGGTTAATGTGGCAAGACTGAAAAAGCTAATAGGTGTTATAATTGAACAGGGGGAAAAAGTGTATCTAGTGATATTTTTAGGAAAATCCTGTTAGATTTCTATATACACCTCAATATGAGAGAAGGTTACTTAGCAAAGTAAACCTTTAAAGTGCAAGGACATTGGATTATTGGCAATGAGATATCAGGATAAACTGGCTTAATACCTTGGAAAAGCTTCCTCACTTATGGAAAGGTGGGAAGGGCAGAACAATGAATATAGTGTAAGTTTCACCCCAGTTCTATTTGAAAAACAGATGTAACCTTCTTGTAGGCTGATGCAACAGAAAGATGCCAGGTGGGTAGTCTCGAGTGCTGCTAATGCTTGGGATGCTGCACAACTGAGGTTTGATTCCTGCTCCCGATTACACAAGCGTAAGCACAGAATAATTGCAGAAAAGTTCACAGCTGCTGTTAATTTAGCTGAATCAGGCTGTATTTACTGAGACCCAAGGCAGGGTTATTATACTGCTAGTTCTCCTACTCCACTAGAATTTTCAGCTTTTCTCCACGTCTCTCAAAATCGTAGAAGATTTTTGAGATAACAGAGAACTCTGGGGGTGAGCACTGTCTAAGGAATCGATACTTGCTACCACAAAATAAGTCATAAAACCTTCCAAAAAGGCTGATTTCTCAGAGGAAGTGTTTGCCCTTTTGAAATTATTTGTCATTTCTCTTTTGATTTCTTTGGATTTCACTCCCAGGATATCCTTTTCACAATAGCAGAACCTTTGAAGGAACTGTTGTATAAATTGTTTAATTAAATCCAGGATCATGAAACCTGGATATTGTAAGACCATATATATATTTTGGAAGCTCAGTTTTTCCTTCAGTGACATAGTATTTTTGCTCCAGAAAATTGTTCAGGATGTGAAGAGCTTTACCTCAATGTTTCAGGAAAGCCTGGTTACATATTTTTAAATACCAAATGATCCTTTGGAATATTTGATATTCCTGAAACTTGTATTTATCGTTTAACAGTGAAATGGCATCTGAAACAACCAAGAAAGAGCTTTAACTTGTCTACCCAAGTTATTTAAAAATTATAGATAATTTACTCAGTCAAGATGAATTTACCTTTTTTTTTAACCTTTCATCCTTTACTTTTGTGTCATCTGCTGAAAACTGTTTATTTTAAACTAAACCTTGAAGTGATTACTCAAGATTCAGATCAATTACTTTTAATTTCAAAGCCAATACAAAGCTTCTTTCAGCACTGTGAGACAAAATTGAGTTTTGCTTTCCCCAACATGAAGGCAAAATAAGCTTTTTTCTCCTCTTCTTGGAAACAAAGTACGAATCTGTGGCTGCAGACCAGGCATAGAGCTGAAGTGGGTGGTCAATGGTGAAGGATGGCTGAAAGGAATCAGGCAGATTTCAAGAGGTGCTTGGCCAGGCTGGGAAGCTGCTGTGAAGACTGAGGATATTCATGGCAGGGAAAGAGGGCATTGGTCCCTGGGGACACCAAGCCTACCCTGGGACCTCTGTCCATAGCCCAGGGGCTCCTTTAAGCTCCGCCTGGGCCCCTGGTCCTTCCAGTCCACCAAGACACCCATCAAGATGCTTGTGTATTGTCCTTGGCAGCAGCAGCAAAGTCAAAAAAACCATGTCAATGGGAAACAGATCAGCTCTTTAGGCATGGGCAGTGCTAAAACATCTCATACCTGAAGCTTCTGGCAAAGGCAAAAGGGGCAGCTTTGGGGCAAGATTCCTGCTATTGACATAACGTATGTCTTGGTATCAGCTAAATGAATGTAACTATGGGAAAGTCAACATTTCCAAAAGGTTGTTGTTTCCAATGTTCATATTTGAAATAGAGGTTTGCAGCAGAAAAGAGTGCACTCAGAACTTCTAAAAAAATATATGTTGAACAGCTTATTTTTAGTGGCGACTCATTTATTTGATGGTAGAACACTTTTATGTATTCTACTTGTTTTCCTGAGGGTACTTCCCTAAAGGTAGAAGATTTATACCTGTGTTCCCTGTAAACAGTGCTTTCTTAATCAGCCTCTTGCTGGGGTTGGAGGTGGGGGAGAGTGGGCAATGCAGGGAGGGGGAAAATGTTGCCTGCTTTAATGCAAACAGCAAGATTTCTGAAAGTACAAAACCCAAATACCAACCCAATCAATACTAGGAAAATGAACCAAGAAATCATGCCCAAAATCAACGGAGGGAGTTAACTCTTCACAACCTCAAAGTGAATCCACTCATAGTATTCTAATTGTGCATTGTATCCTGGAGCGGTTAATTCACAAAGAAAATGTGCTACTGAAGTAGGTATGTTATATTGCAAGTAATGCTCTTTGCCCAATTGGTTTACACAATACAGTCTTCAAACTGTACTGATAAAACCAACGTTTCTATAAATGTACCACTTCCATAGGAAGCTCAGTCCTAGGTGTTATTTCCTTAACACGGGGCTTGGGAGCTGCCTTTGCTATTTACATTTACTGACCACGGCGGACAGTGCTAAAAGGTTAGAGCATGCGATCACTGCCCAGTCGCTGCTGGCATCTCCTCTGAAGGTTCCCTCCAGCTCCTTCCTGACTGCAGCTGTGAAGGAGTCCTCTGTTACAGACTGTGCTGCTGCATTGCTCGTGGTCTTCTATCAATGTGGGCTGTGTGTCCTCTCCAAATTTATAACTTCTGCCCGCTTCAAAATTAACTAAAGTAATCATACTCAACATTTCCTTGGGTGTTCAGGCACATTCTGCAACGTTTTGATATTTGCTTTTCTTCCTCACATATTGACGTCAATTCCATCACTTTAATACTTGCTCTGGCACTGCAGTATTCACTGCACAAATTGACTCTTGTGACACTTTCATCCCATTGCTCTGGTCTCTGCCTTATTCTCCAGCACTTGCCAAAACCTTATATGACCCCATGGATTGATCTGCTTGCCTGTCTGATTTTAATGCTCCCAAAAGCTATATATAAGTGCTTTATATATGTCATATTCTCAGGAATCTCAACACATGCTACCTGCTTCATGTACTTGACTATTTTGATCTGATTCATTCCACATATTTGTGGGACCTAACATAGATCCCTCAAGCAGGAATGTAGTCACCCCTGACTCCATTTATATTTAATGGGAGGTAGTAAAGACCTTACCAGAGCAAATTAGGATACTGTAAAAAAAAATATGTTTCAGGCAACAGTGCATTTTGTTTCTCCATTGCCTATATAAGAACCTAATGTGATTGCAATCCTAAGTGAAATCCCTATGGTAAAGTGGTATGAATGCACTAGTTACTGCTTGATTTCGATTTTCTTCTGATCTTCATATGATGAGGAAAGACCTTTATATGCTCAGACCTAAGCTACATATCCATGAGGAAGGACTATGCTTCTTTGGTTAGGGATTTTCTTTGCAGATGTCATCCCATATGCCAAAAAAATACTGGAAGTGTATCATCTCATTTGAGACATCTCAAGCAGGTTTCTATAATCTATCCTGATAATGCATCAGTACATGAATAATAAGAATACAGTATAATATGCATAATAGTATATTCACAGATGTATTACTTGTTCCTACTTTACTTGCATTAATATTGGCATTTATATCCCTATTTGTCTTAGCAATAAAAATTAAAAAACTGCATATAAACATGTGGGATTTTTATACTGTCACATAAAGGAAAGAGAATAAGCATCTATCATGGATTTATGTTATATTTTTGTACTGCAAAAAGCAGAAGCTGATTCAACTTAAAGTAAAACATTTTCAGGTACATTAATGCCAGATATGAAAGTCACAACAGTTTATACAATATTCCTAGTAGAGATTTTGATGACACTATATCTTCTTGAAGAAATAGTGTGGGAAGAATTTACCTGAATATATATTTCCTGGAGCAATCTCACCACATTACTACGTTTAGATCATGTGTGAATACACTCGGACACTTGAGTCTGAAGTGTGTTTAATAATGTGTAATGCCATTGTTTTTCAAAACAACAAGGCTGGACAAATAGAAGAGGAAAATGAGTTCTCTGGTTCATAGCCAGAGAAAAACTTGTTTTATATAATCTACACAAACCTAGGAATCAATGCATATATATGCACAGGGATACTCTTCGGTTCATTTCCTTTTTTTAATTCCATTTATGAATTTATATTTTCTTTTGCTAAAAGCAAGATAGCTACCATAAACTGCCAGTCTAAATGCAAAGTGTCATTGGACATCTGCTTTGTTTCATTGCCTGACTGCCAGTGTGCATTGAAGCCTATCCACTCTTATCCGAAGCATTGATTTATATTCAGGAAGTATAGGAACCATCTCAGGCTGTTAGACTTAGGAACTTAGCTCTTCCTTTCTTTTCTAAATAGATCTGTTTGGCAAGTTACAAGCAGCCCAGAAATATCTTGTTAGTAGAAAACAGTTGGCAAATTTGAGTTCAAATCCCCAGCCAGAATGTCATTAATGCTGTTCAGTGAGAATGGCAGAGACTCACAAAGAAATGATCAGGCCAGCAAAGTGTGGAGGCTCTTCAGTTCCCTTTGAATGCAGTGGAAAAACAAGTTACTCGGCAGATCACTAGAAATATTCAATACATAACAGATAAAGCCCAAATGGAGGAATCTGCAATGGTCTGGTGACCCATTTTACTTGTGCTGAGATTGTTTGTTTCTTGGTACCCCTCAAATGAGCTTCCAAAAAAGTAGAGAACAATCCCAGTTTAATTAGTAAGTCAGCACCACAAAGGAGTAAGCTTTTTAGAAAATGTATAAAATGAGTACTTCTGATCCTTTTGCCAATCTATTAGTTATCCAATTAAAAAAAAAAAATGCCAGGGTGATACTTCATTAGAGCTTAAAAGCAGCAAAGAGAAAACTGCAAAAGAAAAAAAAAATCTTGCCTTGAAAATCAAAGACAAAACATAAAAGTAGTTTTGCAAAATAACATTAATGTTCATGAAATATGCTTAAAGTGGAAATTGCTTTGGGAAGTTGGGAAATGTTCACATAGTGCTGGATGTCACACATGAGATGCAAAGCACAACACAGTTTAAAAAGACATGATGGGTCAAGAGCAGAGTTAAAGTGAGCACAGTACTAAAAGAGTGTGGAAAAAAAACCACTGAAAGGCCCTGAAAAAGATATTTTACTTGGTAACTGCAAGATCTTTTTCCATTTTCGGTATTGCTTTTGGTTACCAGCCCCTTCAACCTTTTTCAAAACAAACAACAGAAGAAGCATTTTAATATAGGATTACTCACATTGGACATATTTCAAGACAGGTGTTTTCTGCTTTGTGTATTTTGGGAAGGAGGGTGTTTCAGCAGGATTTTCAAACCAAAGAATATAATTTAAGAGCTTCTTTTTTGGAGAGGAAAATTTTGGAACATTTTCCCTTTTGCATTAGTTATAATAACTTGAAATTAATATAATGGAGAGGTGATGGTTTTTGCACATCCAGATTCACTAGGATTCTGTGAAATAACTAAAACTCAATGACTGAGGGCAGCTTCTGATTCTGGCTATCTTTTTTTTTCGACTGTAGCAGCTGGCACGATAATAGATATTCCTCCTACGGCCTCTCTTGCATTTGTGTTTATATTATCACAGCTAAAACAACACCACTATTAGAAAATATTATTGTGCTGAGGAAGTTATTCAGATCCTTCCTGTGTTACGCTATGTAACCATACATCATTGTAAGCAACAGGCCCTGGTGTAATTTCACCAGCTGAGCATCGCTTGTAGCTGTTAAGGGCTTGGGCAAAAGGGGCTCTGAGGCTCCTGCAGGGAGCACCTGACCTGCCAGCCCCTAGCCAGCTGCATCGGCTCTGCAGCAGAGGTGAAGGGAGCACTGGCTGGAGGGCACACAAGATGACCTGCCGGTCATGTCAGAGCTTGCCATAGCTCCTGCTCGCTTCAGATCAGCCAGCCTCCTGCTCCTGCAGCCCTGCCTTCTCAGTGGGGGCAAGGGCATGCAGGTCCTGCTCCTCCTGCCTTGCACCAGTGCAGGGAGTGGAACCAGTGCATGGGCTCCACTATGGGGCTGGGACTATCCATAGTCATCATTATTTACTGGGAAATCGTTAATTACTGGTGAATTATAAATGCTTGATAAATTTTCCATTAATTATTGGTAGATGACCTGGCATAGTTTTGGCCCATGAAACTAGCTGTCCCTCAGGAATGGCTAGGCACAGGGAAGGGTCAAGTAAGTCACCCGCTCCTGACAGCAGCTTGAGTACAACCATCCTCTTCCGATAAAGAGCTGTACGGGATGTGAGGCACCATGGCACTTAACTCAGAGATGGTGCTGGTGTAGTCTAGGTGCAGCCAAAGCAAGGATGAGTCTAGCTAGGACTATGGCTGGATGAAGAGGCTCCAGGTTTCCATAACAATAATAAAACCCCCATGCTTCACACCAGAAAATCGACACTGAATTAACGCGTGCTGGTTTTAGAATAACAATCTCTCTGTGTCGTGCGTACAGCACACATTACGTTGTGAGACAAACTTCTGAAATGAATTTGTAGATGGCTGTACTGTGCCACCTGGAGTTTTAATAAACGAAACCAAATTATTTTCTCTCCATCTCATATCATTTTATTTATGAATAAAGTATTCAGATTTTAAGCAAGAGTTTACTTTATGAATCATGGATCAGGAATTCATGAATAGATTTGCAAGTGTTCCGAGGAAGGCTCATCAGCTATCCAGAAAGCACTATTAACTGTGTAATTTGTCAGTATATTTTGGATGCTGGAAAAAGGAGAAAAAAAAGAGGTAGAGATGGGTGCAAGAGCATTACAGAAGTGGGTCTTCACGAATATTTTAGAATGTTGATATTGTAGGTAAGAGTCACGAGCACTACCACTGCAAAGAAATCCACAATAATGACATTCAGCTCCCTTTTTTTTGCTCCCTTTCTTCCCTTTTGCTTCTGCCTGCCTGAACAGCTATATTGGCTGTTGCACAGCTTTACTATATCTTTAGAATTCTGTCTGGCTCAAGTACATTTAAATAGATAGGTCTGAGGCTGAGGTATTGCTATGCTGCTCCTGGTACAATTGCCCCTCTTTAGGGAACACTTACTCCTTTTCATCCTGCCTTTTTGTCTGGGAAAACCACTAGCTGAGAAGACTTCCGTGGTGAAAATGTGTCTATAGATTTTTATTTTATACAGAAAGAGCAAATGGCTACAGCTATTCTGTCAGTTAAAATACTTGTAGTTTTACAACACAGAAATGTTGCAAGTACAAAAATGTCAATATAAATCACATTCATTTCCTTAATAACAAACAGAATATTGCCATTGTAGCCACCTGAAGAAAGATTCCTACTTTAGCAGTATGAATGGCTCTTGAAATTGATAAAGGCTTTCCAAGATAAGAAAGTTTTCAGCTGAACCTGGAAGAAATCCATCTATTCAGAAAATGAATATGGTTTTCAGCTTTGCCTATCTAGTAAACAAAGAAAAGGAACTACGCAATATGCAGGGATCTACAAGCATAAAGCAATATATCCATGACAATGCTATGAGAATCAAAAACTGTTACTTGAACTGTCAGTTTACATATTCTATTCCTTTTTCTCCTTATGAAAGCCAAATTACTGCTAGTATCAGTAGTTTCAGAAGAAACTTAAAAAAAACCCCACTAGATTGAATTTAATTTCTTCCTGCTAAGATAGTAGGTTAATTTATGCGAAAGTAAAAGTGCAAAAAACTTACATACAGAAACAACATTTTTAAATATGGAAGCTTTTTGAAGTTCAGCTACTGCTGAATAGTCTAACCATACCATGTATTACTGCATGTGGACAAAAACCTTGAACACCAACACCTGCTTGCAATATGGCTTAGTATTAAATGAGACCAGTGAGTCAGCTGTGTGGGTTGCCATATGGAGTCTCATGTGTTTACTGACATGGATATAAAAGAAGAAATACTACTGTATCCACTATAAATGTCTCAATTTGAGTTGTTGTTTTTGTTCAACACTGTACAGTTTTAGTCCCTGGCCATGAATCTACCTCATCTTTCTTGGTATGTGGTCCTGAATGAGATGGCATAGCAAGGCAAAAATACCCCGTGGGGCAACAGTTTGTGTCCTGTCCCAAGTACTGAGGTCTGATTATTGGGGTCAGAGCACCAATTTCTTCTCACAGGCAACCATACTCTCCTTTCTTAAGGGAAGTACTTGCAAGAATGTATGGATAGGTGACTTAGTAAAGTTTTAAAAATAAAAGAATTTTCAGTAAATGTGAAGGGTTTTTTTTGGTTTTTGGGTTTTTTTAATTTGAATTGTAATTTAAATGGAAATCATTAAAAGAGCATAGGTTACAAGATAAAAGAGTTAGACATAGGCCAGGAAATGTGTCCTATGACTTCTATCAGCATCTTTGTAGATGATTATCTGGGAAATGTAAGAAGAAACACTACTTCACCTATTAAAAATTATCAAAGTGTACCTGGAAACCTAGAAAGGGTATGAAACTTCACAGCTGATCAAAAGATGTGCATGGATTCAAGATCACTCTGTAGAACAATGAAGAAGAGGTGCTGCTTCATTACCAGCTATTGAAGACAGTCTCTGATCATATGTAGGACAAATGCTCATTAATGTTACATAGTAGAGAAGTTCTGGCTTACATGAACAGCAAAGCCTATGGGATATGGAGAGAATACAGTGAGTTACAAGGATGCTAAGCTATCCTTCCCAGTACACGTGCATCTGAAGCAACCTCTGAGCCAGCTAACACATGCTGCTATAATGCAGAAAAGAGAAACAAAGAGATGTATCTGAAAACACTAAGCAAATCGGGATGAAAGTACCAGTCCTAAAATCTTACATCCTTCCAACGCACCCCTAGACACCACGAAGTAGCTTAGAAAGAAGTGTAAAAGTAGTTCTGAGCCAAAGCCAGTAGCCCTTAACACTTGGGTCAGTAACCTCCCACATGTGCAGGGGACCGTGCACCGAGCGAGGTGGTCGCGTGCGGGGTTCACTGAGACGGAGTGGCTCTGCCAGCCCTGCCACAGGTGCTGCATCACAGGGCAGGCTGAGCAAAAGCCCAAAAGGATGAAGCTGCTGCTGAGGACACGCATATGAGCTGCTCCAGCACTTGTCACTGGAACTGAAGAGCTACAGTATGAAGGACAGAGGCCAGGAAAGTCAGCACTGGTGGCAGACGTAGTCTGAGTGCCATCTTTTCTTCCACACTGTTAAACTGCTGTCTCTGCAGAACAAGGGGCAGGTTTGACACTGTGCCACAGTAAATTCCCACCTTTGATGTGTGGCAGACAATCCAGAAAAACATCTAGCAAGCAGGAGTTCAGGGCTGGTCAAACTGCGAGGAGCAAGTGCCACAGGAGATGAGGAATGATGGATGTGTACAAGATTGGACTTTGCTAAAAAGTTGCTGACAAGAAATCTCATTGGATTTAAGAGGAGACAGCTGCATTCCAGGTGGAAGGCAGACTGTTTCTAATGGTTAGCTGTGAGTGAGGCGTTTTTGCATCTGCCAAGATTATGAGCTTGTGAGCTTTGATTCATTTATATTTGAAAGGGGAAAGGTGAGGAAGAAGGAAGGAGCCCACACTGTGCCCAGCTATCTTCCAGTAGTCCGGAACACTCTGCATTTTGGAGCTGCACAGGCTGTTCTCCCCCTTCCTTTGGTTTCTCCCCTTATTCCTTACTCCCTTATGCTTGGAGCCTGCTGAAGCACCCAGAGCCAGTGGGAAGGGAGGACTCTCACTTGTCCTCACCTGGGGCCACCTGTGCTGCTGATGCCACCACTCCAGGCTGCTGTCCCTGCTGAGAAACAGCTCACAGTGAGACCCGGCAACCTGTTGCTGCTATTTTCTAACAGTACTCCCCAAAACAGTTTCTGTGTTTCCACCTGTAGACAAAAATACATGGAGCAATCAGCTTAATGGGTAGAAAGGCACTTCTCATCACTGATGTGCCAACTTCTGTTTCCTCTTGTCACAAAGCAGCAATAAGAATACTGTATTGCAAAGGGCTTCAATTAACTTTTTCAGATGAAAAAATAATTATTTTTTATCAAGTACATTTAACAGAAAACAATGTTTTTGACAATAGGTCAAGCAAGATATGGTTGTATTTATTTTAAACACCAACTATTACCAATACAGGTTAGTGGTTTCAAACATAATATCAGAAATACCATTTACATTCTCATTGCCTCCTAATATTAATTGCATGTTATTTTCTCTGGTGTAAGATTGACATACCATTCAATAATCAGTGAAAGGGCTTGTTTTTACTTTAGATGTAAAAGCGAGTTCGTGAATGTGAAAACACGGGAAGTCTCACCCATACTTTATTAATGAATGTGTTAATATACCTTCTTTAGGGAATTTCTCAGTGTGAAAATATGCAAATGCCATTATTTTTAAAAGCACAAAGAGAACCTGATTTATACTGATAAAAAAAATAGTCTTTCACAAAATAACAAGGAACTCACTGGGGTATCACTGACCTATTCCTTTTTCACTTATTAAATGAATCTGAGGATCGTTTCGGGATTGTATTGATCATATTTTTAAAATGACAGGTGACCTCCAAATCAGTTCACACACCAATGTCTCTTGGTGGAGCACAGAGCTGCTTGTCAGTGGTGCCCTCAGAATTGAAACAGACGTTGATGGACAAGACCTTCAACTAGCTATTTAAAACATGCAGATTTCCCCAATTAAACAGATATTTTTTGTTGTTGTTGTCTGGGGTTTTTTTAATGAGCTTTTATTGATTAGGTGTTCTACTGCTACGGTAAATTAAAGGAATGTTTGCAAAGCCATAGTTAAGAATTTGTAATCACTCACATTGTAATAGAAAGGTTTTGCTGCTGGTTTATAAAAAAGGTTATGTTATTAGCTATAAATATATCTTTCTCTAGTGTAGTACCAAGTGTACAAGCCTGACTTTCTGTTTTGAAACAATATATATGAAATCTCTGTAAGTTAAGCAGTGAGTTCTATTAAAATACAAGCATTTTCCTATTTCTATCACAATTCAGTAAGATTAGTTTTAGAGATGTCAATGTAGTACCTCAAAATTTGTTGCAAATTTTTAGTGTTTGAAAGGTGAAAACAAAGAAATATGACCTGTCCTTTAGGCAACACTTATGATATTGTTACATGTGCATGCATATTCTATTTTAGACAGAGCAAGAGTGTGAAATAAGTGCTTGCTTTAGAAATGGTAGGTATTACATGCACTTCCTTAGGGCCTGATTTTGCTCTTGTGGTATCCATTGTCTACATGGTACTTTAAAGTACTATTCAAAAAATGAAATCTGGATCACAATTACAGCAAATGTTTATTAAATATGAGTTAAGGAAGAAAAAAATCAAATTATTTATAATCATTCCTTGCTTCCTGATTTACTCTGCAATGAAGTTTTCCTGGGTTTGTTTTTCCTTTAAAAGAAAAGTGGATGTTATAAAATTGTGATTGAATCTAGGTTCAACCACATTAGCAATTCACTCAGTTTACCAAGATAATACTTTTCTAAAGTTCTGTCATCAAAAGCACTTACTTCAAAAATATTTGCATTTTCTCTCAACATTTTTCCTCTTTGACTTAGATTACACTCCTCTGTGTTTCACCCCAAAAAGCTGATAATGAAAATGGTACTGGACCCAAA
This sequence comes from Ibycter americanus, assembly GCA_035590275.1. Lineage (NCBI taxonomy): Eukaryota > Metazoa > Chordata > Aves > Falconiformes > Falconidae > Ibycter > Ibycter americanus. The sequence goes on along the minus strand of JAVJGI010000014.1, from coordinate 53,912,016 downwards.
GCAGAATCCTGTGTGAGGTTATGGCACAGCATTTTCAGTGTGGATAATTTGTATGTAACAATTATTTTCTGCATGATTCTGCCTTATATCAGTTGCACATACCTAGTTTTTCACACTGTACATAAATCTGAACTATTTCAGTACTTTTCCCCCCATTCTGAAGTTCAACTCTCAAGATTTTTGAGTGAAATTATTCACACCATTTGACATGAATCCCATTTATCCTTTCAGAAATCCCATATTTTTAAAAGTTTAAGTGAAGCCACGGATATCATGTATTAACTCCTACAAAGGGAAGAATTTCATTCCAAAACTCTAGAGGAGACAATTAGAATATCACATTCTTCCCAAGAATAGTACAGGCAGACTTTGGACACATTTGCCTAGGCTACAGATGGGTTAGGACAGACACAAGCTTCTCTCTCTGCAGTTTGAGATTAACAACCATAGCCCAGCTCAGAAGGCACACAGCTGCATTTACCCTGCCCCTGAGCTAGTGCATCTTGCCTCAGTAAAGAATATCCACTCTGTACAGCGTGCTGTTAACCTGTGTGGAGCATGAACCAGACCTGGTTTAAGTTCAGCCAGCTTGGAAAACAGACAAGCTAAATTCAAAGCTGCAGAAGGTAACTCAGACTATTCATTTTTCAAACATCTCCATTAAAAATATCTAAATCAGTTATTGCAAGTACTCTCAGACAAACCTGTTCAGACAAGCACTCTAAAAACAGAAAATCAGTGTTCTGCCCCACCTTCTTTCAGTTTGAGAGAATTTGCATTTGTGGTCACTGAGAGCACGTTGAACTGCACGCACAGAGCCCAAACACTCTCCTTTCTTTACTGCAGACAGGCATCACCTCAGCCCAGGATGGGTGGGTCACCATAGATAAGGAGCCTGATTCTGTCACCTGATTAAGATGTTGTTTGAAGGAGGACAGCACCAGGTCCTGGCCCTTGCTTCAGGTACTGTTGTGCATTTTCAATTGCCATTAGTATGCAGAAGAGATTTTGAACAGGAATAGGAAACATGATATTCATTCTCCTCACTCTACTAGAAAACATGGTCATTTCTGGGTGACCTGAGCAGATTATTTCCTGATTAAAGAATCAAAATGGCAAGTATCAGAAAACAAATATTACTGTAAACTCAATGACTTGTTACCTTGATGTTATTTGTGATGCATAGCTGCATCATTAGTAATCTGCAAATTTCTTGCTAGTCTTGTAATGAAAACACAGAGCAAATTTTGGAAGTTAGAGAGTAGCCCTGAAATCCAAACTGCTAACAAACTCAGCAATATTAAAAAAAAGAAAATGTACAGGAAAGAAGCCATCTTGGAATCCTTCAAACAACATCCAGAATGTTGGAAAATAATTCTGTGTCATCAGGGTGCCAAAATGCTGGCCCAGTGGAGTCCTCTGACAAAGTTCTTTAAAAAAGTGCATTTTTTAAACCTTTTCAGTTACGAGAAAACAATATTTTAGAATTTTAAGGTAAGTAAATTAATTAACAGATTTAATTCTATTATTTTCAGGGCTTGGAATAGTTGGCAAATTAATTTGAAAATTGTTGTTTTCAATTATTAAGAAAGGATAGCAACTTTTCATGGCTATGTTTATTTTCACGACTTTTCTACATACAGTTTTTGAATTTTGAATGTATAACTCCTGTACTTTTTCTGGAGCAAAGAGTTTCATCCAAGGTCTTGGCAATGGTTGAGAAAATTATGCTATGTTCTGCTTCATTCTAAGATGATGACCAAAGAGTAAAGGCACTTTAACATAAAAAGGGGAATTCAGAATGGACTTTTGTAAGTAAATTAATTGTAATGGTTACTCTATCTGTTATTACAAGTTCTCCCCACACCAGTTTTACCCAGTTTTACATGTCTGTATGGGATTCAGGATATATTTTTATGTACTTTGGAGTTTTCACTGTTGGAGGTGGGGGTGGGGCAGGGCTTGTGTTTTAAATTAAATCCATACAGTTATTCTCATGAGTTTTAAGTGTTAATCAAAAACTGCTGTGTCTAGTGACATGATCACTTCATTCTAACTAATCTTTGCAAGTGAAGGGATGCTGTCTATTGGAATGTTAAAATGTTAAAAAAAGTACAGATTCAGAAAAGTTCCTATCAAAGTACTGATGTTATCCAAATATGTCTTGGATGCATTTACAAGATCACAATGAAGGTAGTGAAATAGACAAAGAGATTTCATAGGGTTTTTTTGTCGTGTGTCTGTGAATACAATATTAAAGGGCTCACTAGCCAGGGGTATAATAAATAAAGCAGGACTTGGGGGAAAAAGGCAATTCATGGCAAGGGCAAGTTTTCTAATGGGTTACTATGGCTTCACAAGCTGACAAGACAAAAAGAATAAATAATCTAAGGTGATTCAACTTTTAATCTTAGAAGTAACCCCATTTAAATATCTCTTTCCTTGGGCTATTTCTTAATACAGGCAAGCATCTATGGAAAACTGAAACAAAACTGAGGAGGCCGACCAAAATTTGTAGCTTCTGAGGTAACATCCTCATACTCTCCTTAAAATAAAGTAATATCGTTGTTGTACCTCTTAGGGTTGTCCTTCTGATTGTATCCCTCATATTTACTAATCGGATGCACACTTGTAATGGAAATGTATTTTATAAATAAAACTAACTGTTCATTATCCTCATTGGTTCATTTTCCACAGCAAAACTTTTGGGATGTAATCCTGCCCCTATCTATCCAACAATAAAATTTCCATTAATCCTAAAGAAGCTAGTATTTTACCCTTTATTATTGACCTTTGAAAAGTTGCATATTATGAAAGCATAATGAGAAGCTGATATACTGTAACATTACCAATATAACCCTATATCAGAGTTTTATGGTAATGTAAAGCTTTGTGTTGACTTCACTCTTGAGATTTCCTCACATTTCAGTGAAATAGAATATTTGGCCAATAATAGTATAACATATTCTAATTAGGGTGGTGGAAAATGAAACATGCTTCTTTTATTTCAAGGACCCAAGAACCTTTTAATTATTCTATGAATACAGTGTGTACACGAATTAAATGGAATCTGTATAACATGGTGCACTAAGCCTTTACATACCACTTTCTGTCTTCAAAGTCTTGAGATAACACTGACTAAGTATACTAGGTATGCTGATAAATTTGCATTAAGTGAATGACCAGCTTTTCTGGCAAGGACTAGGATGGAAAATTGACACAGTAGTGTCAGCTATGTACAAGGGTCAAAAATAGAGGCTTTATAAAAGTAAGATGGAGAAGATAACTGTAGAAGAGGAAAGAAAAAAAAAATCAAACAAGAGGATTGTACTTTTCAGCTAGCATGGAGTTTGTGACTTTAAACAGTGAAAACATGAGTGGATAAATAATTGTGACAGTAGTAGTTTGAGCAAACAGGAGAAAAAAAGTACTATTTAGAATGTCAACACTTCTGTTCAGAACAAACCCTGCTAAACATCTGAGTGCATTAGCTTCAATTCCCCTGCTTTGTTTACACTTTTATCTCCTAATGTTTGTTTGTTTGTTAGTTTTGCTTATTTTTATATGGCACACCAAATGTTATGGGCCTCATCAGGAAAATCTTTAATCACAGCTTTATTGCAGCTTTATATTGACGAACTCAAGCACTCAAAAAATAGGGAATCTGGCACAAAAATCATAACATTGTCTTTAAATAGTCAAGAAACAACACAAATAAATTTGAGGTCTCTGTGCAGACTGCCATCTCATTTCTGAGCTGTTATATTACGATTGCTTTATGCATTAGGCTTTTTTCATAATCATGAGAGCTCCAAGTGTATTTGAAAAAAATAAAAAACAGATAAAAGATGAGATTCCTAGATTACTGTGTCAGCAGCTAGGGTTTGAAGAAAAATAGTTAATTTTATTGACACATAAAAATTGTGAGTGTGGGTAATATAGATTACTGAAAGAATTATCTTTACTCCTGGGTAGTTCTTTAAGATATTGAAAGTTTTTAAAGATCTAGAAAACGTGAAGACTCTGGTTAACAGTCGGCCAAGCGTATGAGTTTGAAAGGACCAAGGTCAACGTGTATTGCTAAAAGTATCTTGTCCTGAAGTTATTATACACCTGTGTATAATTAAATTCTACTTATTATTCAATATTAATGTAGTATTATTCAAAATTATATATTTGGGTTGATTATTTTAGAAAGAAACGCTAAAGTAATATTATGTTGCACTTTCTAACTACCTCTTCCAGGATACAAAAGAATTGAAACAAGCTGTGCTAAGTGGTTTAGTGATTTCCCCAATGTCCTAGTGTGCGTTTTGTTTACAGCAAGGCATTGTAACAAGCAAAGCTTTTCATCTTTTTTTTTTTTTTCCCCTCCTGTACAAAAACATTAGAAATATTGAGGTTTTAGAGAAGATCAGAAAACATCCTGCAGTCCAGGTTATAAAATTTCTTCATCTATTTACATTTTATAGAGTTTAATAAAATTGATTGCAGGCTGTAAAATATAACTCCTGAATCCTCTTGTGATGAAAATTGCATAGTTATGCAATGCATAACATTGATCCATGTTAAGCATTTATTTATTTAAATAGCTACACACATGGATTCAGGGAACTAGTTAGACAACCTATGGTAGCTAAGAAGTACTTCACAGAAGTCTTTCTGCAGCCTTGGGGTGGTGCAGACTGCAGCAGCCTGGCAGAAATCTACATTCCGTGAACAACAGTCACTGGACAGTGGTTTCCTGAGTGGAGCTGAAATTTTTGAGTTTGCTCTGTAAATCCCTACATGGATAGGCGTTTGCTGTTTCAGAACTTGCTCCTTTGTGCTGGCAAAAATGGATTAAGCAATCACAGCCAGGCTTGCTCCTACTTGCTATAAAAACATATTCTGTGCAAAGGACTGCTTCATTTGGCATGTTTCTTGCCATGGTGTGCAATTTTTTTCCAACCAAAATGAAAAAAAAAAAGCTTTTCAGTTTCAGTGACTGTGCAGGCAACCAAGTGTGGGGACTTCTGTTTACCAGAGAAACACAAACAACAATTATCAACTATGCTCAGATTCTCAGTGGAAAAACCAACAAGAGAAGTGTTCTCATCTCTTTTTTAATGCACTCATCTCTTTTATGTTTTTCCATGATGAATGTACCAAATGTTCCTGGTAGCACTGTGGCAGCACAGTTTGAAATTTATCTGAAGCCAGAACCTAAATAAAAGGATGTAGTTTATAAGCATCTTTAATGTATTTTTGAATTTAAATCTTTCCTTACACAATTTATATCTTATGCACGATAGTAACTAAATCACTAATTCCGAACAATATCACATCTATTTACCTAGAGTGGAACCTTCATATTAATATTAACTGCAGTGGAACATTCCTCTATAATATACTTCTATTTTCAGCCATTCTTTGAAGTCCTATATGGTTATTCAATTTAGCAGCACAGAAGGCAACTACTGTAAACACCGCAATCCATTTAAGAAAAGTAAAAATAATTCATGGAGTTTCTAATCCAAGAAAGAAAGCTGTGAGTGACCAAATGGAACTGCAGACTGAGACTTAGCTACTCTGAGGTCATGCTGTGTTAAAGATTTACTGTAAAAAAAAAAAAAAAAAAAAAAAAAAAAGTAAATAGAACCCCGTGGTTTAAATATTATTTACTGAGTTACTGGTCTCCTCAAACATTCTGCCTGCCAGGAAATTTGTCTGGGGAAGTTGAACACTTTCCCAGTTAAGCTATATGGGCACAATTCCCACAATTCCTATCTTTTGAAATAAATCATCTATAGGAGTGTCTTTGCAGAAAAAATCTTTACAGTGATTAAAATGTAATTGCTCACTGGGAACTTGTTGCATAATTCAGTATCTGTCTCTATAATGGGAACAAACTGTATGGTTTGAGCATGCTTTTAGATGCAGATTGAGCACTTTTCTATATCGAAGATGAAAAGCAGCCTTGGTCTTGCCTGATAACTGCATTTGATTTTAGAATGAAAGTAGACAGGCAAATTGGGAAAGTAAAATTTCAAGATCAAAGCTCCATCACAGAATCTTTTACAAGCCTGAGAAACAGAATACAATGGCTAGGGTGCTTTTATTCAAAGGTGTATCAAAAGTGGATGCTTGATTTTAGAGACAGTTTCTCTTTTTTTCTTGGGCTAGCACAGAGCAGATGCAACCTAGAAGTCAAAAAAGTGGATTAGAGGTGAAAAATAGTTGTGCTCAAAAAAACCTCTGGCTTGCTCATTCCTGAGGTCGTTGATGTAAACTTCAAAGGAAGGTATTTATAACCCTTATACTTTAACATTTTAGTGTTGTCTTTGTAATCTGTCTGCCAAGGGTCATTAGGAGGCAAGGCCCAGCAATGCTCCAAGCAGTTCCATTAAAACAAAACAAACAAAAAAAAGGCATTTTATTAAGCTCGGTCTCAGTCAAACATCTTTCTTTTCTATTCCAAGGCTTTAGTAAAGTAAAAAAGCAAAGAGGAAAGGAAAAGTTAAGGGAGCTCCAATAAGCCCTTTTCACCTAGCTGATCCATATCACGATTAAATCAATGTTTAGATAACCTTACCCATTCACTTTTACGGCTTCTATTCCCTTGCTAGACAGTTCCAGTGAACATGAAAAAAATCCTTTTATTCATATAAAAATTAAATTGAGAAATAAAATTTCAGAGAAAGAAATGCTCAAGATCCCAAGCACACACACGCCATATATTTATGCAGGTAGCAGCCTATTGGACCCAATGGTCTGGTAAAATTCCTAGCTTCTCAGAAATACTATCAGATCACTAATATATAGACTAAAACCCATAACTTTGCATCCAGAAAGACAGCTTTGTCACTCAGTCTCTTTTCCATGATCAGTCACAGTAAGTTCCCAAAACACTAGTTCATCAGGTACAGTGTCTCTCCTGGAGTTCTAGGAGTTCCTGCATACATAACTCACACTCCATCATAGTTCAATATCCTCAGAAAGCAAAGATAGATGAGAGAGTTGGGTGTGTTTGCCATTGCCAATTCATTTGGTGAGAGGATGTACCATAAATTGCAAAGCAGCTGGTTTCCTGCCCAGGTATGTTGCATTGTCTTAGCCCAGATGGTAAAACACATACATTTGAGAGCAGGTCATAGCCTGTTAGGCTTTAAGCAACTGGGTGTAGTGCATTCTTGTAACTACTGGTGTCTCTCAGAGAGCAGTCACAAAGCTCTCCCAACCTAATTAATTGTGGCCATGACACAACCAACTGCAGCTGCAAGCACATCCAAGTATTTCCTGCACTTGACATTACCTCTGCCCTCTTTGTATCCGTGTCAGCTGCTTGAGTTTTTCATCTGGGAGCTGGTAACTGGTAAGGACTGGGTTATTTTAGTGGTGTTGGGTATGTTTGGTGAAGAATAGACAGGGGAGGTGGTGCATGAGAGGTGCTTGTACTGGAATACATAGTACTTCACAATACAAATTATGTCAAATGTTATATAGATTCAGACCAGCTCGGTGCCCAGCGGCCCAATGCTGTCTCTGCCATGCCTTGTGTGCTCATGCTTGTGAATATAAATGTTATGCAGGTACAGAAAGCCTTTAAGATGATGAAGGATATATGCAACCCCTGCTGCCTCCTCCACAGAAAAAATTTGAATTTCAGCTTCAAAAGGGAAGTCACTGAGCGTATGAAATAGGCCAGGAAGAAAGAAAACAAGGAAATAAGTTTCCTTAACCTCCTTGATCTTAGATGGAGAAGTTTAGCAATTGAGTGTATAGCCTTAGCATAGGAAACATGATTCAAGCCAGCCTGAGGGAAAGGAAAAATAAGAGAAATGTAAAACAATAGCGATCAGCTTCTTCCCTGAGGATTTATTTGTTGTAGTACGTGTTTGCAAAGCAATTGATGGCTAGTTGTTCAGGCCATCTACTGGCAAATTTTTACAGCTCTGAAAAAATTTCTGATGTAATTATTCTGTGACTTTGGAAATGTCAGTTCTGTTAAGGAACTGCTGGGGTTAGGAGTGTTTCAGAGAACTAATCATAGTTAATTTTGGCTTAATAAAGTGAACAATTTAGTAAAACAGAAAACATGGTTTAGATAACACAGAGTGTGTACCAAACAATATAAGAAATCAGAGAGGTTTTTTTTCTAAAGTAAAACTTCCTTTTTTTTTTTTTTTTGACTAAATCTCAGTTTAAAGTGTACCATTTACCCAAATGCCTCCTCTCCTCTTAGTTTTACTCCTTTCCATGTAACAATAACGATTTCAGTCCCAGCTGTTTCACTGGAAAAACCTCCTCCATTTCAATGCAAAGAAGTAAATCTGTTTAAAACAGCTTCAGTGGTAGATTAAACTAATCTATTTCACTTTGCACAGAAATGGACTGAAAATTACCATGATCAGTTATGGCATCTCAGCTGTGAGGCTGGTAACAAGCAGCTGCAAGGGATAATTTCATAAACTATTTCAGCTAGATGCATAAGAACATTTCTGCTTCTTCCCTGACGTATTAAGAAGTCCTGTAAACTCTTAGTGCATGGGTTAGTTACAGGGCATATGAATTTATTTATGTTTGCATATAATTAATAAGCAAATCACCACAGACCTATTGTGAAAGTGGATCGCACTTTCACCTTGCAAATGACTATGGATATTTGGATACTTAAGGAAAGCTTCTGCAATAAAATGCATCTGGCCATAAACAAAGAACAAGTCAAGAGAGAAAAGTGTAAGTGGCAGAGAAAAAGACTTGTTTGTAAAAAATGCAAAAGCACTTCCAACAAGGCAAAAACTGTTAGCACAAGTACTGTGAGAGTGTGAAGCAAGAAAAGCAAAAATCAGTGAGTGATCTATCAGCTGGTGAATTTTCCATTTGACTGCTGGTTATCAACTTTATGGTAAAATGAAGACCTGAAGGGCATGTCTCAGTTATCATCAGATAATTGGTGTCTAACCACAGATGTCTACTGATTTGAGACGCCCTAAGATATCCTCCCTGGCTTTTCAGCTGCTGCTTCCAAAGGGTGCAGAACTCCCAGGGCGCATGTGTCATTTTTGCCAGCCTTGTGTAGATACCTTAAAAACACTATGACATCTGAAGTGGTATATGGCATATTTGTTTAGGTAAATGAACTTAGGTATCTATCTGATCTGAATTCCACCCATACGCCTCTGCAAGGAGAAATACTAGATGAAACCAATAGGGAGAAAAGGAAAGTAAAGACTTCTGATCCTAGCAAGGGATTAACTTTGGTAAATGTTTTATATGAATGACTCAGTCCTCAGCAAAATTACCTGAACCAGATTTTGGTTGTCTTTTCTGTGGAAACAGTCCAGGAGTCTACAGTCTGTTATTGTGAGCAAATACTGCAAAACTTGCAAAACTAAAATGAGTCTATGAATTTCCAGCTGTGTGATAAAACTCATTTGGTTTGCTTAATACATGCACAGAACAAAAGTCTCTAAAAGCTTGGCATATGCAGTTTGAAACAAACGCTAAAAAAAATAAACTTCAAAACAAATAGTAGATTTGACATAATCACAGCTATCATACAGATAAAAGCAGAAGCAGTGACATGCACGTGGACCCTGTTAACATGCTACTAAATTGTTTATCTTAGGGTGATAATTTTACTTATCATAAAAAAATAGACCTTAATGGTGGTGACTAAAATTTGTTAGAATCAGAAAAAAATTAGTTAGTAGGAAATGCAAGTAATCACATAGTCCATCCCCTCTCCCTGCATACTCGTCTAGCCTGCTTCCTAATGATGGAGGCTATGCAACCTTCCCAGCCACCTATTCCAGTACTTCACTGGTCTTACAATTTAAAAATGTGTTTGGTTGTTTTTCCAAATTTATCCCTTCTTTTCTGTTTGATTTGTTAGTTATATGGGAACAGAATATTCCCTCCCTCTTAGCTTTAGCTTGTTCCCTCCTCATTGAGATGATGATTTTTTCCCAGTAGTTTAGTGCTTACTAAGAAAACATGAGTTTATCAAGTGAAGATTACCATTCGCTTAGAAGAGGGTACGCTGCCTGTATCTACACAAATTCAGTCTTCTCTTCACTGCAAGCATTGGACACATTCCACCACTTAAGACTATGAGACAGTTAGTACAAGTGCAGAGGAATTAGTAGTAATACTCTCCTAGGGTGCAACACTACCTATACCTATGAATGGTGTTCAGCACCTATTTTGTCAGTAAGTAAATCATAGTTTCAAACAAACTTACATTCAGTAGTTGTACCAGTGAATATCTACTTTAAATGACCTTTTCTTAAGTTACCATTCCTCAAATTTGATGAGCAAATTTTGAAAGAAATATGTGTACCTACAGGATTGCTTGTATTATTATAAAAAACAGTAGTCTTGGAACTGGATAATTCAATATATATGTATTTCAAACCAGTTGAGACCCATTGGAATGAAGCCTTGAATGCCACATAATTATTAACTATTATTGTCCAACATTTTGTCTTGAAAACTGAAGGTTCAGCTGTCTTGAAAAGTTGCTATAACAGCAGAACATTGCATGGATAAAACAGCATTATTCCAGAACATAAGGTATTATTTTGAGCCAAGTATCTGTGGTGGGATTTAGATCCACAGTGGATGTTACGTGAGCTATTGAATCAAGATGGGCATCTCAAAGGTTCTTCAGCTTCCCCAGTTCAGGGGGAATCTGGTAAATTAACTCAGCAGGTGGTACTAGTGCTTATATTAATTAGACAACCATTAACTACAAGGGCATTTAGTTATCTGTCACAGATAGGAACCTACATTTAAGTGTCCACAATCTGGAGCTGCATCTTATCTCTAGAGGGTAGATACGTACGTCTAAGCTAGTTGCTAGATTGTTCATGGGGTTCATGAAAATAATTATGTAAAGAAAACTATGACAAGTTAAAAAAAAAAAAAAAGCCACAAAGTAAGGCCAGCCAAAAATGAGTTTGAGGAATACCTTGTTAAAGCCTGAAGCTTAGAATCTGAATATTCCACATACAGCAATTAATCCTTTAAAGAACCTCAAAACCAGAAAGTAGGATCTGGAGACCCAATAGATGATAAAGATATAAAAGTGATGCTCAGAGCAAAAAAAAGGCAGTAGCTGAGAAGCTAAGTGAGTGTGTTACACTGATGTTCACTATGACAGAAATAAGGTAAACACCCACACTTCCATCTTTTTTATGAGTAAACACAGAAGTTGGTTAAACTGGAGAAGCAGGAGAAAAAATTTAGGAAAAACTGACAAAATGAACACTAAAAAATAGCTGGGACCTCAGAATGTTAATCCACTCATTGATTGCAGTGTGTAATCTTAACCTTTAAATGACCATTGGGATTAGAAAAATGGAAGGTGAGAAATTAACTCCACTTTTTTTAACCAGAGATGATTCACGGTTACAAATCAGTACAGCTGAATACTCTTCTAGCCCACTAATAAAAATCACAGTAAAAATTATGTTTGAACAGGAATAAATCAACAAAGCTTTTCTAGAAGGAGGATATTTTACACAAAGAAATCATATAAACAAAGATTGGCACCACATATTTTAAATTTTCAAAGTGAAATTTCAGGGTATACTAGAAAGGCTATTTTAAAAAAACCAAACTACCACCAAAAAAACCCCAACCCAAAACAAATACAAAAACTCGTAAGTCTGTCACAGCAGGTAAAAAGAATTAGAAAACAAACCATTAAATAAACAGGCTTTTTTTCCTAATGGAAGCCATTCAAATTAGGTCCCTCTTTCTCCTAGTATGTGTTGTTCAGCATACTCATTAATTTTCTGAAAGAGAAGGTAGGCAGTGAGAATAAAATTTGCTGATAAATTACTCAGGATAGTAAAAGTGGAAAAAAAATTACTGTGAAGATGTGCAGAAGGATGTCAAAATATTGACTGACTAGGCAGTAATGTGGCAAATGAAATTCAGTGTTGATTACTGCAAATTAGTACACATAGGAAAACAAGTCAAACTATATACAATGACTGATTCTGTAGCTATTGCTACAGAAGGATGACAGCTATGATTTACTAAAGATAGTTCTATGAACATTTTGATGCAATATTAATTGTTTAAAAAAAAGCTAATTTTAAGAACTGTTAGACAATGAATGGAAAAAACAAGCTGAAAGCATCTTTATATCATAATGTGCTGAATCCTGAGTGTGTGGATTTCTGATTCCCCTTTGTGAAAAGAGCACAGCACAACTAGAGAGATACAGAGAAAGTAAACAAGTTTTATTGAAGATTTCTATACAATGATTTCTGTGTAAGGAGAAATTAAATATACTACAACTCATTGGAAGAGAGAGCCAGAGAAAAACAAGCGATAGAAACACCATTATGAGAAATGGAATTGGATATGCTTATTCAGTTCCTTACAGTGCAAGAAGTGAGGTCAATGTGAGGTTTTTGGGTAGTGTACTTTTTTTAATAAAATGTATACATAATTAAACCATTACATCCATCATTCCAGGATGTTAAGAAATTATTAAACTCATGAAAGAAAAACGCACTAGCAGCTATTAAATATTAAGAAATAACGTTGGACTTTGCTTCAGATCACCAGAAGTAGAAACTGTTTCATGCAGGCAAGCATCACTGTACATTCTGCTCCTTTACATTTACCTAAACTTTGCATAGGACCCTCTTAAGGGATGAGTTACTGGATTAGAAAGGCAAGTCTATGAGGTAGGTGGAACTGCTGTAGAAGCACTTCTATTCTCATACCTGTAATCAGGAAATAATTCAACGATGGCAATAGTAGAGTTAGACCAAAGATCTGTGCATCACATCCTGTCTTTGAGGAATAAGTTTCAGGGGGGCAAAGGGATGGTGGTGATGAAATGTCTACTTTTGGTTCAGATGTTTTGTCACATCTCTGGGCAGATCCAGCACCCTGAAGGCCTTAGGGGAGTGAAAGGCAGTTCTGGTGTCAAACTCAGCCTCCCTGTTTTATTCTTTTTATTGCTTGATCCTCACCGCTTTTTCATTTCAGGGCACCATTGATTTTAAGCTGCCTTTATATCCCAGTCCCCTGATATGAAAGCATATCTAGTGCATCTGAAGGCAGCTGTAGAGCATTAGGATGTCCTCCAACATCTAAGGCAGTGCTGAGGATGAGTATTGTGCAGCCTTTCACTGCTGGCTGTGTGCTACGGCAGCAGAGCCCCCATTAGAGGACTTCACTAGCCCTCTTTATGAGCACAAATTAAAATACCAAAGTGCTTTGGCTATAAAAGTTTCCTCCTTTTAGGATAGATACCAGAACACATGTTAGAGATTGGATGTAATGACCTCTTCTCCCTTCTTTGGAGGATGACAGGGTTTGCAGAAAGCAGTCAATAACAGCCTGCCCACTGGAAGCTTCCCAAATTAGAGGGGCAATGATTTTGGAGCAAACACAACAGGAAGGAAACCGCAGACATAGTGAGAAACTGCTTGAATTTGCAGTGCTGGTTCTTTTAACAAAAAGCCAGTTTCTTTTCAGTGAGTCTTCTCACTTTATTAAGCAGGAGGTGGTACTTACAGCAACACTACAGCCCAGGAACTGGGAGACAAATGCTATCTTTCTTGCTTTGTAAGAACAACTGATTAATCTTTCTTTTTGCCTGAATTTAAACTGGAAAGAGATCTTGATTCAAAATTGCTTTAACTGTATTTATTACAGGCAGAAACCAGAGCAGGAAGCCTTACTTTTGCTTCTGTTTTAAATCTACCAATTAATGCTTCTATTTCATTGACTCAATTTTGTTATGTTTAATACACAAACATTGTTTTACTTCAACATTAATCATGTTCCATTTTCTTTTCCATTTTAGGATTTTTTTTTTCTCTATATGTTTGACGGTTGAAATAAATATATGGATATATAAAGTGAAGCATAAGCAAATGAAAATCCAGATCATGAATTCATGTTTGTGTTATAAAAATGTTCTACTCTAGAGCACTTCTGCAACAAACCTGTGGTACAGGGTTGGCCTTACATGTTTCTGGGCTGAACTGAATTTGGAGACTAAATTCTATTACTTGTCTATTTCACAGATGGTAATTGCTAAGAAAGTACCTAAAAAATTCATTTCCTTGGACTACATCTATTTTGGTAGCTGGAAACATCTGCTGCACCTTAGGATTTACGGTCTTTTGGAACCAACTCTTCCTTAAGGGCAAGATCCTCTGATCTCAGTAATTTTGCACTGAGCCTTGGTGCAAAGCTTTCATATGATGATTCAGTTTGGACCAATCTGTTTATTGTCTTACTGGCAAAAAGTAGAGGAAGACACCCCAGACTGAAGTATAAAACTGGCTATGTAAAACCCAAACAGTTTCTATGTAAGCCAGCTTTCATCCAAATATAAGCTGTACGTGCAACATACTCATTAACATGGTAGCAGCCTGGTGTAGTGCCCAGGTAATAATGAGTTCAGTGTGTTTGCCAGAGTGTAGCAATAGCCTGGTACAGCCAGCAGGCATTTAAGGTGCATGCTGTTATGTCTGCCTGGTGTAACACTGAACCTAACAACTTCAATCAGGGCTGTGTTAGCTCAGCTGCTCTTGTACTGCACTCTGTCATGCAGTGTAAGCATGGCTGATGTTTCTTTCCAACAAACAAGAATTACTTGTTTTTAACATCCTGGGGTTTTTGCACCCTCTTGCATGTTTATGTTCCTACTTCATACACTACTCTAAACCCGGTTTGTGTTATGAACTGTCTTTATACAGAGAATTCCTTGTTTATACATCATTGATGATACCCATGTAATAGCAATAAGGTTTACTTCTGAAATTTTTTTTAAAATGTTACAATATGAAACTAAGTCAGATATTCTATACTTAATATACTCTTAGTTCAGCTATGGATGCAATATTTCTGTAACTGAATCTCCTGTGCTGATATGGCAGTAGCAAACCACAAACATGGATAGCATATAACACAAGAATACTGTGTCAAACAGATGCTGTAGAGAAATGTTCATATCACATTACAGAAAAAGAAAAGGTGAGTTATTAATCAAATATTAAGAAGAAAATCAATATAGCTTCAACGTTAAAAGCCAATTATTAGAGGAAAACAATACTTTACATAGTATTTAACTATATACTTTATCTCTGCTTTTCTATAATTTTACAACAGTTTGGGTAATATTACAGATTCATGAACAAAAAAAGAAAATTAAGCCCAGGGATGTGTATAAACTCTTATTCTTTAAGCCTCATATTTCACAAGTACTTTGACTCTGAAGTTAGCAAGTTGGTACACCTAAAGGCATGATCACATACAACCCCTCTTCTAGGGATAGCAACCCTATGTCCAAGTATCCAAATCAAGAGGCTGATATTTGCTATCTCCTTAATGCTCCAGATTCCATAATCATGACAATCTCACCTTTTATTAAAATAAATACCTAACTTTCATATGACACAACATCTCTAACATCAGAGGGAATCTTTAATGAGGGTTGTTTTCATTCTCAAAGTTTGTGAGAACCTAATCCATGGTTATTGTATGCTATCAGGTTAACAGTTCCTGTATGTTCCCACTATTTTCTATTTAGCTTTTTAGTTTGTCATTGGCCATTAGAAACTAAAGCTACCGCTGTGTTTTAATTTGACTACAACCCCCTGTGCTGATACAGTCACTGGAAGCCAAACTTTGTCTCAAGAGAAATTTTACAGTTGAGCTGCTTGCAAAGCTCTCAAATAGTAATTTCTAGATGAAATAGAATGGCATATTTATTAAAAAAAAACCCACACACACAAACAAACAAACAAACCAAAAAACTTGCAGTAACTAAAAAAGAAAGGATAATCTTGTGGCGGAGATAATTTAAATAATAAAATGGAAAACTAGTCAATGAACTACTGTTCCCACAAAATGGCAGATATTCCAGTGTTTCTTGAAGGTCCTGAATAATCTGATAATTATTAATTCAAATCTAACAAGAAAAAGGGTAGGACATTCTTCATGTAAGAAAGTAAAAAGAAAAAAAAAAAGATTGGACATTCTCTGTCAATAAGGCACTAAAACTCAGACGATGTACTTGCTGTTTTACCATGACATTGAATCAAATGTGGAGTAGACAGCATATATCTACGACTTGTCAAATTCATGAGCAAGGCTTTTAAAAAGATTTGAAAACAAAAGCTATGCCTTCTTCTCAGAATACTGATAGCTGGAAAGTAGAATTTTGAGAAAATAATGGATCAAACGAACGACAGATCTTTTGAGCAAGATGGAAATCTAAACCGTTGTTCCCTCCTTCAACACTTGACAGCATGCAGTGGTGCGCTATACTCGACCGATAAATGCAGGTGGAGCGTGAATAAAGATACCAAGAAATGTTGTGTCTAATCCTTTCTCAAAGAGGACTGTACCTCCTTTTCAAGTGCAATTAGTGAATTCCGTATCCTAGTCTTTCTTAGTATTTTCAATGCTATTGATTTACAGTGAACATTAATTTGTTGAGAAACAGTATGGTGCTTTTCTCTGTGACTGTCTTACTCTAACTGACTGTGAACTATTAAAATGTGCTTATCAGAGTTTTATGGAGAATAGCCCTGGAGGTTAATTTCATGTAATGCTTCTGATAAGTCCTGAAAAGACAGAATTTTGGCTTGTCTTTCAACTAGGAATTAGGTAAGCAGGCATTAGAAAACAGGATTTAAACAGAGCTACACCCAAATCTGACTTACCATTGACCTTACCCATATATGAGCAGCAGAGGGTGAGCAAACAGGATTATATGCTCCCACTCTCTTTGGTTGTGCAGGGGATGTTTCAAATGGCAGTGTCTTAGCACAATACATTATTGCTTGTTTGCTGAAGGAAAAGAAGATTCTGTAAAAGGAGGTAAAAGGAAAAGGGAGTCGGCTCATGATGTAGTATTTTTCCTTAGTCCACAGGAGAGTCACAAAAGGGTGTCAACCTTCTCTGCAGGAAGAATTCTCCTTCCCAGTGCTCAAGACATTCCAGCAGAGAGCATGGCAAACAGACCTGGAAGAACCTGCTCTTATTAACTGTATTCCCTCAATCACAGTGAGGTGGCTGACTGTTTTATGCCTCTTAAAGCGCTACACAATCTCCTGCCTTTATTTCTCAATGTGATAGAAGGTTTTCATAATGCACCACATAGTGTTAGCGCAGTCTCTACCACTGTGTTCTGTATTTTGCATCCCAGAATGGACTCTGGCAAATGTAAACAAAACAAACAAGCAAACAAAGCCTCCTTTTATCCTCTGGCCTTTTTCTTTCAATAGAACATAAATGCCACCTTTTATTCAAGCAAAACTGAAAACAACACTGTCACTAAAAGATGCTGTCTGTTGTAAAGCTCATGGTGTTTTGAGCTAAGCAAAAAGACAATTAAACCCACTAAAGTAGTAAAGGAACCCACGGGGAAATTTAAAATGAAAGTAAAAAGCAAGGCAGAATCCTGCATATCAGATTTCTAATGGAGCTCGCTTTCTCTGCAGGGGAATAAAGTTAGCTGTACAAAAAATTTACACAATATGCTGAAGTTCCTCTCTGCAAAGATACTTGCATTGCAAAAGTCTAATTCAGTATAGAAATATCTGAGGCTATCAAAAGTCTCTAAAACCGTGCTTAGCTTTGGCAACATAATAATATCAAAGTTCTCATCTTTGAATAAATATAAAAATAGACAGTAAAAATTTATTATTGATTCCATGATCAGTGCAGTCTCCTCTAACACAATTATACCACTTCAGCAAAGATGGTCCTTCTTTGAAACGCCCAGAGGCAAAAATGAGTGTTTTCAAGACTGCCGGGTGTTGCACTTGTCATGGAGAATAAAATAGCAATATGCAGTACCCTTGTTGAAATAACCTGTGGACGTGATAATAGAAGGATATGAGTGAGGTGAAGTTGTAGGGAGCAGTAACAGTAAATCATGAAGCTAAAAAAAAAAAAAAAAATCCCACAAAAACATTCACACTTCCAAGACGTGGTTCAGGTAAAAACTATTTAGTGGCAGATTGTAGAGCAAAGCTTCAAGCTCGTTGTGATAAATGAGTAAAAGCAGGTGCCATACCAACCTGAAGATACTACAGGCTCAGTTGCATTGCCTAACCAAAGATACCTAGTGCTGTTTGGGCTACCCTAGCCTACCCTACCTGACCCTGGGCTGCAACTCCAGAAGGACACAGACCTCCTATATCATATCTGCCAGCCCCTTGTGGGGTCCTGGATGCCTTAAGGAACATGAAGTAGCACCACATTCCTGTGTGTGGTCAACTGTGTTGACACAATTATTCGGTGTACATTTTAATACATGCAGTTTAAGTTTGTACTTCTTAGTCTTTCACGATACCATAGGAAACTTGAATTTACTCCTCCTGGACTGGCTCTAATTTCCACACTACCACCCTTCCACTGATACTACATTAATAATTAAATGATAAAGAAAGAGAAGCTTGAAAATGGAACAGATCACTCAGCAAACAACATGAGTGAAGTAGGTCAGACCAAAGTTCATGTAGCATGGAACCTCTCATCTAATAATGGCTTGCAGATGATGTTTAGGGAAAATGTGGAAAGTGTGATACTTTTCAGGTTATTTTCCCAGCTTTAAACAATCTACAATTCAGGGACTTCCTCGGGCATAAGTGATATCTTTGTCTTGATAGATTTTTCTTCCACAAATATCAGAAGTCAACCAATCATTTATTCCAAGTGAGTGACTTGACTGCAAGGATGTTATTGACAAAAAAGTAAATGTTGCTATTATAGTTAAGAATAAACTAATTGAGCGGTGCATGTGATCTAAGCAGTTTCTGGATAGTTCCTTTGGAGAAAAAAAAGATAAAATTCTGTTTCAGATCATAATGGGCTTAGACAATACGACTTGGAATGTGTAATTTCAAATGTCAGGGTGCAACGGCGGCAAAATGTGCTTTATATTGGTTTCACTGTCCAAAGTAGGATGCATTGCATTTTATCAAGAAGGACACTAACATCAGCAAGATGAATGACAATATTTGTTCAAGTATGGCCCAGCAGAGAAAAAACTTTAAAAAAAGAATTTGAAGGTGCTATACAATGTAATTGAAAGATAAATCGGTAGTGACAGCCGGCTTCTTTCTACATTGTGTCAGAATAAAGTTGCCTGACTATTAAGGAAAGACACGCCAAAAGAATATCTAAATCCATGATCAGTTCTGCCCCACAGATTACATGAATAACTTCAAACTCATACAGAAATAAAACGGTATTTGCTCTTTGTTTACATATAGTTCACAAAATCATCTAACAAAGTCATACCATTTTCTTTTTTTTTTTCCTTATACTATGTGGTTGGTTTATAAATACACACATTTTTGACATTGAGAGTCTTAAATCCTTAAGATCACATGTTATAAAAACACTAAGACATCACACTTTAATATTTGACTGCCATGTAAGCCAGGGAAAAATCTTGCTTTTTTGATTTTAGATGAATCCCTTTGTTCATGCATAAAATCTCATTTTTCCACTTCTTTCCCCAAGGAGAAGCCTAAAATGTAGCTTTTGTGAATCTAGCTCACTCACCCTCATTAAAGCTGAAAGAATAATAAGAAGAAAGTATACTGTGTTTTTCCATAATCATGAACTAGCATATTGTTTCCTCCATATGGCTTATAGCCTTATCTCAAGAGCATATACATTAGTTTGACCTCTGGATGACCTAAGATTAAACTGTTATAGGGAAAGGTAGGTAACAAGGGACAGCTTAAAACTAACCATACTCCAGGTGGGGAAATAGAGAGCTTGGTAACACATGCAGTGGAAATTGGCTGAATAAACCTCTCATGAAGCAAACTGATGGCAACTTTCCCTCCCCTTACAACAAACCACATAAACTTCCATCATTCCTGCAGACGTTGCACTCGTAAGCAAATGAGCTTTTGAAATGTTTCAGGGGTTTTGCTAATCAAAACTATGTCAGATATTTACCCAGAGTATATACGCTCTGTTTTAAACACGATGTGAATGCTCTCCTGGAAAACAGAGTGGGATTTGCCACCAGACCTTGCTTCTATCGACAAGTGAGTAAGACAACATGACAACTACTTGAAAGTCTCACCAAAGAATAATGACTACGTTTCAGGATTTCTATGCTTGAAATATATGTCATGGAAAGAAAACTATGACGAGAATATTTTTACTGTTGGATTTTAGTGTATAACAAATTGTGTACAGCACATTTTGGTGGACAATAGCGTGGTATCTCAGTGTCTAGATGTACCTCAGAGTTATAGCTTAAGACAAGTAAGAGAATTTGCTTGTGGTTCAGGGTTTTCTTTCTCCTTTTTAAAATTTGAAATTTTTTCTTTACTTACCTATTAGCTTTGAATATTTTCACCTCTTTTTTTGCTTTTTGTCTTTCTTCCTCCTAGGTTCTTACTTTCCTTTTCTCTTTTTTTTTTTTTTTTTGGTTTGGTTTGGTTTGGTTTGGTTGTTTTTTTGGGAGGGTGTGTGTTTTTGGTTGGTTTTGTGTTGGTGTTTTTTGTTGTTTTTTTTTTTTCTGAAAGAGGAACAGGAAGTGATGCTGGTAAGGAAAAACAGAAAAAGCATTCTCTAGTTTAAAAAATTAATTCTTTTAATGTTCTCTTTTTGGTAATTTTTTTCCCCTGGCTTATACTGCATCTTATTTTTGCAGCAGGCTATATTAGCTCACCCATGTGTTCCATCTCAAATGGTGTGGAATTTGTACTGTGCTAGAATAACTTTAGAAACAGATGAAGTTCTTAAGCCCATATCTTTCAAAAACCTAAATGTATAGACGGATAATCTGAATTTATGACCACTGTGTGTTATACATTAGACTGGAAACTTCAGCATTTCAGGATCAGCTTCACCTCCTGTTAAGAGCATAGCAGTCTCTAGGAGATGGGACAGAGTAAAGGGAAAAGCTGAGCTAACACACCCTGTCTGAAATACAGCAGGTGTTGTATCTGTAAGTGAAATGCTGGCATCACAGAAAAGAATAACAAAGCTCTGTCTGATTTCAGCAGAGTGTGAATTTCATCACTGCTTTAATGAGACAACTAAAGAGCATTACATTAAACACATCTTTTGCTCTTCACAGATGCAGGCTTCAGGCTCATTTTTACTTATCGATATTTAACTTTTCCTTGTTTTACCCTCTCAGAATATGTTTCGCTGAAGGCAGCACTAAAAAGGAGTCTAAAATAGTGGGTGGATCATAAAAGCAAATGTCAGAGAGAAAAGTAATATTTAAATCTAAAAAACCTTTTTATGTTTTTTAACAAAGTGCTGTTCACACCTTTTCTCCTTACATCTCTGGTTGTGATAGCATACGTTGTTTTACCGTGGTAGCTTCCTAAGTGGTAGTAAATAAGTGTGAGTGATGGTGAGTTTTAGGAACACTATTCTATACCACTTGATTTTCATATTACAGCAGCAAAGGGACCCTAGCAACTCAAATGCATAATTTTCCCTTTTTTCATTGTTTTTAACAAACTTGCACAGACAGCATTGTCAGCTCTCATGCTGTTGTTATAAATCTCTTAATAGCTAACGTTTTACATAAATATCTATCTCTTGAAAGAGACGATTATGAAAATATTTCAGATTGCATTAGAGAGAAAAACATGTCTAGTGTCTAATCTTTACAGCTCTGAAGACCTACGTAGGCCTCACCTCACTAGGAAGAATTATGTCCTTTTGCTAGCGTTCAAATCTCACGGTTTTTAGACATTTGGGATCAGGAATTATGAATGTTTGGACAGTCTTCCCCTATATCATAAGGTCTATTTCAGTAGGATTCTGACTTAATTATTCTTTCCTGGATGCCTTCTTTCTCTGCCTATAATTCATTTTTTTCTCCCTATAAATTTTTCCTTCAGTAACACTGCAAAAAACTTGACTGGCTGCCAGTCTCCACTTCCACAGAATTATTCATTCTACATTCACACTGATGTTACTAAGATATGGATCATGTCATGTGAGATGACATTTCAGAGAGAATGGGAACACCCAAACAACTTCTCATTCCTCTCTGTCTTTTTATCAGTTCATTCGTACTCCAGCTCCATTGGCCCAAGGAGATATTTTTTCCAATTGGCAGGATGTCTTCTATTTCGAAAGTGGTTAAAACTTCTGTAACCAATAAGGTACTAAGCTGTGTTCTGGTCTTTCAAATTCATTATACTAGACTTTATTCTCTATATAAACTTGTTTACAATGTACATGGCAAATTTTAAAGATGAACAGGTAACTCTAGAACTTTGGTCTTTAATAATAACACTAATACTGATAATACTGATGATGATTAATAATAATAATAATAATAATAATAATGATGATGTCTAACAAATTAGGAGAAAAATGTGTTCTACTCTATTCTCAGATGTCTCTGTGTAAAAAATCAACAGAAAGAAAAAAGCAATTCTGTAGCAGGGAATTTGCAATACACAGTATTACACCAGAATCATCTTACTATAGATTGTTATTGGCAATAAAAAGGGAATAAAACTCAGTAAGAGGGAAAATGCGATAAAAAAAAAAAATCTTATGAGTATTTTTTCTGTGTGTGCTATCTTATGCAGTAGCATTAGAATTTTCATTTTTAGACAACTAAAATGACTAAGGAAAACTTCATTTTCTCATGGGTCATTACCTTTTTCTTGTTTTATATGAAATTTTCTAGCCATTTTATTAGATACAATACCTAGACTATTATGTAGAAAGGGTTTCTGCCTTGTCAAAGAATATATATAAGCAAACAAAGGAGCAATCTCTCATTTTGTATTCCTATTGCTATAAATGCGTGCATACATACATATATGCATACATGTGTGTATAACCACAGATGATCTTCTTTCAATGGCATTTTAAGGCATTGTTCTGAGAAGACTGTTTTCTTTACCCTTGACTTCTGTTAAGTATTCCACTCAGGTTAGGGAAGATGGTTGTCTGATTGCCTGCCCTATTTTTCTTTGCCAGAACAGATAGAGTATGCTTATCTATTATAAGCACTCCAGAGCTACATTAAGCTCGGATACCTGTGGAGCTTGTCAGCACAGGTTCTCACACAGGTCACTGGTTGCTGGGGCAGCCTCAAGAACAGAATAACAAGCACTATTTGATATGAGAAACACACATCTCTGTGTCTTTTTCTTATCAGCATACTTATAAAAAATCCTTTGGATAATGAAGTAGAACAGCTCTCTAGATAAATTTGGTGCTTTTTTTCATTTTTCTAATTTTTGTTGTCTTTGATACATTTTTTTTTAATCTTGCATCACAGAAAAATTTAAAACCTTTTCTAGTGGTTGGCATATTTATGTATCACCTCCAGTTCTTCTTGGAGACTTGTCTCAGTTCAGAAAAGAAAGCTCATAGACACAGATAAGTAATTGACCACCTGAAAAACAAGGAGGGAATGGAAGTAAGAGCCATCAGAGTTGATTTGGCATCAAATCATTCTGTGACTACAGGTTTTTAGGAGTTGTTTTCAGTTGTGCGAGCATAGGTGTCTGTTGACCTATTACATCTGAGAAGGCTGTTTAGATATCTACTACAGATCTGAGTTGAGAGCTATAGGAGACCTATGATTTTCTGGAGATGGAAGCTAGGTGGGAGAACTCTCAACACCTAAAAATGTATCTACATTCAGGAAACTAAATCGTCCCCTGCTAAATTTTGCTTTTCATTATTGTATTGTTATTTAATGGCATAACCCTGGGCTCAGTTCAGGTGCCCACACAGAGGTGATGGTAGGTTCTCCTACAGATCCTGTGTCACAGCAGGCAAACCTATGGAGCTGAACCATCATCTGTAGGGCATCTCAGGTAAAACCAGATGCTTATGCATGGACAGCTGCGTCAAGGATCTGTGTACATGTATCAGTAAATTGTTCCTCATAAAGAAAGTAAACATTGTGAAGGTACAGGTAAACTTTTTCAGCATTGTATGAGAAGATGCTCTCTACAATTCTGAAACATTCTTGCATAATAGTAAGTACAGGATATTGCACTCAGTTCCCACAATTCTGGAACTTCCAGATTCCTTCTTAACTGAATGCTTTTATTACCCTTTTGTACAGAAGTTCTGTGAGGACAACCATAACTGTATTATCGTGTAAAGATCAGTGTATACATGTTTCTATTTTCAGGATATGCTTGAAATACCGTAATGTTTTTGTTTCATGTATGCCTGCTGTTTTAAACCCTTGAACTTTTAAAGCAAAAAATAACTATAAATTTACTCATGAATGTATTTTCTGGCACTTTCCTTTTAACATGGAACTCTTTGACACTGTTCAAGTTTCATAGTGTACCAGAATTTAGTTGTAGATAAATATTTATCCATATAGCTATAAAACATAGCAGATGTGCTATTAGCCTGTGCTGCATAACCCTGGCTTCAGACAATCACCTAAAACAGATTCAGTGACTTGCCAGTATACATCATGCAGTGCCTGGTTATCGTCTGAATGGCAGTCCCTCATTTTAAGTTTCTGTTTCTTGATTAATTAAAAATATTTTAGAAAATTTTCACAAACTACAATTCCATTAGGCAGACAATGGAAAAGCTAAAATAAAATAGAAGCAAGTGAATTTTCATTATCGAAATTTTGAATTAATTTATTTTTTCCTTATTTTAAAAACTTTTTTATTTTAAAGAGCTAGGCAGTTTGAATCCTTTCTTCTCTCACTTACAAAATGAGCTTCTTTGAAGCATTAGCACTACCGCTAAATTTTGAGTGTAAAAGTATATATTGTATGGCTGTCCCATCTTGGTTTAGGCACTAAATTTGTCCCGTCTTGGTTTAGGCACTAAATTAGAGACAGAATCTTTTAACCACAGATCTATCTTCAGGTAAGTTTCCTCAGTAAGTGGGTATATTGTCTTCTGCAGATGCTTGTGACTGTAAGCAGAATAGATGCGTAAGATCATTTAGCTTTCAAAGTTCTGGTTTCAAGTTGGTATTGCACCTAGAAATCCAGGTAGCGAGGGTGATTATGTCTGGTCCACTTAATAAAAAAGAGGCCAAACACCAGTCTTGAGGCTTGGACTCAAATGAAACAGACTTTACACATCCATATTACTATCTGCTACCTACATTGCTTAGACCTGTTTTCTTCTATAACTTTTTTTTTTCTTCCAAGAGCTAAGTCAGAGTGGTAAAAAAAAAAAAGAAAAGAAAAAGAAAAAAGATAGAGGGAGCTAACAGTTAAGCAGCAAGTATTATCAAGCATCCAAGTTCATTCCCTGACTCTCTTTTACTTAGTAGTACAGATCCATGAGGAAGCTGAAGGCACCACAGACTTGTGTCAATCCTTCGGGGGGGTGGGGGTGGGGGGGAGCTGGGGGGGTGGAGAAAAAACATAATTTCTTTGCCTATACCTCCCCTATATCTCCAAATTTTTCTGCCAGAAAATTAGATGTTGGGAATAGCTGACTGTTGATCTTTTTGTGGAAAGTGATGATTTAGGGGACCTCTTGGTTTCCTGTCTACTCCTAGCTTATGGGATGATGTTATTTTAAATTTAAGGTTCACAACAATGTTTCATTACTTAGTATTAAGCAGTGATCATGTGCTGGACATGGTATCTGGAGGTGCAAAGGAAGAACTTTCTCATACTGATACTTACAACCAAATTTGTAATCAACTAAAAGAGAATTAAAAGAGAACTACTAACTAGTAGGGAAAATGTTGAAAACTTCAGAACATGAATAATACATAGTATGACATAGAAAGAACACAAGCATTAAGGGGACATTATTACTTTGTCCTGGACTAAAGATTCTTGCCATACTTCATATGGTTGTACGTATCCTTACATTTCTCTATAGTTTTTCCTCCCAGCTGGCAGACTGGAAGGTCAGCGGGAGGCCAGTCACTTTCTAAACAGTACATAAAGCACCTTCTGTGGAAAAGTATTTACTATGGTGAATTAAGGAAATCTAATGTTTTTCTTATACAATAATAGTATACATTATTTTGCTAAACATTAATTAAAATTAATTTCAAATATAAGCTAAAATAAAGATAAACTAAATATATTTTAATACGTTTAAGAAAGCAAGTCACATAACCTTAGTTTGGATAGGAAATTTCAAGCCTTCAGGTCATCAGGTCACCATGGGATTTTCAGGTCATCAAGTCATCAGGTCACTATGGGATTTTTAAATTCCATTCCTCAGTAACTGGATTTTGACAACAGTGACTTACCTTCTCTCTCTTTTTGAGTTGTGTGTGGGTTTGTTTTTTTTCCACTTTTCCTCCCATGCCAACACGTATTATTACATCGCCAGTCTGGAAGGGGAGATCTGTGAGACTTGAATCTATTTGAATCGGCAAAGGATCTTGAGAATGTGCAGTATGAAATGTGAAAGTTTATAGAGTAGTCATGTGACAATAACATTTTATCCAAATAGCACCGTCATTAAGTAACATTAAACATTTAACATTGGAAAATGTAGCTGCTGTAACAATGCACGAATGTAAAGAGCAGCAGCCTACTTCACCATTTTTCTCCTCCGGCATATGCATCCTCAGCAAATTACAGGCAAAATGCTACCATATCAGAGCAGTAGTAACAATTGCTCTAGGAATATTCACAGAAAGAAGAGATTAGTCTTCTAAACGGCATGTGCAAAAGAGGCTATGTGCATTAACTCCAAAGACACAATTGAAAAAATTGTTGGAGTAATGTTATGTATTAAGATATTTCTAACATTGTTTTTGAGTCTTAATCCCTTATGAATGGATTTGATTTGAAATTTGTTTTGCAAATATTTATATGACCCTATTAACAAAGTCTATCTTTAGCTGCAAGTTTGTTTCTTCTCCTGAAGTACATCATCTTGATTCTTTGAGACCTGTATTCTACAAATGTCAGGTCATTGTTTCTGGTATTGTGTTGTCAGAAAAGTGTTCACCTTTGATGGTACTATTCAAAAGTGCTTAACGCTCAACTAGAACAGCGTTCATATTGAATTGGAGATGATTAATAATTCATACAGTCCAATTCAACATTTTTTTTCTTGGCACTAAATGATAATTTAGCATAGGGCATAATTAATGATTTCTAAGATACTGACATTCAAGGCTGTACTTGGTAACATCTAGAAAATGTACAAAAAACATATTTTCACATTTAATTTAATGCAGTAGGTACTCTTTGTCATTGTTATGGTATATGAAATTGTTCTGCATGTGTTTATGGTTTCCCTAGATACTTACAAGACACTCAGTAATGCTAGCATGGAAATATAAGATGAAAGATTCCTTAATATCCCACCAGCAGGTTTTGACAACCTTGGCATTTCCACATTGGCTTTGGGAAGACTGCCAGAGTGGTAATTTCATTTTATGTCTGGGTATACTGCCTTTTCCTTTTTGCATAGTGATTTTGTACATGTCATATACAGTCTAAAACCAACGCCCAGGACTGAACTGAAGGAGACCTATTACGCAGGATTAGTATTAGGAGAAATACTAATCATAATCCTATTAAAGATGATTGATCTTTGCCGCTGTTTTAATATGAGTCAAGATTTTATTCGTGTGTTCTGTCCCAAAGTCTGCCATAGATTTTGTACATAACCTTGGGAAAACAACTTGAGGTCAATCTTTCTATATTGGATGTGTAGGTATGTGCCTATTGTGCCTATATGTCTTGAGTGAAATGGTTATAATTCCTTGCACCTCAGAAGGTGTGAGACTTTAGGTGTTTAACATTTGTTGACATCAGACTGAACTGGGGCATCAGAAGTGGTCGCTCCAGTGTATGATGGTTCCTCTTCTCCAGGAAGTAGGAAATCCTGCAGCAAGGACAAAATCTGATGCAAGTTCATGTAGGCTGCTGTGAGATTGCATTCTCATCTGCAGCTTGGCTGTCCCTGCCACAAGGGCACACTTTGAGGGGGGGGGGGGGGGGGGGGGGGGGGCGACCGGGT
>JAVJGI010000014.1:53863839-53883986 GCA_035590275.1 Ibycter americanus | reverse complement strand
CCCCCCCCCCCCCCCCCCCCCCCCCCCCCCCCCCCCCCCAAGCAGCTTGGGTGGTAACTGCTTCAGATGGCCTAATGTTTTTATGATGCTGAATGTATGTTAACTAAACTGTGTTGCCACTTTTACTGAATACAAAACTGTACTCTGTTTCTTTTGGGTTTCTTTCCCCAGGATAATCAGAGCAGGCTTAGCAGTAGACACTTGGAAACATCACATTACAGTTCTTGTAGAATCCTATCGTCAGCAAATTCAGACAACCTTGAGGTTCAATGACAGCTTTACTCCAACAGTTTTAAACCTATTTCAGTTATCTGATTTTCATGTTGCTACTAATGAATCCCACTGGCAGAGTTAAGAATTGTGTCTTAAAATACAGTTCATTATTATTCTCTAAAGCATTCTACTCTGGGAGGTGGCAGTGGACAGCAAATTTCCTTAAAGAACAATGCCTGTTGTGTTGCATAGGTCAGACAATCATATTGGTTTAGAGAGTGTCACTGATGTTCATTTTTTCTTTCTGGAGGCTCATTTATCTTCTGGGAGTCAACCCCTTTCTAAGCTAGAGTCAACCCATTAGTGATTGTCATCAGAATGCTGCTGAGCTAGCTCAGGTCTGCTATCTCCTTGCTTTACGAACTATGATGAATGAAATGTGCCTCATGACAGTAAGTCTAATGATTTAGGGCTGGAACTACTTTAGAGGTTTCCAAAATAATTTATTTGCAAGTTGACTTACACCATTATAATCTACAGAATCTCAGAATTTATTTGGTGACAAATCCTGCAGTCTTTATTCTTTTCTCAAGCAAACTACTGAAATACCACACTTTTGCTTACTTCTCACATTGCATGGAAGATAAGGTTAATTAGAATATAATTGTATTAGAAAAGGGTCTAAGAAGAAAACAGGTTAGAAACCTTGTTGTAGTTTAGACAATAAATGAAAAGCAAAGGTGTTATCCAGGGAATCGTAACTTCTAGGACTGTGCTTGATATAGCAACACTTTCCTCCAAAGGAAAGTTGAAACCCTGCAGAGACAATAAACATATTACTCCAGCATAGAAATATGTTTGGTTAGAATTTACATTATTCATTAATTATGTTTTTTTCCTCCATTTTAAGAAATTTCTTATTCTGCCTTGGTGTTCAGAATAACAAATTTAAAATGTTACATATAGCTTTTTTTTTTTTTTTTTTTTTTTTAACCAGACAAACATAGGGCTGGGTGGGAAACCGCAAAATTAACCTTAAAAGATGTACAGTGCCATTTCTGGCACTATTTTGCATCTAAGATGCAACTTGCAGACTGTCATAGGAGCAAGATGCCTTTTGTCATCTGCAACATCACTAAAACCTGAGTTTTGAGATGCATGCCTGGTTAGGCCTGTGAGAGTCAGTTTTCAGTACCCAAAGTGTAAGTAGTCATCTCCTAAATGTCCTAAATTCATAAATCTAATGAATGTGCCTATTTCAGTACTGTATTTGCTCTAAGATCCCTCCATTGTCACAGCAGAGAGACAGGCAGCTCTGAGTGATTTAGAAATTATTTGGATTTTTTCTCTCCGTTGGCTGCAGAAGGAGGTGTTATTACTTAAACTGAAAATCATAGTGCTGTACATGGTGTTTATATGCACATTGCAGATATGCTAATACACTGATAGCTACTTATACTATAGACTAACAAAAAATGTAAAGTATATTTGCTGTCTGTAGATATTTTGGAATGCAAAACAGGTAAACACTTCAGATGATAAGATGTACTTTGGTTGAAGAACATATGGGAAAACTGGACTATGCATAAGGTGTGTTGAAACAGGAAATTAGAAAAAGCTTTTTAAACGATCGAGTTCTGTGACTGTTTTACAACTTTCCAGTAAATCTCCTACTGTCTTTCAGAGGAGAAATATCTGCAGATATGCTTGTAACTCTATTCAAAGCCCATATGCGTTATTGTGGCACAATTTCAGTTCTATAACTGCCCTATAACCCCCAAAAACATAACTTTGTGTTACACTGGATATTTAATTAATTATTTTTTTTCCCCATTGGTAAATTGATTTATGATTTAGAATGTCATTAGGCTATATTGGTGTCTTTTCTTAACTGCATTTTATACTGTATTTAGTACATATTATTAATTATAAAATTATCATATAAAATAAACATGTGGATTTTACATAGTATATATACCATTTTTTCTGAAATGCTAGAAAACATATGCTTCAGATTTTTTTGAGAGGATATATACACATATGTATGTATAAACACATACAGATTTGTAGAATTACTTTTTGCATAACCCCTCACCCTTCCTGATTTTAGTTGCCATAATTTTAGACCATGCCACCAGCACAGCAAAAATCATCATTGTTTCTCTCCCTGCCGTTCCACGTTTTATGTTGTCTACCAAACTATGCCAGAACAGCTGGGAAAACAGGAGAGAAAAGTGATTATTGGAGAGCAGAAGATACTTAAGAGGAAAGATCCAGTTTAATGTGAAAGGAATCCTGAAAGAATTCTACTTTTAACCTTCCCTGAGGGAGCAAAGGCAGGTGGAAGTTTATAATGCAGGTAATCAATGTAACAGTTAAAATGAAGGGACGGAATGAATTATGTCAAAAGCAACCAAAAATTAATTAAAAAAATAAATCAGCCAAATTAGTTAGTAGTTGAAATTTTTGAAGCATTTGTTGATACTGTGTGTCTCAAATGACTTGCTAGATCTTCAGACAGATTTATAGACTTCAGTTTTGGCCCAACTCAAATTTGTTCCCGTTTAACTGTTAAGGACTTAAGGTGTCAAAGTCTTTTAAGTGCAGAGATTAAATAACTTGGGGCAAATTATTAATAAAGTTGATCTTTTTTAGCAGTAAAAATCAGAACTCATGTAGGGATTCATTATATTAAATAACACCAAGTGGAAATAAATTGACTTACACAAACAGACAGAGAAGATAATTGCTGTTTGTTTTAATGACTTACTCATAAAGCATACAGTAATGTCCTAAATTGCAGGTCAGAAATACAGTCAGGGGTAAACTTTTAAATCTCTGAGGTTTTGATCATATCATCTTCATCTACTTTAATGAGATTTGGACAGTGGCAAACCAACAGACATCCTGCAGACGGTGGTAAGAGGTGGACTGCATAGAGAATTTCCAAAATCCTTTGTAACATGTCTGCTTCTGGTCTTTTAGCTGAAACTTGAATAGTATAACTAAAATAGCTCCGTGAGTATCATGAAGAACATTTCACACGCTGGTGAGCTTCATATATCCCAAAGTCTAATGGAAGGTACAAGACAGGATAAAATGTATTATAGATAAGGAAGTCTGATCAAAATAGAAGTGATGGGTTCATTTTTGTGAGGCATGCTCTGTGCCTACTGCAGAGAACATTTTGAGTTATTCTATACATTTAAAATTATAAAATACTTTTTACTACTGTTTTCCATTCAGCGAAGGTCTCACAAAAAATCTCTGTGTACCCACCCAGGAGGCCATTCTTGCTGGCCTGGCAAGTTCCCAGTACAGCTGCTTTTTTTCCCAATGGAGGATAAAAAATTGTAGGCACAAATACGGCAAAATTTCTTGAAGACATGTCTCATAACAGTATAGATTGACAGTGAGAAAGGAAAATGACGCAGAAGAATTCCCCAGTCCATTAGAAATCTTCCTAAGCAACCTGCTCTATTTGAATATAACTAGTGAATGAAGCCTGCTTAAAATTAACTCTAATGTAACAACAGGAGAAGTGGATTGTAGAAATCTCTGGCTTTGCTCTAAGGAGAATGTGTCACCAGCCCCACAACGTTTAAATTAAATATAAAGGCTGTCAGTTTAAATGTCCCAGCTGACCTCAACTACTGATATAAAGCAAAGAGACAGAACTGGTCACTAAGATACCTAGGAGTCAAATGTTACAGGGTTTTATGGGCAAAATACAGCACCTTGACCTGTACTTGGAAAAAAATAGGAAGACACAGAAAATGTTGCAGGACTGGTGCAACAGCTTTTTGCATGTAAAACACTGCTAGTAGCAGAGCAAGTGTATTTTATTTTTTTTTTTAAATATACATTCCTGTTTTCATGTGCAGATTTAACTTCAGTTTTATACATCTGTAAGTGGTCCACAAGTGACTCTGGAAGCATTTTGTAAACAAAAGAAACCCAACACATACTTGCGTCAAGACCACATGCATTCCTATAAAAGCTGATTCAAACATTGAAGGTACTTCAAGTATTAAGACAAACTTAGAAGAATTACTTTATCACACTCATGAAAAGACACTTCCTTTTTGTTGTGTAATTAGATATATTACTACTCTTTGTTTCTGGGACATGACCCAGGTATATTTATTATATCTATATAAATCTCATGTCTGTTGCATTTGTATTGCATATTCTCATGTTGTAATGAGTGACCAGTTGCACAGAAAACTTTGATGTGCAAATCTAAATGATAACAGTGTATCCATTCACATTTCTAAAAATCCACAATAAATGTCACACACATACAACAAAACAGTTTAAACCCCATAAAACTATTTATTTAAAACATCAAACAAAGAGAAGGGAAATACATAACTCATACTTCAGGACATTGTACATCCTAAATATTATTATAACTTACTGCTGATTAGCTGCAAAAATTTCTTCTTTTTAAATAAGTATTTAAAAAATCCACTTTACTGTTCAGTGTATATTCATCTGTTACAAAAAATTGTCTGGTTTTCTGCAGCCACATTTTATACCACATCTAAATTTTAGGAAAAAAAACCAAACCAAAACAAAACCTAGGTAATCTTTAGGTTGTCAAATGCTGGTATCAACTAGTGCACTAGAAAAAGGTGTTGGAGTTTCTGAAAATCCTTCAATTATGTTCTTTAAAAATTGCAACTTTTTGGCTCCAGCTCTTGTTTATTTGATAAAAAGTGTTCATTTTTCTGTATGTATTACATTCTTCATTAGTATGAGCTTAATAAACCTGCTTGTGAATGAACATCTTCATTTTTCAGATGAGAAACCTAAAGCACAGAAAAATTTCTCATCAAGTCTCATATCTTATTAGCAGGAAAAGTAGAACAAAAATTCCTACAGATATCTTGATTTCTGTTTTCCTAGCCCAACTGAAATGCAATCTTTCTTTTTCCTTTGGAAATACATTAGTGAATAGTAAATGATAACTGAAATGAAATGACAGCTCTCTTCAAATCTCTATAACCTGAAGTATCTACTTCAGAAGAAACTCAGGTTTAAGCATTGGTTTAAAGTGTATTTAAATATCCTAATCTGTTAATTAGTGAATCCTGGTTGTTGATTATCCCTCCTCATTTTAGTTAGGTGACTAGAGGTCATTGAAATGTTTCTTTCCTCAAAAAAATAATGTTGTCTCCATAGAGTAGTTTATGTTAATTCATGGTCATATGGCCTTTCAATCCATTAATTAAATTAATGAGACTTTCCAGTTTTCACCCATGCACCCTTAATTAAAAACGCTGAGAGGGAGAGGGGCACAAAGAAATAACATATGGCATTATCAGTGTTGTGCCCAAGAGAACTATTTAATAACAGCTCAAGCTAATTTATTGTTAATAAAACCTAGTGAGTCTCTGAAAATGCATATGATAATGTGGACAATCTGTGACTATTCTGACTCATAAAATTAGTTCGCTATTCCCTGCATCAGCCTTGATGACTAATGATTCATACCTCTCAGCAGCAGTAAGGTGGAATATTCATTCAAAAGCCGCAACAACAAATCTGCATTTGATTGTATCAGAACATACTTTGATCAGAAGTCACGATCTTCGTTACTGCTGATGAGTTTTGGGTAGCTAAAACTGTGCAGAATGAGTTAAGCATGTATTCTTGACAGATCCATGTGAAGTCTATTGAAGAAAGTATTTACTCAACTTGTGATGTACTTTATTTCTTACTGGATCATTTTCTGAGGCTGTTGATGTAGCCTAAATAAAATATTAAATCTTAGAGACCAAAGGAAAGAGCTAAACCTAAAAAACAGACACTTCCCTCTGTCATGCAAATAACAAGCAAGCGGCGGTATCTGGAATAAAACAAATGGTGCCTGCACATTCTGGGAAAGTGAAATGAACACCTTCTCTTAAATTAATGGCTTATTCTTTTCCAGTTTCCTGAGTCTTAAGAGGAATGAGGGTTCTGCACAACTGCTACTCTAGTCTATAATACGCACACGCCAGCAATGTGAATAACTCCTGCTGGGTATCTACCAGGAGGCTTGGCTGGAGCCCTGGCCAAGGTACCCTCCAAGGTGCCTGGTGCACAGCAGCAGGGAAAAGCCAGTAGTGGCACCGTCCCAAAAGTACTTAAGATAGCCAAAGGAATAGGGACAGAAAAAGAACAGCTAGAAATGGCAAGTCTTTTATTTACAAACATCTAAATTATCTGAGCTTGCCAGTGGTTCCCTGCATGCAACTGCAGCTAAAGAAATGTTCAAATTTCATTCACAAGAAAACCTCCTAATTCTTACTATCTCAAAGCTGTATAATAGAGCTGTAAGTCCTTCCTTTCAAGGACGGCACAATCAGTCATTTCTCAGTTGTCCTCATTCACACAGAATCATCTGACTCCCTCTTGGTAGGATTTCCCAGGTTTCCCCTTTAGGAACTAAATTAATGCTCTGCAGATGGATTTTAGTGGCTGAATTCCAAGCTCTTTGTGTTCATTGGCAATCCATTATATCTGTATATATCCAGAATAACTTCATTCAACTCCATAACTGGTTTTCACTGAATGCTTTAAATACTCAATGCTGTATTACATTTCTACTAATAAGAAAAAGCTGTTCACACAAAATAAATATTAATGTATGGAACTGGGGAGACTTATTTTAATTATATGAATTTCTATATGAAGGCAAATAATTACAGTTATAATAATTAATAATCAATGTAACTGGCTGTGTACAGATATATTGCAAGATGTTTTTCAAGTTTTTGCTCTTGGGGTTTTATTTAAAAAAAATTATTTATTACTAGCAGAGAAGATAAAGTTAATAACAAATTTTAGAACTGAATGATAGAACACTTCTTCCCACTTTCAGTTCCTCCACCAGTTTTCTAGTGATAGGACACACCTAAGTCTCGATTACTACTTTTCATGTTTCCAAATAATAAATGGTGACAAAGCATTATTTTTTTTCCACAGCCACTGTGGGATTTTTCTCCACATGATGTTTATTTTCACTTGTTAAATTTTAACGTATCCTGGATGAGGAGACTTTCTGAAGATAATCTGTGTCATTATTTAGTCCTAGGTGGTTTAAAATCAAGACTAAACCATAATTTATTTCATCAGATTGTTCCAAGATGATCTTCCTCCTTCCCAACACTTTGATTATCATTCTGGCCTTTCAGAGTGTGTTCTTTTGTCACTGATAGAGATTAGCTTTCTTCTGCTTTAATTCCCTGAAATAACCCCAAATAAGGACAGAAGAGCATCAGCTACTGTGAAGGAAAGTCAGAAATACGCAGTCACAGGAGGGAAGAAGAAATTGCACAAGCACCACTTTAAATCATCTTAAACTGTTGTAGAACTGTACTTTCAGTTGTTTCAAATATCTGTATTACACATACTTTATATCCACATTGAATTGTCATCTGGAGAAGCTAGGCACATTGTGGTGGGTTGACCTTGGCTGGATGCCAGGTGACCACCAAGCCGCTCTGTCACTCCCCTCCTCAGCAGAATGGGGAGTGGGGGGAGAAAATAAGATGGGAAAAAACCCAAACTTGTGGGTCAAGATAAAGGCAGTTTAATGAAGCTATAGCAGAAGTCACACATGTGGAAGCAAAGTAAAACAAAAGATGTTATTCTTTACTTCTGTACTGAGTCTGGCTGAGCCCTATAGAAGCCCTCTTAGTGCTGGGTTTGTATTGGTAGCTAGAAAGGTGGTGAGAACACACACCAGTGTTTTGGCTACTGCTGAGCAGTGCCCACACAGCATCAGTGCTGTCTCTCCAACATTCCCCCCCTATCCAGTAGGCTGGGAGCAGGCAAGATCTTGGGAGGGGACATAGCCAGGACGGATGACCCAAACTGACCAAAGGGATATTCCATACCATATGACATCTGCTCAGGTATAAAAGATAAGAGAAAGGAGGAAGAAGGTGGTGGGCATTCACTATTTATGATGTTTGTCTTCTGGAGCAACCACTACACATACTGAAGCCCTACTTCCTGGGAAGTGGCTGAACATCGCCTGCTGATAAGAAGTAGATAATAAATAACATCTTTTGGTTTTTGTTCCCTTCCGCACACACAACTTTTACTATTGTTTCATTAAACTGTCTTTACCTTGATCCACAAGGGTTTTTTTTCCATCTTACTTTCTTCCCCCTGTTCTGCTGAGGAGGCGAGTGATAAAACAGCTTGGTGGACCCTGGCATCCAGTCAAGGTCAATCCACCACAACTTCCCCTTGGCAGGCAATGTTCAGCCACTTCCCGGGAAGTAGGGCTTCAGTACACATAGCGGTTGGTCTGGAAGACAAACATCGTAAATAACAAATGCCCCCCACCTTCTTCCTCCTTTCTCTTATCTTTTGTATCTGAGCAGATGTCATATGGTATGGAATATCCCTTTGGTCAGTTTGGGTCATCTGTCCTGGCTACGTGCCCTCCCAAGATCTTGCCTGCTCCCAGCCTACTGGATAGGGGGGGAATGTTGGAGAGACAGCACTGATGCTGTGTGGGCACTGCTCAGCAGTAGCCAAAACACTGGTGTGTGTTCTCACCACCTTTCTAGCTACCAATACAAACCCAGCACTAAGAGGGCTTCTACAGGGCTCAGCCAGACCCAGTACACACAGTAAGCCATTTTAGTTCTTTGTTCTGCATTCATTTCTTTCAAACCTTTAACCAACTCGTGTTTCTTCTTGAAAATTCATTTTACTTTTTCTAAGCAATCATTACTTCCATTAGAAGCGTTCACAACAATGAGGGAATTTCCTCTTCAGAAACTTACTAATACGCATCCAACCCCTGTCTAATTTGCATGACATTTAAAACGGGCCACCTCATCACTTGTGGTTTTAGGATGAATTCTTTGAATTACATTAAGAAAGCAAACAAGAGTATGAGAGCATTACTTGAACTTGCAATTAATTGTTTTGCATCCAGGAAGAGGATCAAATTATGCCTATAATACTGCTGATATTTTTTATCTGAACACTTCCCTGGCACAAAGGATTTTAGTTACATTGACTTATTTTGATGTGGATGTTTTTACCTCCCTTTTTCAAACATTTGTTTTGAAATAATATTTATTGCTTAACGCAAAACATAATTAGTTAGAGTCCACAAACAAAACTTTGAATAAAATGGCACCATCTGCTTTTGAGACCTAGGACAGTTGTTTTAGGAAAGAACTCATGCTGCACTGTGAAAACCCAGAATAATCTTTCTGACAAATACACATGGCAAACGTTCACGCTATGCAATATATGGGTAAGACAGCAGCCGTTTCCAGCAAACACCTTGAGCAAATCAATTGGACAGTACCAGAATTACCTCCTGCTTTACCATGGAAGCAAGCCAGGATCCTGCTACTTGGCCGCCTCCCTTTCCTTCCTCGTAAAACATGCACACAGACACCCAGCAGCTCGCTGTCACCTGGACTTCCACTAACATAATATGTTTGCCAAGTAAACTGGAAGATTCCACCCAAATTCTAGTATCTTGAAATGTTGTCTCTTCTTATTTGGCTGGAGATATGAGTTTGGTCTCATGTAGAGTAGTTAAAAAAAAAGGAACGCAGAGAAAGAGACTAACGTTTCACTGGCAAAGAGACAAAATACAGTGAGCCATATGGAATATAAAGACAAGGGGATTAAATAACAAAGTTTTTCCTTTTCCACTGGTAGTTATCTGAGCTATAAGAAATGTTCATTCAGTTGTCTATGTGACAGTAAGCAAAATCATTTCAGGCTAGCTTTCAGCATTTGCTTCAGTGCAACCATTCAAGCTACACAATATCTGTATTTGACTGGTTTGACTAGTTCAGGTCACTGAAGACAGGTCTTTAAGATCACAGAATGCCAGAATGGTCAGGGTTGGGAGGGACCTCTGGAGATCATCTAGTCCAACCCCCTGCTAAAACAAGTTCACCTAGAACAGGTTGCACGGATTCATGTCCAGGTGGGTTTTGAATGTCTCCAGAGAAGGAGACCTCACAACTTCTCTGGGCAGCCTGTTCCAGTGTTCTGTCACCCTCAAGGTAAAGAAGTTCTTCTTTATATTCAGATGGAACTACCTGTGTTGCAGTTTGTGCCCATTGCCCCTTGTCCTGTTGCTGGGCACCACTGAAAAAAACCTGGCCCCGTCCTCCTGGCACTCACCCTGAAGAGATTTGCAGACATTGATGAGATCCCCTCTCAGTCTTCTCTTCTCCAGGCTGAACAGGCTCAGCTCTCTCGGCCTTTCCTCATAAGGGAGATGCTCCAGTCCCCTCATCAACTTGGTAGCCCTCCCCAGGACCCCTCCAGTAGTTCCCCACCTCTCTTGAACTGGGGAGCCCAGAACTGGACACAGCACTCCAGATGTGGCCTCACCAGGGCAGAGTAGAGGGGACGGATCACCTCCCCCGACCTGCTGGCCAGGCTCCTCCTAACACACCCCAGGATCCCATTGACCTCCTTGGCCACCAGGGCACACTGCTGGCCCGTGGGCAATGTGCTGTCCACCAGAACTCCCAGGTCCTTCTCTGCAGAGCTGCATTCCAGCAGTGATGCTTTATCAATTATTAAAGAGGCATAATAAATATGTCTGAAGAGGAGAAGAAACAAAGAGTAGTAGTGTTTAGTGCTAATCTACAAGTGGGAAAACCCGTGCTCCAAGTCTTTCTCAACTTAAGCAGATTCAAGTCCTCTTCTCTTTGGCATGAACAAGTCTAGGCCAAGATGAAGACTCAATGAGATGACTCTTCAGCCTTTCACTGAAGATGAAAGACTGTACAAAAATACATGCCATATGCACAAATCCAGGGTTATAATGAATAAGTGCAGATTTGCTTCTATGTCACAGTTTTAAAAATAAATCTTTTTTCTGGTCTATGTTCCAAAAGCTCTCAGTTTTATTTGGTAACAAATACTAAACACATGAAAAGTACTCACAGCAGAAAACAGCATGTAAAGAATAGGAATATATTGCAAAGACAGATCAAAAGCTTAATGATGTCAAGAAATCTTTTTTCCACTGTTTGTTTTCTGAAATTTTGAGCAAGACCCTCCAAAAAGGATTCAGATCCTGTGAATTTACTGTTTCAGATATTCTCTGTGTTCAGATCACAAGATAGATATATAATACTACTGTATTATACTATAATAGAGATAAATAAATTGATAATTTTTGTGTTCTAAATATATAAACATATGATTTTATGTTCTTTTTCCCAGTGCTGTCCTTGGACTGAGATATTTATGTAGTCATTCACTTGAGCTTTTATAAGAAGCTGTTCCATTTTCAATCTATTCAGGTGTTAATTTTGTATTTAAAGGGTAATTATGATATTGCTAATCCCAGGTGCATTGTTTTCTCCTAGTTGAGAATCATAAAAAGGGGAGAGTGGGGGACAGCAAAATTTTATTTTTTAAATTAAAAACTTCTCAGGTCACCTTTTAATAGATTTATCTATGCGCAGGGATTTATACATATTCAGTAAAGACATAAAAATAGAGATAGCAATTAAGAATTGTCCTGTGGGATATTATTATATGCAGCCTTCCTTCCCCATCTGTAAAAAGCTAAGTGTTTCCTATCAGATGTCAAACACCCCAAGCACCACTGTCAATAGGTGTTGAAGGTGTAATCATTTTGTAAGGCATGCACAGCGCCACGCAGGATTGGATCCTAGATACAATGAATAACCTTCTCAGGTTTCGAATTATACTTGACATCATACAAAGAAACCAAAATTGAAAATAGTTTTACTCTTCTTCTACAGGTGGGCAAAAGACAGAAGTGCCAGTACTGTCATCCTGGAACATCCCTACCCAGGGAACTGGGTAGAAGGTGAGTACTGATCAAAAATGTATTTGATCAAGCTAGCCTGGGGTAAGTGATTAAGCAAAAGAAGATGCTCAAATCACCAAATCCTTTTGTTTCTTAAGATATAACTGGATGACTGTAAAGTGTTAAATAAGATGTCTAGGATAGAGGATGGGAATCACATATCATGTTAGAACAGATGACCAGCTTTTAAATTAAGGCTAGGTGAGACAAAATCTGCCTGAGAACAAGGCAGAACAAAACTCTACTGTTACTGTATCTTTAACTTTTTTAATCAGTCCTTTGATTTGCCCTTTGTAAGCATTCTGCACGGTACATCAGAGAGGGAAAGATGACCAGTGACTTTTGGAACAATACTAATTTCAAGAAGCATAAGTGAAGATACCCAGTAAAGCATGAGTGTAATGTCGGTGCTCTTAGGCTGCGAATTACTCTGACCTTTATGAAAATTACCATGCCCAAGCCTTCAGCTTTGTAATTACAGAAGCTGTTGAAGAATTGGCCCTTATGAAAAACCTCAAAATTCCTTTAATCACTAGTCTTCAAAATCAGTAGTGTTCTTTAGACTTAAGAAGGGAAAAAAAATTAATAATTGAAATGCAGATTTGTTATTAAAATGCTAATGAATGCAAAATGGGACAATCACAAGTAATGAAAATGTTTTAAGAGTATTTTTTACCTTAATTTCCTCATTTTGAGAGTCAGCCTTATTATTAATTTAGGAATATTTAAATGCTTGTTTTGAGTGATTTATACCTCTATAACAATATGTTTGATGTGTTGGTTTCCTAAGTATCTTTCTTTAAAGTGCCTTACATAAATAACTACCTTCTTTGACTTTTTCTATTTTTTTCATTAGAGGCAGGATACTTGTATTCAGAAAGGCACCTGAAGTAATTCTGAACAGTAAATAGTTGTACAGGGAGTTAATAAAGAACTGTGAAGTGGGGCACAGATATAATAAAAGATTATATGACAATAGATAAAGGGTACAGCAGTGCTTTTCTCACTGGAATTTTTAAATGGACTTGAGTTCAGTTACGGTGTTAGGTACTTCAATCCTCATTTTTTTTTTCAATAAATAAATCAGGAACAAATTTACTGAGTCAACTGATGAACAATATTCATTGTTTTAGACTACATTAACCCGCAAACTTCTACAGGGATGGGATTGATTCACCTAGATAAGTCATGCCCAACTGAGGCCATTTCTAAGAGCTTTAGAGCAACGTAAGAGCCTGCACGTGTAATATTCTCTGTTATTCCTGTGTTACATAGAGAACAGAGAACAAAGGACCTTTTCTTTGCTCAGTATTTCTTTCTTCAAAATTAAATTGTTTATAATGTGACTACAAAGGATTTTATTATTCATGTCTTATCAGATTCACCATCATCACTTTCAGTACTTATCTAAGTCTAGAGTTGTCTTAGAGTATTCTTGGGGTCACTGGGAGAAATACGTATCCCTAGGGCACAATTTTGAGTATCCTCATGCATTTCCCTGTAGAGATATTGATATAATAATGTCAGTGTCTAGTAGGTAAAATAAAGTGAAATGAGTCCATGTGTCAATAGTTACATACATATGTGTTTTGAGTCTCCAGAAGCACTTGGCCTTTACGCCTTTATGACTTGAAGTGATGGATTCCACAGGTTCTTATTGTGCAAAACCATGCCACACCACCTGCGAGGGAAAGGCAGGCAGGTTGTCTTAACCCTTCCTTTAAGACCAATAAAAGCAGAACACTTCTTCAGAATTTCTGAACACCAGTGACCTGGCCTGAGCAGTAGCTGAAACTTTGATCAGTGTCCAAGTATTTAAATGTTCTAAATAACAGACTGCTGAGCATATGCAATCAGTGCAATGCATCCAGAACATGTAAAGCATACTGTATATGTTGTGGCCATCTGTGCAGCTCATAGGCAATTGCTCAAGT
The DNA here is from genome assembly GCA_035590275.1 of Ibycter americanus. NCBI lineage: Eukaryota > Metazoa > Chordata > Aves > Falconiformes > Falconidae > Ibycter > Ibycter americanus. The sequence continues at coordinate 53,870,003 of JAVJGI010000014.1, read as the reverse complement.
GCATCCCAATGTGTCAGCCTAACTGTATGTGCCTTGTACATCACATATTCCCAGCTTTCCTAAAAGCAACATTCGCAGAAAAGGAAGAGATGCGTCTCATATAATTTGATGCAGTTACACTGATACTAAAATATTCTCTCCTCAGTTAGATTGGACATTATCAGCCATTGTTTTACTGCCATGAGAAAGGGTCATACAGCAGACTGTCATATAATCTAAAATGTATATTCTGTGTAGTTCACATGTCTATCAAGTTTTTCTGCTTCTCTTAAGTTAAACAGTCCAAATAAATATTTCCTCTCTTGGAATCCTTTGAATCTTTCTAAATATTTCTATAGATTCTTTCTGGAAGCGTGCATTCCGGAGTGCTGCAGGAAGGTGGATTGCCACGGACCAAGCTCTTGCTTTTCAGAGCAGGCCACTGACAACATTTGTCTTGTTCTCAGCAGTGTCATTTGTACCCAGACCCTAATTGCTAGGACAACAGTTTCGGTGGAGAGGGTGTGAACAGCCTGAGAATAAGACGACAATACATCATTAGTGTATCTTGGGGATTGCATTAGTTTCTGGATCTATTCAGAATGAGGCCTTTGGGTGTGATAGGAGATGATTTGTGTGACAATTCATCTTCTCCCCTCAGGAAGATCCCCTGCTAGACTCACATCCAGAGCGGTGCTATAAATGTGGTGTATGCACACTGCTACCACAAGGCATGGAAGGGACAGGTAAATACTCTCTTGAGAGCAAGATGTGGATACTCATTGCATGCACTGCAGTCAGTTATAAGATGCTGGTCACACGTATTCACCTGATGAAAGCTAATTTATGAAATGATACAAGAAAACAAGCTCTTTAAACTAGGATGCCATACATAAAAGATTACTTATTTCTCATCTCACACATCTTCCTTCTAGTGTGGCTGAATTTTTTGTTTTGTTTCAGATATGACCTTTGCTGGTCACCATAATTTTATAAAATAAAAATGCTTTATCTACAAATCTTGTATAGGAAATTAATGTAGTTTGCAAAACAAAATGACTCTGTAATTCCATGCTTCTTGCTTACCAGGACTTCAGTGTCTTGGAGCTGTTTGTGATTCTTGCCCTAGAGCATTGGTGCTAGTATTCTTTGAATGAAAGTCACATGTGTGGGACTCTGCCCACCATGTTCACTTCTGCTTTTTAAAAATAAAAAGGAAAAAGACTAACTAGGTTTGCATTTAGTTTGCTGCTACTGCTCCTCATTATCAATGACTCCTTAGAAACAGAATCATAGAACAGCCTGGGTCAGAAAGGACCTTGAAAGATCATCTGGTCCAACCTTTCATGGAAAAGGGGGCCTAGATGAGATCATTTGGCATCCTGTCCAGTTGCGTCTTGAAAACCTCCAGTGATGGGTACTTTACCACATCTATGGGGAAGCTGACACTGTAAAAAGTTTCCATATTATATCAAGATGAAACCTTTTCTGGTGCAACTTGTACCCATTGCCCCTTGTCCTCTCCATGTGGCTTCTCGTGAAGATAAAGCCTCTGTCATATTTGTAGCTACCCTTTAAGTACGGCAAAACTGTGATAAGATCCTCCTGCGCCTTCTCTTCTTTAGGGTGAAAAGACCTAACTGGTGTCTCTGTTCAGTAAGTATACCAAAATATGCAGTCATTGGTCTCTTGATTATTGCTAACTTGCAGAGAGTAGAACACCATTTGTCCTTCACACCTTTGAAAATCTCTGCTACCTATTAAACAGATCCATTAACATATTGGGAAAGACAGCATCTCAGCTGGCTGATTTGCACATGTTCAACCTTACTTTTACAGGGTTTTTTTCCTTGCTAATTATTCATATTACTTCTTTTCTGAAGAGAATTTTCAAATGAAAATAACATGCCAGCTATTTTTAAATTACCATTTGTTTCATTGCCTGCACTATTTTATCCTTTTAATAGATCTACTTTCTCCCCAGTAATTCATTTGCCACTGATGTATTTGTATAAGACTGTCTCTTTCACATTGACCTTTATGGTTAGCCTCAACACATTTGATTTTTTGCTGCCTTTATCTTATCCTCAACACCACTAATATGCATAATATTACCTGGAAATCCAGATAGCATTATTACCATTACAAGTCAATGAATGCTTTCACCTTAGATAATAGTTTTTACTGGGGAGTAAATTCAAAGATAAGTGTGTTAAGAATGCATAAATGATTTTGCTTGAAGCCTCAGCAGGTACTGAGTCACAACCCATTAATCTTTTCATATACTCCTCAGCACGAACAATTACTATCCCTCTATAATGAGTCTATAAAAATAAGTTTAGTGATGTTAAATATTAAAATTTAAAACAAGCAGACAAACAAAACTTCAGAGAGCATTGAGTGAATCTTAAGTATTACTAGCCAGAACTAAAATCAGTTCAATACACATACACAGAAGCTTACCATTAATAGGAGATAATGCATTTTCAACTATGAATACTATCCCATAAGATCTAAGTTACAAATGTGAGAATAATTCATGCTGGTGATAAATCAGATTTATATTGATGTAATTTCATTTGCAGCAGCAAGGATACATCTACATAAACCTAGAGTAAAGCAGTATTATGTTGTTCGTTTTACTAGCAATAGATGTAGCTATCTGTGTCACCACTGGTTCAGTTGCAGAAAACAGAGCAATGAAAGAATCATATCCACAAAGATAAATTAATATTACAAAGCATAATGACCACCTTGTAAAACCTCATGACAGCCATTGCTGCACTTTTCATAAAATGTAAGTCCAGTGTGGGTCAACAGACCCTGTTTCATAAAAAAATGTTGGGTAATTTGAGTTAGCTACTGTTGAAAAAATAAATTTATGACTGTGAAGTGTCTGTGGATTTACAAACCTTAGTGAACACTTTCTTTAATTATGTCCATAAAAAATCAGCCTCTGTCACTATGTCAAATTGGAATATAAATCTATCTACAGTAGGTGTGCAGCCGCAGAGACATTGGAAAACATGTTCTGGAATTAAAGGTTGCCATTTACCCTTATGGTCTTGCAATATATTAAACTTTTGGAAAACAGGAAATTGGGTCTTGTCTTATCTAATTTTGTCTCTTAATTGAACTTGCAATAAATAGATGTAGTATTGACACGAACAAGGAGTTCCAATTGCTTGGAGGTTCATTTGTTTCAATTCAGAGATCACAGTTATTTCAACAACTGTAAGAAGCTCAGTAGTGATAGCGCTCAGTCGTGCTAGCACTCAGTGTTCAAAGGCAGCAGGAGATGCTTGAAGAAAAGCTCCATCCCTTTTCCATGAGAAGAGGAGTCAATCACCTAAATCTATTTCTTAATGTTCATTACATTTTCAATTATAGTAGAAAAGGTTATAACAAAGAAAATGAGGACTAAACACTAATAAAGTCAAACGATGTTTTTAGTTAAGATAAATTTATACTTCAGGCCTTTTATCTTCTCTGTGAGTTCTTGCTGTGCAGGAAAATGGAAGCCGAGTTCCAGTTCAATGAGTTTTCCTCCATTATGACTGGATTGTCATTAAACTCATGTTAAAAGATTCAATATAGCATCATAAAGCTTTAGATCAGGTCTACATTAAGGAGTGAAAGACTTTTTTCTCTCATATGGTATCCTGAAGTTATGTCTCCTGTGACTCAGGGGTGAATGTATGTAGCCTTTGGACTATACATTTGTCGTCCTACCTGCCACTCCTGAATGGCCCAGCTTCTGTTTAATCTTTATGAAAGCCATGCTGCAGGAGCTATATTTATTGCAGTAGTATGAAAATTGATCTTACATTTGAATGTAGATGAACTCTTCCAGAAGAGTGGGCAAGGAAAATAAGTTTATCTTAGCTATTACGGGGATAGGGAAAGGAAAGGAGAATCAGACACAGCATGGATATTACTCATCCTACCCTTGTCTTCTCAAACAACTGAGACCACACTAAGCCTGTCTGCAGAACAGGGAAAAAATTCTTTAATTAATTACACAGGAATGCACTTCAACTGCAGCTGAGAAACACATTTAACTCGTGTCTACAACTTAGATATCTGAGTCAATTTGTCTAGGCTCATAGAGACCTTTATCTCAATGTAGGGAAAAGTGTCTCCCAAGACAATCTGATTTTGGGAAGTATGCATGAGATAGGTTAGATGCCTTGGATGCTTTGGAATTGCCCTTTCCTCTGCCTATAAAATCATAGGGTAACCAGTCTAAATGTCTAAAGTTAGGTGAAATGAATTGCAACATAAATCAACAACCTCTGGAAATGTAAAATTGCATTCTTAGAGCAAAATGCACTTACAGAAAAAATTTAGCAAGAGATTGTATTAAAAATTTTTGGTTTGCTAGGTTTACTTTTCCTAACAATAAATTTCTTGTTTTAGCAGTCTGGGAACATATGACTTTAATCCAATGGCATATTAAGTTAAGACAGATGAACAATTCCCCAAACATATTCAGCAAATGTCACCATTTTGCTACATGAATCATCTGTAATTTTTAAAGACATAAATTATCAGAAATCATTACCCAAATAATTTAGAATATAATTCTTGCTCTGTCATCTGTGGGAATTTCAGCAAGTTGCTAAGTTATTTTGGATAGATTAGATAGGTCTCAGGGAATATTTGTGTTCTTTGATGAGATGAATATAAATCCTGAGATCAGATGTGCTAACATATCTGAATATGAATTGGAAACTCACTCCTTGTTTGATTTATATAAAATAGGTCATTGGCAAAAACATGTCTCAAAATATTTGCTAAAATAGAGACATCAAATTCACAGCATTCCTGCATTTGAATTTGCTTCAGTGAGCTGGGCCAAAGCTGTTTTTCCTTACATACCTCACAAAAAAGTAGCAAAAAGAGAAATAAGCTATGGTGCAGAATAGAAGTAGTATCATGGGAAGAAACACGGCTTGACTTGTAGGTGCTGCAGGGCAAATATTTTCTGACCACTGCTCTTATTCTCCCTTTTTGCCTCCATACCTTTTGAATTCTTCACTGCATACAACTCAACCGCCACCTAGCCAGTGGTTGCAGCATCCCTCTGGGGGACTCAAACACCCACTCTCCTCTTCCTGAATCTCACTACAGCAGTTTGGCAGGAGGAAAGGTTTTCACTTCTGCCTCCAGCAGATAAGCTAAAGCCTTGTCTTCATTTCTGTGGGCCCCAGGTGGATGGCTGCAGGCACCATGAAGACCCCAGGCCAGCTTCTTGTCAGACATGCTCCTGTTCTTACTGTTTGCTGTTGGTAAACTCATGGTGGCCATACACAACTCAACCACTTTTCAGAGGTGCCTATTTTCTCTGCATTAGTCATATCACAACAGCTTTGCATCCCTGTGCTGTGTTAGATCCTGCTATTCACGGGGCTGTGATGCCTAACAAGTCACTTCAGCAATCTGATTACAGGCATATGATTGTGTTGACAGTTTCAGAGTTGATTTTTCTTTTTTTCAGTCCCACAACTGAATACTTTTCTGAGAGGCCACATCCTAAGAAAGTCTTCAATTAAAAAAAAAAAGAAAAAGATGAGAAGTGGAAAAAAAGAGCAAGAAATAGAGAAGAGAGATTCAATAACAAGAATTTGGATGCCCATCAACAATCCTCTCTATGCCCAACATTTTCTTTTCCTCAGTTACAGAAAGCCAAACCTTCTCATCTGTGACAGACAGTCAACATTAATGTAAATGGACTATTTTGTCTATATTGGAGCCTTTGAGTCACATAGTTTTATTTTCTAATAACATTTTTTGGTCAACGAATCCTAATTAATTAAAGATAGATGAAATTTTGAGATTAAAAACAGCCAAGGATTTTATGCTAATACAAAATGATACATACAGAAGGAAGTACGACTGTAAATAGTAATTAGTTTTATAAACCATAGGTTTAAATTTTAAAACTTTATTAAGCACAGAAATCAACTGGAAACAGTTGATTTATTTTGGAAAGTTATTTATACTCATTTAGCTTCTGCCTATTCATCTATGTTTTTGCTATATTTCCACAATGTTTTCTACAAGATTTTTTTCATCTTCAGGCAGACTTAAAATCAATATTGGGAGTTAATTAATGACTGTATATATAGTATAAAGCTCATGAAATAACATAAGAAGTCAATATAAAAATAAACAAAAAACTT
>JAVJGI010000014.1:53727089-53863739 GCA_035590275.1 Ibycter americanus | reverse complement strand
GTAAATATAAAAATAAAAAAAAAACTTCTCCATATGAAATCATGAGTTTCAGAAATATTTCACTTGTCAGTTGAACAGACAGCTGCTTTTAAATGCTATATTTACCAAGAATAAAATATCTTTATTGTTCTGTTGTTTTAAACTTTCTTAGGAGTTGTAACTCAGAACAAGAATACACAAAGAAAGGTCACAATATACCAACAATCACTTAGTAGAATTTGGATTAGTCTTTGAAAAAAAATATTTAAAAAGATATTGTTTGCAAACATGCTTGTTTCAACTTTTCTATATTTTCACCAGCCATTCAACTGGCAGCTGAGTTGAAATAAGATGATTTTCTAGGTGAAGCTCACTTTTAGGGAAATGAAGATCAAGATGAATAAGTTAAACTGCATTGTACATAGTGACTCATCTCAAGACACAGCATACTAGTAATTTATACCGTAACTTATGCTACCCAGCAAAGTCCGTTGCCCAGCAAAAAGGAAAGCCTGTTTTTTGTCTTTGTTGTGATTTTTCAGATAATTGTTCTAGTTCTTTCTGTAAGTCACTTCACTTTGTTTTTCTCATACAAAATATAGGTAATATCCATGGGCAGGAAGTTTTACGCAGATGTTAAAAGCACACAGCAGTAGCTGATTTTATATCCTCAGCAATGCTCTGTGCATGCTACTTCATTGTTGACAATGCTACGTGGAGTAGAGTTTGTTACCAAACTTCTAGAAAGCAGGCAAAGGCACAAGCTGAAAGAAAATTAGCAGGCCTGTCTGCTGCTCTACAAAGCATGTGTGATAGCTGCAGAGAGACCTGCCTCCGCACTCAGGCCAGTCAGCTAAACAAGGGAGGGAGAAAGCATGATGCTCTGCCAGAATCAGAGAGCCCTGGGGAAAACAGAGACAGAAGTACATGCAGAAAGCCCAGCCACCTCACTGAACACACTCTCCAAAATGGCTATGATTAGTGGACATCATGAGAAGAGAGCTGGAAAATGGTTAAGAACATGGAAAGAAATGTCAGTCGTGCTCACTCAGCTGGTTACAACGGTACTGAAACCTTCTGCTCAGAAAGGTTTTACTCAGGATCCCTCAGAATTCTTCAAGGCTACAAGCTGCCCTCCCAAGCACTCCTTGCATTCGCAGGTACTGGTATAACATTTCTAGCACTCTGTCCATACTTCCTAGCCTCCTCAAGTGCAGGATCAAGTCACAGGTGCTCTTTTTCCCTGTGCTGGTTTGCCTATTAGTCTATTCACACAGATCTTCCTCCAGCTCCAAGTGGGGTCAAACCACTAGTATTTTTTCCTTAACTGGGTCTCCATAGCCACAAATTCCAGCTTTTCCATTCAGCTGGTGCTGCTCTGGGTGCTGCTGGCCCTGACCTAAAAAATGTGAATAGATTAATCCTACAATGGGCAGGGAACCTACTTGTGAAACAGAAAAGGTAGCGCAGCGTTGGGCATGGAAAGAACAAACAAGAACGCATATTGTGGGCAAAAGGTTTAAACAGAAACAGCTCCTGGTAACTTAATAATGAGGATACACAGTTCATATGGAGCTTTTTTTGATAAAAGCTCAGAATCACTTTGCTGAAAGGAGAGCGAATGCAAAGAGGTTAATCATTATTTCCCAGGACAATTGGTAGAAAGTTTGGGCCGATGTTCAGGTCTTCTGAACCGCTGTCCACTGGTCACACTAGACTGTGCTGGCAACGGCAAAGAAAAGAGCTGTAGACTAATAGGTGCTTAACAGGAATTTATCCCCAGGAGCTAATTTCACTACCTTAAAACTAAGGGTAATAATAACTACTGCTCATCTCCAACATACATAACAGCATTACACTGAAGAGAGATTCATTTGGTTGGTGTTATCATGTTAAATGGTGTATGGCCATTGGTAAACAGATGTAATATTTCCAGCCTTTCAGTTGGAAAATGAAAATGGAGAAATAAAGACACAGTTTAGTGAACAGGATATTTACTCCTGTGCCCTTATATCTGAAGTGATGTAAATGCAAGATATATTTAAACTTTGCAAATCAGGATACTCCATTAACTGGAAAAAACAGTAAGTGTGGGGAATGTACTGTATAGTGACATAAAAATTAATAACAATAAAAAAGAATTAAGCAGTTACAACACCAACACAAACCTCAAATTTTTTCACTTAACCTGTGCTCTCAGTATAAGCCTTGTGACAAGAGGGGAAAAAAAGAGGACAAATGTCAACTGCCTTTTGAATATGGTAAAAATAAGTTGAGAAAACTTAAGGTGATGACTTTTACCCAGTGTTAAAAAAAGTTAAAAAGTTCTACTTTTATCCAGTGGCGCTTGCACTTATTTCTAAGAACAGTGAGAAGCCAGGGGCTTTAATTCCCCACTTTAACACCTTTTCTCTCCCCACTACTTTGGCCTGAAGCGCACTATGTACATGAACTGTATGGGAGTTTCTTTAGTACAATTACTCTAAAGGATGTTTTTATACTGCCACAATGAGCAAGTCCCAATAGAGGGAAAAGCTGAAAACATGAAGTTCCCATAGGAAGGAGGCTCCAATTTGTAAATACCTTTGTTGACAGAAGTATCATGTAAATTCAATGAACAACTTGCACCAGAAATACTCTAACTCCGTGGCAGAATTTTTTCCCCAGTAGAAAAATTCTCAGCAAAGAAGCAACTACACCCAGCATGTAGAGTTCAGATGCTGGAATTTATATATAGACAATACCAGCTCGTTTTCATGACAGAAAATGACAGCAGAACAAGCCATTTTATGTTTAATTGTTAGAATAATTTAATACAAGCAGGTGGTGGGAGGCCTTTTTGAGGGCTTAGTAGAGTTTCACTAGTGGTACCTGCTTTCCGGTTTTGTAAGAAACATATGAGTATGTTTCAGTGTATGCAGAGGCATCTAAAGTATATATACTTACATATGGACCAATACAATAGGAAAAACAAATAACCTTGATTGTGACCACACCAGTGGTCACTTTGCCAAGTATGGAACTTTTATTCCCTTTTCTTCACTCTTTGGATGAATAAAGATGTTTTCAGATCATAATCCCAATTATTCCCATTGAGGAAAGAAAAAGGTTAAATGAAAAACAGGCAGCCTATCCATACTTAGCATTTGTACTGTGTTCAGAAATAAATATGCACTCTATTTCGTCAAGCAGAAGCAGTGAAGGTAGTATTGAAAAAGGAGGATTCCTTTTTCCTGAGCCATTCTTCATTGTTCCCTTAAAGTGTTTTCTGAGCAAAGTGAAAATAAGCTGTAAGAAAATAAATCTGGATTTATCTAAAGAAACTGCATGAGAATAATGTTATCTTCTGTGGAAAGTGTTGTACTTTCTGACTGCTTTATCAGTAAAAAAAAAAGGAAACCCTATTATTTGTTAATTATATTGTAGTAGAAAAAATGTTTAAGGCGGCTAAAGAGTCCATGCCCCAAAGACCTTCCAAATTAAAATGAATGTTGTGACCTCACTAAACAAATACAACAAAAGATGTATTCTGTGCTGTTGGCTTATACTCTAAGCAGCTGCTCTTGAGTCTGTAGGCTGCACAGACTGTAATAAAGATATGATATATACAGTTTATCTACTAAAAAAAAGCTTTGTACAAGTCTCCATTAACTCTATATCAACAGAATTTGTTGTGAAAAAGACAAGTGCTCATCCCCACCTTTAAAAAAAAGGTGTATTAGTGAAGTCACTAAATACCTTTTCTACAGTGTTTATGATGGTATTTTTAGAAAACAGGATTGGCTGTATAGTTTGCTGCAAAATTTCCTTATAACCAGATGCTCTTTTGAGACCAGAGTCCTGCTGACTGGCACAAGAAGCATCTGGCCAGCTGTCAGGATTGATTTGGCTCAGTGGAAACTGGCAGCAAGAACAGCATGGAGGAAGGCTACAATTACACTAGGCAGTAACCCCTCCATTTCCAATAGTTGGGAGCATAACCAAATACCCTTGACACCCGGAAAAAAGGGTGATACAATGCTTGGTTCCTGCATTAGCAAAAAAAGATTTCATACAGTTGCACTGGCACTGCGCTGTCAGCACCCTACAAAAATCCTGCAGGAGTGAAAAACAGAAACCTGAGAAGAAGTGCATTGGGAGAAAAAAAAAAAAAAGCTGCACTTCCTCCTTAAACCTTTTCACCAGCTGCTCTATGCATAAGCCTCCACTCATTTTATTCTGTGTCTATTAATGACTCAGATTTGCAGTGTCCTTGGAAGATATTCTTTGGGAACTTCTTGGACTTTGCTTAAAGTACGTGAATCCTCACAGGACAGAAAACCCAGACTTTAAAGAGAAAAAGGCTGGAAGGAGCCTTTCTGCTGCCTTCAGTGAGAGCTGGCACAAGCTGCAGTCAGCTGGCACGTGAGAGACTCCATGGCAGTTTGTACGTGTCACTTGTGTGTTGTCAGCTCACACTGACATGAACCAGACTGCAAGGTGAGAAGATGGAAGGGGGAGAGGGGAAAGAAGAATATATCTGTAATACCTCTGTCTGTCATCTTACTCAGCTTCTTCTGTCTGTACTTTTAGGTCATTCTATACTCTGGTATTGAGAACACCTGTATAAATACATGGCTATTTCATCTCTAAGACTGCAAGGTGTTGAGAGGATTTTAAAGAAAGAACAGATCTCCTGCAGACAGCAGGGATGTAAAATACCACCAAATTATCTCTCAGAAATCTAGCTTCACAACCCAAGCTAAAGTGGACTATTTCATGCTTATCCAGGTTTCAGTCTGTCACTGAGCCAATAACAGCATAATAACCTCATTGAGAGCATGTGCTAAAGTGCAAGAGACTGCAAACTTCCTCTTGTCCTACAGGAAGGGAGTACTACTCTTTCAGTAGAAAAACTATATTTTTTTCCAAGTAATGTAACCTGGAGGACATTACATTCCTTATAGAACAAACAGAATTTTAAAACTGCTGGAAAACTTAGATAAATATGCGACTTGGGTAAAGAACAAGATTTTCCCCTCTACACAGCGAGTTTATATCTTAAAACAAATAGATAGCTTTCAAACATAAACATTTTATGATAGAACTATTTTCCTACTGCTATGTACGCAGACTGTTTTAACTTTACTAGATGTATCTCTGTTATGCAAACAACTGCGCACTCCCATACATCTCCACTGAATGTGTAAATAGCAAACTAGTATTTTTCTTTGCCACTATTGAATATTGCTTTTCATTAAGACAGCCTGGACTGTTGTAAAAACTCTTTCTTTACGCATATACATGCATCATTCCTAGACAGTCATGCTGGAACAAGTGTTTAAAAAATCATCAGGGAAGGAGGTGAACCAGCCTGCATCCCTGAGGTCATGTTAATGGAGACAGTGTGCTTTGCTGGTTCCACTGCCATTGTCATAAAGACTTGGTTTTTTCCATGACTAAACATGTAAGTGCTTAGATACTACTCAAAACCTCATTACTTTTATTTATTGGTATTAAAAAGTCAAAGAAAAATTACTCCTGTCTTGTTTACTGCCATCTCTTACTATGCTTGTTTACTTTAGCTGCTAAAATGCTCATGGCAGGAAACTATCGTTGCATTTCTTTCTAGGGCAGTACACACTATAAGTCTGGATTGCCTCTGCTATGTGTCATAACTCGTGTGGAAAGTGCACATTAAAAACTTCCCCAGGTTGACAAAAATCAGTATTGTCTTGAAAGAATAGGACCTCTGAGCTTTCTCCAAAAAATGCTTAGTAATACATGTTCAGATTACCTAAAACTGAATTTTCATTAAATCCTTCATGGAATCACAGAATCAAAAAACCAATTAAGGTTGGAGGGGACCTCTGGAGGTCATCTGGATCAACCCCTGCTGCTTAAGCAGGACCACCTACAACTGGTTGCCTGGGACCATGTCCAGATGGCTTTTGAGTACATCCAAGAATGGAGACTTCACCACCACCCTGGCAACCTGTGCCAGTGCTCAGTCACCCTCACAATCAAAAAGTGTTTTCTGATGTTCGGAGGAAACCTCGTGGTTTATGTTTGTGTCTGTTGCCTCTGGTGCTGCCACTGGACACCACAGAAAAGAGCCTGGCTCCATGCTCTTTGTGCCCTCCTGTCAGGTTTTTACATACAGCGACATTTCCCCTGAGCCTTCTCCTCTGCAGGCTGAACAGGCCCACATCTCTCAGCCTCTCCTCGCATGTGAGATGCTCCTGACCCTTCATCGTCTTTGTGGTCCTTCACTGTAGTCTCTCCAGTACATTCATGCATCTCTTGTACTGAGGCCCTAGAACTGGACACAGGCCTCACCAGTGCTGAGCAGAAGTGAAGGATCACCTCCCTTGACCTGCTGGCAACACTGCTAAAATGCAGCCCAAGATACCATTAACCTTCTTTGCAATCTTAAAGGTCTTTTCCAACCTAGATGATTGTCTGACAAGGGAACATTACTGGCTCATGTCCAACTCAGTGTGAAGCAGGACCCCCACATCCTTTTCTGCCAAACTGCTTTCCGGCTGGTTGCCCCCCGCCCCGGTCTGTACTGGTGCTTGGGGTTGTTCCTCCCCAGGTGCAGCTATTTGCAGTTCTCCTTGTTGAACTTCATGAGGTTCCTGTCAGCCCATTTCTCCAGCCTGTCAAGGTCCCTCTGGCTGGCAGCACGACCCTCTGGCATATCAGCCATTCCTCCCAGACTGGTATCACCAGCAAACTTTCTAAAGGTACGCTCTGCCCCATCATGCAGATTATCCTTAGTATCCTCATACATAAAATGTTATGTATTTGAAAAGCACTGTCACAGGATTAGTGTAAATGTTATCACTGTTGCATTATTGTCTGGAAACATAAGGATCCAGTGTAACATATAGTCCATACGAGAATTTCAGTAGGATTTGGAGATGTAGTCATATTTAGAATACTAAAAGCATTGCAAAAACACAATATATGAATTTAAAAAATCTGAATAAATCACTTAAAGAGTAACAGACAAACAGACATGTCAACCAAAATTACATAGCAGCTAGATGTTCTGTAATCTGCTATTGGTCTCAGGTTTTACAGAAGCAAATAAAGGTGTAGAAGAGGACGGAATACTATGACCTATCTTTTCTAGAGTAGATTCTATTAAGCAAAGAATAAAGTGTCTGTTCGCACCTTCTTAATGGATTTAAACCATTGGATCAATAGTAAAGGATAAAACTAAACCACTTAAGAAGGTATTGCATTAATAAAATCCCTTGCACCTGTCTCTGTAAAAGAGGATAAACAGAGCAGAGTTTCGGGGGGTGATTAGGAGAGCATCAGGTTGCAGTGAAAGGCTTAAAGGGGACAAATTAGCCTTTGCTGTACATGGAGATAAGGCAAGGGGCTGCAGGGCTGAGCTACACATTACAAGCTTTTACAGGCAGATTAAAAGGTTTTGGTTTTTTTTTAAAGATGCCATGGGGATATCATATGACAAAATATCTTGAGGCTGTTTATATAACTAATAAAAAAGATGGTAAACTGCTGTGCTGGAGCTACCCTTAGGGCTGCTTGTTGATCTTATTTATTACAGCCAGAATTATACTTGATTCATAGCTGTTCTTGTATTCCTTCTGTAGAATGCCTACTGGGACATGTGGGGAAAAATATGAAGATTCAGGATGATTTTATTGCATTTTAATAATAAAATGTACTAGTTGTAATACTTTCATGAGCTTGTTAGTTTATAAATATGATCCTCCCTTTCTCAAGCCTTGGTGACTGAATCACTTATCTTCATGCCTTTCACATCCTTATTCATTCTCAGATGGCAGCTGTCTTCAGAGCTGCACAGTGCTCTGGGCCAAGGAGGCCCTTGTATCACCTAGCCTCACTTCTTGGAGGTGGATATCCACACAATTTCACTCCTATATTGTCGTGACTGACTAACCTTCTGTGGTTATAACAAGCAAGTGCTGGGGAAGATCTGGCTGACTATGTCTATCACCAAAGGTTATTAGGTAAACTACAAGAGTAACAGGTCTTTGATTTAAAAATGGAGAATCAGAAAGTGGTAGTAAATGGCCAGTTTTCACTGTGGACGGTGGCCATCAATGAAGTTCCATAAGTTTGTGCTGGACCTCGTGTCATTCCACATATTGGTGGTTACACTCAAAGAGCTGTGGTCAACAGCTCAATGTTCAAGTGCAGAGTGGCGCCGAGTGGCATTCCTCAGGGGTCTGTACCTGGACCAGTGCTGTTTTACATCTTTGTTGCCAACGTGAACAGTGAGATTGAGTGCACCCTCAGCAAGTTTGCTGACAACACCAAGCTGTGCAGTGTGGTCAACATGCTGGAGGGAAGGGATGCCATCCAGAGGGACCTTGACAGGCTAGAAAGATGAGCCTGAGAGAACCTCATGAAGCTCAACAAGGCCAAGTGCAAGGACCTGCTTGGGGCAATCCCAAGCACAAATGCAGGGTGGGCAGAGAATAGATTGAGAGCATCCCTGAGGAAAAAGACTTGGGGGTGTTGGTGGACAAGAAGCTTGACATGGCACAGCAATGTGCACTTGCAGCCCAGAAAGCCAGCTGTATCCTGGTCTGCATCAAAAGAAGCATGGCCAGCAGGACAAGGGAGGTGATTGTCCCCCTCTACTCTGCTCTTGTGAGACTCCACCTGGAACACTACATGCAGCTCTGGGGCCCCCAACACAAGAAGGACATGAACCTGCTGGAGTGAGTCCAGAGGAGGGCCACAAAGATGATCAGAGGGCTGAAGTACCTCTTCTATGAAGAAATGCAAAGACAGTTGGGGTTGTTCAGCCTGGAGAAGAGAAGGCTCCAGGGAGATCCTATAGAGACCTTCAAGGGGCCTAAAAGAAAGATGGGGACAGAAATATTAGTAGGGCCTGTAGCAATAGGACAAATGGTGATGGTTTTAAACTAAAAGAGGGTAGATTTAGATAAGATATTAAGAAGAAATTCTTTACTGTGAGGGTGATGAGACACTGGAACAGGTTGCCCAGAGAAGCTGTGGATGCCCCATCCCTGGAAGTGTTGAAGGTCAGATTGGATGGGGCTTTGAGCAACCTGGTCTAGTGGAAGGTCTCCCTGTTCATGGCAGGGATGTTGGAACCAGATGATAATTAAGGTCCCTCCTAAGCCAAACCGTTCTATGATTCCATGATTCTATGATATTCATAAATAACCTGGAAAAGGGTACGACCTAGAAAAAAGATGAAAAGCAAAGTGAAAATATTGCTGATGATAGTAAGCCATCTGAAGTAGCAAAGACCAGGGTCAGCTATGAAGGATCCACCAAAGAATGTTATGGGATTGGGGAAGAAAATAATTTAAAAAATGCAGTGTAGATAAATATAAAGTGAGGTTCATAGCAAAGAACCGTCTTCCACTCTGAGCTCTGAATCAACCACTATCAATCAGAGGAAGGATCTTGAAGTTATAACAGAGAAAATCATGAAAATATTAGGTGAATCTCAGTAACAAGAACTACTGAGTTATTCGAAATGAAACACAGAATAAAATGGAGTATGTCATTATAAAGTTGTATAAATCATTTTGTTTACTGTGTGTGGCGTAAGTCCCTAGAAAACAAAAGGATGGAAAGGAACTGGAAAAGGTTAAGAGAAGGGTGACAGAGAATATGAAAAGTATGAAACAGTGTCTTTACAAGGAATAAATAAGTAGTCTGGGGCTCTTTTGCTTGAAAAAGAAATGACTGAGGGGGAAATGGTAGAGCATGTAGAGAACTGATCTATTGTTCTCTGCCCCTTGACAGCAAAGGAACTAGTAGGCATCAAATGAAGCTGTGAGCTGTCAGGTTCAAAACACAGTTACAGATAGACTGTGCATCACCTTGACACAGAGTATTGTGGATGATAAAAATGTAAATAGGCTCACAGGAAGACTAGACAAATTCATGTCAGAAAAATCCATACAAACCATTTCTGCCTCTGGTAGTCTTGTAGGCTAGAAAAAGTATTACTATACGCTATTGTGTTTTTAATCTGGACATTTACTTTTAGTTGCTGCTGGAAATAAGCTCTTGTGCTAACTTAACCTTTGGTTAATTTTGTTTGATATCCTAGTATCAATTGCCCCAGTGACGCCAAACTCTACAAAATCTAACAATACAACTACCAACAAGTAATGAAGAAAATGAAGGCATTTATGAAAAACAAAACAATAGAACTCATCTTTTCTCTCCCTTCTGAACCATCTTTGGTGAAGTTTTTCACCTAATATTATCTTCAAATCACTTTGTTCCTATAGGATTACTTTAAGGATGAAAGTTTGTGGTCTAATATAGGTAATTACTAGTACCCAGCCAATTTATTCAATTAACTACATTGTATTGTAGGAATTTGGGAGATTAATAATAACAGTATCCATGGGATAAAGAAATCAAATGTCTTCTAACTTCAACTGTAGGTGACATGGGAGAGTACAATCCTAGAAAAATAACTCAGTGGCAAGCAGTGGGCATGAGGTTCAACCTGCACTAATACAAAAAGTGCAGAGCAGATGTTTACATGTGCGCTATACTTGTCCGTTAAAGTTACCATTATAGTCAACAGAGATTCAATTAATACCTCCATGAGAAATAAGGGAATGATTCAACTAATGGGAGTTTTCTTCATATACATAAGCGAAAGCATCTCATGCCATTTGAAGTCCCCTAAAGCATTTGCTCAGAGGTAACATGTACTAGACCTACAATGGAACTGTATTCTTCTGGACTCACAGCTGGAGGCCTGGCAGCATACATGAAAGCATCTCAAATATTTAAGCAATTTAATCACATCTGGTGTGTTTTGCTGAGGATGAGGTGATCAGTCTCTATACTCCATCAACAATATCAACTGTATTTTCATTCATTAAGAATAAAGTAGAGTAGCATAGCATAGCACAGAATAGAATAGAACAGAATAGAACAGAGCAGAATAGAACAGAACAGAACAGAATAGAATAGAATAGAATAGAATAGAATAGAATAGAATAGAATAGAATAATTCTAGCAGGAAGGGACCTACAACGATCAGTTATTCCAACTACCTAACCTATCCAAGGCTGGCCAAGTTAAAGGATGTTATTAAAGGCATTGTCCAAATGTCTCTTAAACACTGACAGGGTTGGGGCATTGACCACCTCTCAAGGAAGCCTGTTCCAGTGACTGATGACTCTATTGGTAAAAAAAATACTTCCAAATGTCCAGTCTAAACCTCCCTTGGCACAGCTTTGAACCATTCCCTCACATCCTGTCACTGGATCCCAGGGAGAAGAGATCATCACCTCCCTCCCCACTTCCCCTCCTAGGAAGCTGCAGAGATCAATGAGGTCACCCCTCAGCCTCCTCCTCTCCAAACTAGACAAGCCCAAAGCCCTCAGCTGCTCCTCATAGGACAAGCCTTCCAGCCCTGGCACAAGCTTTGTTGCCCTCCTCTGGATGTGTTCAAGGACCTTCACATCCTTCTTAAATTGTGGGGCCCAGGACTGCACCCAGTACTCCAGGTGAGGCCATAACACCACTGAGTACAGTGGGATAACCACCTGGCTGGTTGTGCTGTGTTTGATGCACCCCAGGATACGGTTTGCCTCCTGTGGCTGCCAGGACACGCTGCTGGCTCACACCGAGCCTGCTGCCGGCCAGCACCCCCAGGTCCCTTTCTGCAGGGCTGCTCTCCAGCCACTCCTCTCCCAGTTTATTCTGGATGCAGAATCTGTCATTTAGACTTACTAGATTTCACGCCATCGATAACTGCCCAATGCTCCAATCTGTCTAGATTCCTCTGCAAGACCTTTCATCCCTCAAGAGAGTCAACAGCACCTCCCTGTTTCGTATCACCAGCAAACTTGCTAATGGTACATTCAACTCCTGTCTCCAGATCGCTGGTAAATATATTGAATGGGACTGGCCCTAGAACTGAGCCCTGAGGAACACTGCTGGTGACAACCTGCCAGCCAAATGTAGCCCCATTCACTACAACCCTTTGAGCCCTGACCTTCAGCCAGTTCTTCACAGAGCAGTTACAGTATTAGCAACATGTATACGTTTGCTAATAAATGTAAAAATAGACAAACCCTAAAAACTATAATTCTAAACATTTACAGTGCACATATGGTTAACACAAAATTTCACTGTGATAACATAGCATATAATGTAATATTTCAAAATTCATTGCAAATGCTTTGCTTTAAATATATTTAGAAGCTATGTGTAATGAAAATGGTGTTTTCTGAAAATGAAATAAGGAGAGTTGTAGTAGTTGCTGGCAAGTTAGAGTAAACCATAACACATTCAAAATGAATTAAAGACAGATATAAAAGCCATGTCATGATTCAGTAAGACATTTATAATGAAATATGTATCTTTTAAATAAAAATAATGCATTAGCACTACTTAATATGTTAAATTTATTCCTTTCTGTAAATCTGTTATGTTATGCATGTTTATAAATGTATTAATTTTTCATTAGTCTTTGACAGACAATCCTTTAAGACACTTTGAGAAATCTGTTTCTGATATGTCTGCTATCTTCTACAGTTCAAGGAAGATTGTTTTTTATATAACATTTTAAAATGGCATGATTGCTTGGAACTAATACTCCTTACTTTATAAATCTGTGAAATATGAAACTTAGAACACTTTCTTGAATTATTTATAACTAGGAAGATAATGCAATTTTAACTTGAAAATAAATAATTTTTCTGTCATAATTTTCATGGTATGAATCCAATTTTCTGCTTCTGATGGATGCATATAATGATGATAAATTTTGAGATTCTGATCTCAAGATACTCTGGAATACCTTCTTCTCAGTCCTTATAAAAATACAGAATGTTTGCAATGTTCTTTATTTGGACATGCCAGCTTCCCTTGCCAAAGTAATAAACCCACAATATTTGTAAAGCTGTCTTGAGAACCTTGGAAAATGATATAGAAATCTGGAATATGTCACATTTTATTAGGTGACTTTGCTGAATATACCCCCAAGTTCCTGTCTCTTTTTATGGCACATTATAATTTATGGCTTTTACAGTCTTTTTCTATGGATATTGTATATTAGTTCGACTGGAGAAGTGTTTTGTGGTTTACAGTGAATGCAGAATTTCAGGAACTGGATGCTGTGTAAATGCCTCAGGACTAAATTTCTATGATATGGCTGCCTGCCGTGGGAGATAGAACTTTGTTCTGACCAAGCCCTTGATGTGTTGAAATGCTGTTTGTGAAGCCCCACTTACAAGACTCTGAAGACAAAAAGGCTTGCCTGCCAGAGCAGCTGCTTGACTCTGATCAACACGAGTATCTCAGAATCAGGACTGAGGAATTTGCAGGAATATAGGGATGAACAACTCTTATACTTTATGCTTCAAAAGGTAGCATATCTTATGTTTGTTGCATGTAAGATATAACATTATCTAGCGAGTTGCTTTTTCCTGTTGTTTTCCATCTTCTACTTTCTGTCTAGGGTCCTTTTTATGCTTGTCTCTGGGACTGAGAGATAAAGGCCACAATAAGGCAAATAAGACTGAAGGAATGGAAGGAAGGTCATACATTTCAAGAAAGGTGTTATTACTGTTTTATAGAATAACAGTCACAGATTTATTAAAAAAAAAAAAAAAGGAACATTACAGCTAACATGGCAGAAAAAAAGGAGCATCACACAAACGTAAAATGTATTTTTTTCCCAGTGCTGGTGCCTTCAGCCCTATTTCTTGTTAAACTTTCATAAGCTAGATCTGATATATTACAGGATTTTTATATTTAAGTCATTTTTAATAACAGGATTTACTCAAAGGATAAGCACCCTTTGTGTTCTGCACTTCTGGTTTCCTTTAATAAATTGCACCTCTGATCTTGCTTTCCATATATTGGGTCAAAATTATGCCTTCCTGATCTCCTTCTTCCTGCCTCAAAGGCCACTGAAGAAAATGGGGGTTTATAGCTTTCCTGTTGCCTTCTGAAAAGTGCACAGGGACGGACACTAGTAGTTACCTTCTCTAATATATTGAATAACAGGGAAGTAACTTTCCTTTCAGCCTTTCCTCAGCAGAAGATTGAAAATTAAATGATAGCAAAGGGATACCCAAGAATTTTGTTACCAGTTTTACCAGTACAATATTTGCATAAGGACTTCTCATTTATTTTCACTGTGTCAGCAATTTAGGAAAATAATTCCATAGTTTTGTATCTCTTCAGACAACTTGGACTGGCTATGTATCTCTGAGTCATGAATAATGGGGTTTGTACTTACGTTGCTTTTTCCAAGAGGAAGATATAATAAATGCCAAAACTGCATATTTATCTCAGCTAGGTCTGCAGCTACTTGAATCCTGGAGAGGGAGGGGGATTAATGTTCTTTTGTAGGGTCTTAATTACAGCATAATTTCATGCCAAACTCCTATAATATCAGGCACTGCTGTGACTATATTACAGCCTGCTTATGATGTCTGTGTTGTGGAACGTGGTAAAAAAAAAAATAAATACTTCTTTTATTTCAAGTGATTCTTTTGTAGAGAAAGAAGCATTTGAAAAATTCAGATTGACTGAGATCCTCTTTAATGCAGATGATCTAGAATTATTTGAAGTATATGCAGCAAGTTTATCTGTAAGGACTGTAGGTACCATAATGAGACTTAGAGTATAGAAGAAGTTAAGAAAACAGTGAAGGGTGGGATTCATCTCATCCACCCTTAAAATATGTATTACAGACATAATATATGTCATTGATATCTACATATGAATTGTTTTAATTCCATCTATAATCAGTGAAAGAAATGTTTCTGGTCATAATTCATACCATGCTAAGATAATAAAGTCTCTTGACATCTCAAACTAGATCATGTGAATTCCATCCAACCAGTGTCATTAAAAATTTTAGTGGTCAATGCATCTAGTTTAAGAGGAAGACAAGTCAATGTGGAGAATAAGTAAATAAAACAGCAAATGAGATAAGAAAATCATCTAAATTACTCTCAGGGGCATTCTCTGCATGTTTTGCTTCAGCATGTGTGGCAGCACGCAAGCTGACATGGGCCAGACCTGTTGGGGAGCAGGGGAACAAATTGTATGGACGATCACTGGGCAGTGCTTGAGCCTGTTCACAGGCCCTGGAGACGTAGCTAAAGATTCCTCCAGACTAGAGCTAGACTCCACAGCATGCCAAAATACACTGACAAAACAAGAGATTTTGAAGCTAGGACACTGAACATATCTACTGATACCTCCTTTCTTTGAATGGAACAAACTGCAGCTAATATCGATGTGGAATAACCTGTGCCCTATCTCCAGAGTATGGATGGTTCCCTAAAGTCCATACAGAATTCCTTTCACAATGTCTCATTATTTGGCTTTTCACAGTATTATTCACATTATTATTGAGGACAAGAGTTTAAAAGATCGCGATACATTTTCTATTACAGGTTAATTCTTCTTGATTATCTGAAGTACATGTAATTGTGATCATCAGGGAAAACCACAATTGCCAGACAAACAGACAGGTTCAGCCTGGTCCTGTCTACCATCTCCCAAACAGACTTACAAGGGATAACAAGCTGCAGAAATGTTATATTATTTCCTGACCCAGTGAAGAAGGTTATATGGCACTGCACAGGCTGGCTTAATTATGTGTTAGAGAGAAAAAAAAAAAAAGAGGTTTTCATTTCGTGATGCGTATATGCTAATGGATCCTTTTTGGCAGCTTGACTCTTATTGTTAGTGAAGTGGCTATTCTTGTTAGAAATGGACTCAAGCTAAATCCAGATATTTGAAAAACATGGTCTTAACTCATTCTTTTGGATGTCTCTGATGCAAAGATACTTCATTCCACTTCATTGACCTTATTTTGCAACTTACTTTCCTTACTTATGCACTCTCATTAAAAAGAAACCAGATACGTATTTGGAAAATGTTAATGACTAAACGATATTTCTATTTGCTCAATTCTGAAAAGTAGATAAGGAAGAAATAGTGCTAGAGATAATTACCAAATTTCAATATTTATAGAAACCAGGCACTTGTGTAGATAATAAGACAATTCTCAATGTGCTTTGATGATGATGAAGTGCTAGTTTTCTGTAAATATTGAAATAAGGTAATTATCACTTGAACTATTCATTATTTATCTGGTTTCAAATCACAATGAATACAGTCAAATTGCCATTTTTTCATAGGAATGTGAAGCTAAAAATAAGTGTTATATTAACCTTCTGTATACTTTCTTTTTGGAAGTAGCTTGAAAAGTATTTTTGAAAATTGTAACGAGAAAGAGTCTCTACACACACGAGCAAGGACAAATTTGTCTATTTATTCTTAAGTTAAGACAGCGGGCTTCCTATAAAATGAACTATCCAATAACTATTTAATCTCTGATCCTGCAAACACTGATATCCAAAGATAAATCTATTTTCCGTTTATGTGCATAAGTTTAGCTAAATAAGAGCAGAGGAGATGCCCTGAGTCACTGAGTTCTGTACCTTACACACCTATGCAATTACATTAGTCAATCTGAAAATCATCTAGACTCTTTTTAAAACCAACTGCCTTTGTTGTGTCTGCTAATTATTTGATGAGGCTGTTTCAGAACCTACTTGTTCAGAAAGGAATCTTCTAATTTACCCTTAAAATGAATCCTGAGTAGCTGATAATATTTGTTCTCATGCCAGTATTGTTAAACACATCTTCAGACATTTGCAAGAAAAAATGTTGCCATATACTGTGCAAGGACGATATATTTGCTTTGTTCATTATATCGTTTTAAACATAAAAATACATCATACAGCATGCTTTTCATAGATACTAAGACAATACAGCACTCTCTAAATGTATTTATTTTCAGGATTTCTGATACTGCGTCCAGTGACACACAGAACTGCTTGCAAAAGAAATCTGATAATAATTTGGAAATATAGGGACAAGAAAAATATTGAAATGCAAATTAGCACAACAAATAAAAATTTCACTTATGATAAAGTGATGCCTACAAAACATTAAGCTTTGTAGTATTTTAGTGTCTGAGTGTACAGCACTCAGAATTATATTCCATTCCTTGAAGGTGATAGAGAGCACATATTTCTTTAGGCCCAAATCCAACGGTTTATTTTGCCCAAAGACTGGAGGAAAATAAATGTCGCCCCCTGTCTTCAAGAACAGCAAAAAGGCAGACTCAGGACAATACAGGCTGGTCAGCCTCATCTTGATCCAGGGGAAGGTGATGGATCAGTTAATCCTGGAAACCATTTCCAGGCATATTAAGAACAGGAAAATCATCAGGAATAGTCAGCATGGATCCACCAAGTGGAAGTCGTGCTTGATCAACTTAATAAACTTGTATGACTAGGTGATTGGCCCAGGACAATGAGGGGAGAGCACCAGATACTACCAGGACTTCAGTTAGGCCTTTGACAGTGCCTCCCATAACATGTTTGTAAAGAAGCTGTTCCTGTATGGGTTGGATGAGCAGACTGTGAGATAGATTGAAAACTAGCTTAATGGCTGGGCCCAGAGAGTAGTAATTCATGGTGTAAAGTCCAGTTGGACACCAGTTACTAGTGGTGTACACCAGCGGTCAATACTAGGTCCAATCCTATTTAATATCTTCATTAATCATCTGGATGATGGGGCATAGTGTACTCTCAGCAAGTTTGCTGACAGCACCAAACTGGGAGGAGTGGTTGGTAATCCAAAGGGTTGTGTTGCCAGCCACAGGGACTGACAGACTGGAGAAATGAGCTGACAGGAACCTCATGCAGTTCAACAAGGAGAACCAGTACAGGCTGGGGGCTGACCAGCTGGAAAGCAGCTTTACAGAAAAGAATGTGGGGGTTCTGGTTGGACACCAAGATGAACATGAGCAAGTGATGTGCCCTTGTTGCAAAGAAGGCTAGTGGTATCCTGGGCTGCATTAGGAGGAATGTTGCCAGCAGGTCAAGGGAGGTGATCCTTTCCCTCTACTGAATACTGGTGAGGCCACACTTAGTGTCTTGTGTCCAGTTCTGGGTTCCCAGTACGAGAGAGACATGGACATACTGGAGGCAGACTAATGAAGGGCCATGAAGATGAAGATGAAGGAACTAGAGCATCTTTCCTATGAAGAAAGAGTGAGAGAGCTAGGATTGTTTATCCTGGAGAATAGGAGGCCCCAGGGGAGATCTTATTGATATTTCCAGTGGTGTCCAGTGACAGACCAGAGGCAATGGGCACAAACAGAAACCCAGGAAGTTTCCTCTCAAAATCAGAAAACAATTTTTGACTGTGTGGGTGATTGAGCACTGGCGTCGATTGCATCGAGAGGTTGTGGAATCCCTCCTTAGAGATATTCAAAAGCTGTCTGGATGTGGTCCTGGGCAACTGTTTCTAGGTGGCCCTGTTTGAGCAAGAGAGTTGGTCCAGATAACCTCCAGAGGTCCCCTCCAACTCTGACCATTCTGTGATACTGTTTCTGTGATTTTTACACTATTAAGTGGAATGGTTGGTTGTGTTACCAGATACAATGACAAAAGAAAAGATCATCTGATTTCCTTCCCTCTTTGAAAATCAAATATGGTTCATGTATCCAAAAAATACCATCACAAACTCTTAAAGTATGGCTGTTCAGAGCTAAATTTGCAACATGGAGTCACTGAAGGCTGAATATCCAGGAGCACTCTCCTAGGAAGGCATTTAGCTGTCATGGAGCCTGGAGTCCTGGGGGTGCTGCCTCTGCAGGGGCTGTGCTTCAGCAGACTTTAACTTTCCTGCAATCAGCAATAATCCCTTTTTCTCAACAATGTGCTGCCCCTCCTCTGCTTCTCAAGCACATCAGTGTGGGATTTTCATCTTGCTACCAAAGAGCTCCTTGGAGACACCATGCAGAGTGGATGTGGCTACATGAGGGCTGGACACTGAACAGCCTTGATCTAGCATTTTATTAAAGCAAAGATGGGTTACTGTCAGTCTAATATGCATAAAGATGGCTTGACATCAAAATATTCTTCCTTTTGGTTTTCCATGAAAATAACAAAGCTTTATAAGAGAATATTTCATAAGTAAAGACTAAACTAAACCTTTCAAGACAGGAAGATATTTCATTGAATAACACTTAAAAATAAATAAAATATGCCTACAAGCTCAGGGTCAAAAGCCTGATTCCTTTTGAAGAAAAAACTTGTTTATAGGTAAATTAAAAACTGGAGACACAGTAGCTGACTTCTATGAAATTCTTTGGACACAGGCTCTTTTGATTTCTGGCTAAACAGGGCAACAGTTTTGATGACAGAGGTGGCATTTATGCATCTAAACACAGACAGCTAACCCCATAGTACCCAAAACATCTGCCCAAAGCTGGCAGATATCACACAGGTCTTACGGCAGCGCCACACTTTGCTGGCACTGCAGGTGGAGACCTAACCTACAGATTCTAAAAACATGAATTAATTTAAGCAACTACCTCTAAACCAGATAGACATCATCTGCCATTGACAGCTATGACTGGAGCGAGATCAAATGCGTGTATACCTCAGGCCATAGTGAGCAGGATGTTCGGCTTTTTGGTCTGTTAGAGGTACATGATACAGAAATAAAATCTTACGTTTATTATATGCAAGTGGTGGCAGCTGTCTTGTAAAAAAAAAAGCAAAGCAACAAAGGGAATACAAGAATAACATTACCACATCTTCAGCACTTAAAAAACAGAGAGCTTCAAGTTAATTATCCTAAGTGTTACTATTTTATTTTATTTAGACAATAATTACCAGTTTTTTAATATATATTGAAAAGCAAAAATGATTAGTTAGTTAAGCAGTCTGTAGGATACTGTGCAAAATTACATCTACAAAACAATTTCCACTATGTTTCTCTGGTCTTACATACTACAATTTTTCTAAGGATATGTGGCTTAATAGTTTTTTCATTTGCACCTTGTAAATGTATGTGCTATGGCTCATAGGCACTCTGGTATTTGTGGCTGTGCGTGAGGGTATCTACATCTATTTAAAGTTGCATGAGGGAAAAAAAAGTATAAATACGTGTATGTATGGATGCGGATGGCATAACGATGCTGCAAGGATATGTATCTCAAATCCAAACCCAAAGAAAACATAAGGTGAGTGACTCAATACGGATGAAGATGTGAGTGTACCCATATAGTAATCAATTACATATTGGTATTAACTCTGCAATGTTATAAATAGGAAGTAGTTCTTACTCATGTTTAAATGGCTTCAATCCTAGTTCCACATGGGCTGCCTGCAGCTGGGATTTTTGCCAGATCCTACCAACATCAGACAAGGATCATAACTGTTCATAGTATATTTGTAGCACTGTAGTTTGCTCCAGTGTGTGTATCATTAAAGCACACATAAAGTATACCATGGTCCACCAGAATCAGAATCATTTTTTTAACAGCATGTTGGTTTTAAGTATAGTATGACAAATAGCAGCTTTTGGATCAGTATAGATAACTGCATTAAAGCAGATAGGTAGTAATGTGACTTGCTCTTGCCTGTGTTTCTTTCATTGTTATTAAAACAAAATTTGATTTCATAATACCTCTGCAATGATTTCAAGTGTTACAGGTGCCTGCCTGGTTTCCTAACTCAGAAAATGCAAGGCTTAAGAGTCCGTAGAATAGTGCCGTACAGTGACTTGAGAGTTTACATAACACTGAGCAGAAACCATTCATTTTTTTACAGATTATCCCCAAGATACCTATTATTTAGATGGATCCAAGCTGCTAAATTTACATCTTTGCCTCTTGCCAGATGTATACTTGACCTTTTCGGTTTGTACATGTGCATATGCTATATTAAAAAATATGAATTTTCTAAGCATGTACCAAAGGCAAATGTAATGTTTCTCTGGTCTCATTCATGGGGACCAAAGAAATTTTCTGGCTGTGTTCCATCCTTTTTACATTAACAAATCTAGATATCACCTTACATATTGGCCTAAGAAGCAAAAGGGCCCATCTCGCTCCTCTCTTTCTAGATGAGGAACCTAGCAGTATAAGGTAGGTTCAATGTACACTATTTGATGGAGCTGACTGAGTATGCAGTCTTCCTAAAGGCAGACATCAGAAAATATATGAATATGATCTGTAAAGTAAATTGCTTTAAAAGGGTGGTTTTGTCTCTATAGTAACATTTCTCTGAAAATTAAAACATAAATAGCTATAGATAATCAAACCTTAAACCAATTTTTTCTGCATCTAATTTATTGCAACAGAAATGTTGTTGATACTATATCCTTTATTTTTAATATAAAACAAATTATACCTACTGATTTGTCAAGGTTATTTTTTAATGTAAGTTTCTTTTTTAAGAATAAGTGTATGGCAAGGAATCAGAAATTTCCTCATCACTTCACTAAAGACACAAGAAGTTGAATAGCTTCTGCCTTAGCTTGATATTTTTTCTGCCTAATAACTCACTGAATGAACAGGCATGCATATATCTTTGCTGAGAATTAAAATATTAGATCCCACTGAATCAGGTGATCTATTTTGCATGTCCTTCCTTTAGCCTATGCATACTGTGACACTTCAGAGGTCACACTATCTATTTATCTATTCAGACCATGCTATCTGAATAGGGAGTATAATACCTACAAAAGGGAGTATAATTATTTCGGAAATCGTTACACATATTTTCCAGGACAGTGGTAGCAAAACTTCAAGCTGACTTTTAAAACTGGTTAGTAAAAGCAGAGAGGTAATTTGTAGATTCTTACAGGTAAAGAGCCATAGCTAATGATCCAAAAAATGCAGTTATTGAGAAAGCTGGAGGAGGAAATAGGAAAAAGAATCAACTAAGTAAGTTAAGGCAGAAATGAACGGTATGGTAAAGAATTCAGGGAGCAAAACTATTTCTGCTGTTGATATTATAAAATGAAAAACAATAAAGTTCTGTGTGACTTGAGGGATGTCATTTTATTATGAGGCCAAAGGCAGCCAAAATCTAGTTTGGAAATTTACTTACATGGCCAATAGGTTGCTACCAAAGCATTTCCCTTGGAAAATGTGTGTACGTGAAAAAGAATCAATAGAAATGTATAGCTAATTTTCTGAGCTGGTAGTTGCTCTAGTCTGTTTGGCACCTCCTGTAAAATTCTAATTGTGAATAAAATGAATCCAGGAGGGGGTTCAGTTGCCTAAGAATAGGTTTTGAATCCCATTTTAGATGCCCTGGGGTGTCCACACGGCCTCCAGCTGTGTCTCTGGAAGGACATAAAAGGAAAGTTCATAGTCACCCCAGGGAAACATTAAAATGAAAATTGCCTATTTTCAAGCTTATATAGCATTATTTAATGTTTAAAAAGGAAACCAAATACCAGGAGCTTCTCAAATACACACAGACACCTATCATCTTTAAATTGTGTGGAGTATATTCTATTTCTACATGTCTTACTAGGATTTTCATAAAATCCTGGAATAACCACATCCAAATTTAAGAACATGCCTAGTAACTTGGGCCATCTCCTATTCAAAATTGTCCTAGGCATCATAGCTGTAGTGACAATATAGACAGGGTTTTTGAAACATGATGTAAAAATGTAGCTGTTTCCTTGAACTTTAACCTGCTAGCTGTGACAGCTGAATTTGCTGAAAGTATAAATATGGCACTGCTTTCCTCATGGAAAAACAGGGGATATCATTAAACCGATCTATCTTATCTGATTGTTACTGCAAATGTAGATTACTTTGTTTGTTAATATCATAACATTGGGGTTTACATATATTATTTAAATATGTCTTGAGGCCACTTCAGAGAGGTGGAAAAATATATGCAAATGCTGTTCCTTACAGTCAATGGAGAAAGACAGGCACTTCTGGAGATTCAGAGTATAAACTTATAGTAAAAGTTCTGAACTCTTTCTTCTTTAATCAGAGGAGGAGCCTGGGTGATTAGCTGCTTAAGATTAGCACTAGTCCCTTTAATCATGACTGTACTTACACATAAATGAGGACGGAGAAACCTCAAGCAGGGGCTGTCCGTACTGACTCTCTGTCAAAGTTCCTGGCTTAGCCCCGGTGCTTCTGACCAACGTGCTTCTGGACAATGCTCAGACACCGTTCAAGGGAAAGCACTTGGAAAAAGTTACTATCTATGGGCAGCTTTGGTCAAAACTGGCATCCCGTCACCCTTGCCAGGGCTCCAGCACTACTACAGCAGGCTCTGCCGCTTCAGTTGTTCCAGCACGTTTCACGCCATATCCAGGACATCCTGCACATACCTACCCTCAGTTTCATGATGTGAAAAATATCATTGTGATGAGCTACAAGACTGTCTTCATACTACCTTAGGAACAACAAAAGGCACAAAAGATTTGTTCTGTTTCAGGGTCAGAGGAGGTCCAGGACTAGATGTTATGAAAGGAGAACATGGCAAGTCTGTTTTCCCTCTGACTTACAGGCCAGAAAAAAACTCATGAGCTTTAACTATTAGCAGTATGCTCAAATGCTGTTGATTCTCTCCTTTAGCTTCCAGTCTACTCTGTTCTTGACATAGCAGCACCGTGTATATCATGCTTGTGTCTGCCTGTTTATAATGCAAATTAAAACACTACTGCTGCACTGATTTCAGATCTTGTGAAGGTGTCTGTAAGGCCATGTCCAAAAATATTGCTATCAGTTCTTCCTGAATAATTCGGTTGAAGCTACCTTCTTCTGAAGGTTTGATTTGTTTCCCAAACTATTTAGATGTGAACATAAATGTATAAGTATCCATTAGAAATCAGTAACAGAAATAGTATAGCTTATCATCAAGACAATTTTTAAAAGCTCAACAGACATACAGTTCTTTCCCCCACCCCGTCTTGCACAATATCTCTTTTCCTGATAGCATATTTATTTCTGTAAAACACAGAGCCTTCTTGAAGTTTCATATATTTACTGTCACAATGGATCTATCAGGAGACAACATTGCCACCCTTCCTTATTGGATTTTTATGAAAGAACAAACATACTGCACTGGAAACAGATGAGATGCACGTTGCACCCTATAATTCTTCTAACACCCCCTTGATTCCCTTAGTTTCCTCTGAAATGTTCTCTTCACAGCTTGAGCATATCATTATTGGTAATCCTGTTAAACTGAGTATAATTTATGCACGACAATCTCTTCAGCGCCCCTCTTCCACCTGGGATTTCTTAATCTGGATTTACCTGAAATTCAGTTTTGGTTTGTAGCTTAAGAGAACATTTCATCTTTAACATCCTTTACCTAATATCAAATGTTACTTTATTCCTTGGGTTTTTTTGAAAAACTTTGACTGAAAAAAAATTTTTTTTTAAGTGAAATGCACTGTGTTTGCTAAATCTCAAAGATACAATTGTAAGTGCTTTATGTATACACAGGTAGGTTTGACTGCCAAATTCTTATTTGCAACGAGCTAATAGAGTGAAATTGTGTTTATCTTTCTTGGAGAGAAAAGTGAAGAGGAGATGAAGAGGTATGCTAGTCACTTTTCTTTGTTGATCAAAAATCAGATGAGATATATAATTTCTTCTTTAGAATTATTGTGCATTTTGAAGTGTTGGAGTTGTCACTATGTTCCTTTATAGTCACAATGGTGCAGTTTTACAAAACTTCACAGTTAGCAGAGATCCAACTGCTCATTTGTTCTGCAAGCCTTTCTGGTAAGAAAATGATTCTGCAGGATAAGTAACAGCAGCAATTGTATTTTTACTATTTGTGAAGTCCCACTGCCTTGCCAGAAGAGATTGAACTTCAAAGCCTGACTAAAACCACCATACACAGTTTATTTGTTTGGAAGATACAAAAATAAAAGCCAGAGCTGGGGTTGCTACAATGGTATTTCAAATAAACTGTTGTGACAGACAAGTATTTGTCAAAGGCTGAATAAGCTTTTCATCAGCCAAACTATTTCTCTGTTCCTGAAGTTAGTAATTGATTGCTAACTTAACTGCTTTATTGCTGCTCAAACTGTCATACTGTAACCAGAGCACAGAAAAAAAGAATTCATATTTATGGATGTGTTCCATCTTTTTATTTTCTTTAATAAGCAGTGTCTTTAATGTTTGCCCAATCATAAATTCTAGTCAGACTCTTTTAATTGGTTTTTGACCTACATTCTATTATGGACCTGATTAACAATTCCCTAATCAAAGTTGCAAAACATTCTTCTTTGTGTTCAATAATTTAGAGATCCATGTGGGAAATGTATTGTTGCTTTTAGTCTCAATGCAAATTTAGTTCATTCTATGCATGTAGTCTTGAGATTCTCTTGAGCAAAAATAATTTTAAATTCAAAAAAGAAACCCTGATGCATCCAAGAATGCAATGAGTCTGTAAACTGTATTTCTTTTTTATTGTTAAAGACACCTACAAATTCAACTGTCAAGTATTTTGCTAATTAACAAAATGGGCTATCTGTTCTACCAGAGGCTCCTAGGACCAAATCTTCACGTGGTTACTGTGAACCATGTGGCCAGAGTACTTTTGGGCTATTGAGTTGTAACAGGCAGGTTCAGGAAGAGCGTTCCCATTCACGAACAAGGCACAGAAGATGACACATAACCCCCTTTACCACCCTCCTTCCCTAGTGCCAGGAAAACAGTAGCAAGATGTGGAAACATGTCCTGGCCACAAAATACAGAAACATTGTGATTAAAGGTTTTTAAGGCCAAAGGTCTGCCTAAGCCCCACTGGTCTGTAAATCACATTATTCCTATAGCCTCCAGAAAACAAGAGAGTGATACGTGCGGTTTAAAGGCCACTCAGTCTTTTCCCAGAGGAACAAATGCCCTTTTAGAGAGGGTATAGCTCACAGTACAGGTGAGGAGCAAGCCTGGGAAACAAATTGTTGGTCTTACAGGCCTCACTGACTTCTGTCCTATTGGTACTTCTCGGTCATCCTAAAGCTCTTTCAAAATCAGGAACCCTACCATGGCAAGACCCTCTTGGTTCCCCTCCACCCTTTTTCCTTTCCCTTTAATCCACACAGTAAATTGGTGGCTTAGTTTCAGAAGCGGTTTAAATTTAGGGAATTCTTTCAGATTACATCTCATTTGTGTTGCAGTTTATGCCCTGTTCAGCAGAAACACAGGCAAGTACTACATATCTGATCATTGTCCTGTTAAGTGCTTCCAGTGATTCAAACAGTTGAACAAGCACATTCGCAACGTACTGAGAAAAAAACCCAGTGTTGTAGCTCAAACTGCCCCTAAGTACACTGGCAAATAAAGGATTTAGAGGAAAACATGATACTGCAGAGAAAGCTTTCCTTAAAAGATACATACACAATGCTGAAGCCAAGGTATTTCAACTAATTTGCTGATGACCTTAGTAGTTAGCTGCTTGGTGCTTCAAAATCGTTCTCAAACTTTGCAATGAATTAATGAGCATCCTAAGACTGATGATGAGGGAACAAGCTCACTTGTTGATAAACCTGTGACATATTCTTCACAGGCAGGGAATTTTATGTATCAGAACAGACTTTTTCAGGAACAGAAAATCTACCTTACATGCATATTCAGCCTGATGCCTGATGCTTTGCAAGGCAGTTTCTCCTCAGGGAACTATGTTGAAATCCATTATAAATATTCAGCTTCTGACACGTCTGCAGATAAATTAATACAATCCAGTAGGTAATTCCTTTTTGCAAGAATCAGAAAAACTACTTTCATCACCAAGAAGACATGGAAGTATTTTTAAAATATATGCCTCCTGAACAGTGCGTGAACAGCAACACAATGTGATTGAAGTTCTTTTAAACAGTTGCTAGTGCAGAACATGAAAGCTGAAGTGGTTTTTTGTCCTACGTTGTTTTACAATCTTAATTTTCTGCGAAGTTTAAAAGTATACCTTTGTACACAAATGTACACATCTGCTGTTACGAAAATGCGTTTGGTCCTTAGCATTAATTCCCTACTCTGTGACAGAAGTAAACTTTGTCACATTTTTAACAAAACTAAAACTCACATCTTGCATGGCTATACGGATTCTAATGCTATTTATAGAATCATCAGGGACACAAAATAAATACGATATGAAATTCAGAGTCAATCCTAAACTCAGCAGAAAGATTACACTAATAAAATTTAGACCCTATCAGATAAGCATTATCAACATAAAGGTTATCAGGATGCTGCTTGAATGTTTATATTAAAATCCCTAAACTGCATGCAAATGATAAAAACTGTTAGAGAAAACAAGTGAAAAACCCAGCATGAAATATACTTTTATGTCAAGGTTATAAAAGCTACCATTTATGTACAATATTCACTACGTATTTGCAATAAATTATATACCATGTAATTTAACCTAAAACACACATTATAATTTCTGAAGCTAATGAAGGATCTGGGAAAAAAAAAAACTTCAGAGAGCACACACAAAAATTGCCAAGAAATCACTAGGGGTCTTAAACTACAGAAGAAAGTGAACTGTAATTGCTTAAAATCTTTATCTAAATGTTTAGTCAAGATAAATGATGAAGACTACTAGCTCAAAGGACATTCCTGCCTGGTGGGTTTAAATGCTGTTTTAGATGGCAATGGTGCAGGGTATGATAACTTTGGAATAGCAACTATAATAATATGTTCTATTCAATTACATACTGAGAAAACACTCCAATATGTGTCAAGTTTCAGTTAATGTTTTGCACACAAATGCTTTTGAGCTTTTCATAGTATGAACCTCCATGGAAGAAAGTTTCAAGTTTTTCTGACTATATAAAGACAAAAAAGAATTTAAAAATAGTCATTGAAGAGAAAGATGAGCAGCTGAATTAAAACCATGGAATGTGACTTTATGAGATTAAATGTTGACTATTTTCTGGAAAAAAAAACCCAACAAACCCCAAAACCAAAACAACAGAAGAAAATACTTATTTTCTTATGATTGTGCAAAAGTAACCGAGTGTTCCTATTTCCTTATGTATTTTTCCACAAGCACCTAAATGACAAAACATTCAGAATTTTGAAGGAGTAGCTGCTGCTTAGAATGAATACACATAGTAGAGAGTACATATCTTCATCCATCTTACAGTACATTCTTTATTCTTCCTCAGTACCCTAAATTTCCTGTAAATATTGTAATAAAGTGATGGTAAATTTGTACAGATGCAATGGATTGTCATCTATTCCTGGCCCTGTTTTTGAAGTCTATCACTGTCTACAGATGAAGAGATGACAGAAGAAAAAGAGAAGATAAGTATAACATAGCACAGATAGTCCTATCTTTAGGCACAATGGCTAGTTTTAACCGTGACAGCATTACCTTTGTGAAGACAGATGGTATCAGTATTGATCCATGATGAAATTACAGAGGTATTTCACTGGGTTCTCCAAGAGCTCAATATCTAGTATTATTCCTCTGTTTTCCCCTGACAAATGGTGGACTTTGCAGGTAATGACTTCCTTGGTAGTATCTATGTCAGAAAAGGTTCGACCTCGTTTAAAGCTCAGAGACTGTTCCAAGCCTGACCTGTTAGAGACTTCAGCACCAGAGCTTCTGAAAAATGACAGCTGAGAATTCACCCCTGGTAACATAGTAAGTAACCAGCATCACTGGTAACATGGTAAGCAGTGCTGCTTAACACCCCTGTTTGAGACTGAAAGATGACATCCTAAATGGCCATGCTCTATCTGCTTCCAGAGGGTGGGCCATTTTATGGTGGAGGTGGCCTAGATCACAAATCATAGAACAGTTTAGGTTGGAAAGGACCTTAAAGATCATCTAATTCCAACCTTCCTACCATGGCCAGGGACATCTTTGCTAGACCAGTTTACTCCAACCCCATTCAACCTGACCTTGAACACTTCCAATGATAAGTCATTCACTAGTGTCCCACCATCCTCATCATAAAAGATGTCCTTATGTCCAATCTAAATCTACATATTTTCAGTTTAAAACCATTACCCCGTGTCCTATCACTACACTCCATCATAAAGAGTCCCTCTCCAGCTTTCCTGTAGGCCCTCTTTAGGTACTGGAAGGCTGCTGTAAGGTCTCCCTGGAGCCTTCGTTTTTCCAGGCTGAACAACCCCAACTTTCTCTGCCTGTTCTCATAGGGGAGATGCTCCAGCCCCCGATCATCTTTGTGGCCCTCCTCTGGACTCTCTCCAACAGATCCATGTCCTTCTTATGTGGGGGGCCCCAGAGCTGAATGCAGTACTCCAGGTGGGGTCTCACGAGAGCAGAGTAGAGGGGACAGTCACCTCCCTCGACCTGCTGCTCACACTTCTTTTGATGCAGCTCAGGATACAGTTGGCTTTCTGGGCTGCAAGTGCACATTACTGGGCCATGTTGAGCTTTTCATCCACCAGCACCTGTAAGTTCTCCTCAGGGCTGCTCTCAATCCATTCTCCGCCCAGCCTGTATTTGTGCTTGGGATTGCCCCGACCCATCTGCAGGACCTTGCACTTGGCCTTGTTGAACTCCATGAGGTTCTCTCAGACCCCACTTTCTAGCCTGTCAAGGTCCCTCTGGATGGCATCTCTTCCCTCTAGAGCATTAACCCATTGTGGTTTAACCCTGGCCAGCAGCCAAGCACCACGCAGCCACTCGCTCACTCCCCCCTCACCCAGAGGGATGGGAAGGACAATTGGAAAGGAATGTAAAACTCAAGGTTTGAGATAAGAAAAATGTAATAATTGAAAATAAAATAAAATAATAATAATAATAATAATAATAATAATAATAACAGTCATAATGGAAAGGAGGGAGAGGAGGGAAAGATGAAATCCAAAGGGAAGGGAGGAAAGAAAATAAATGATGCACACCACAACTGCTCACCACACGCTGACCGATGCCCAGCCAGTCCCTGAGCAGTGATCGGCAGCCCTGGCCACCATGCCCCAGTTTATACACTGAGTATGACGTCCCATTGTACAGA
The DNA here is from genome assembly GCA_035590275.1 of Ibycter americanus. NCBI lineage: Eukaryota > Metazoa > Chordata > Aves > Falconiformes > Falconidae > Ibycter > Ibycter americanus. Next base: position 53,833,931 of record JAVJGI010000014.1, on the reverse strand, counting down.
ATATCCCTTTAGCTAGTTTGGATCACCTGTCCTGGCTGTGTCCCCTCCCAATTCCCCGTGCCCCTCAAGCCTTCTGGCTGGCAGGGCCAGAGAAACTGAAAAGTCCTTGACTCAGTATAAACATTACCCAGGAACAACTAAAAACATCAGTGTGCTATCAACATTGCTCTCACACCAAATCCAAAACACAGCACTGCACCAGCTACTAAGAAGAAAATTAACTCTGTCCCAGGTGAAACCAGGACACAAACACGCCACACAGCTTGGTGTCATCTGTCGACTTGCTGAGGATGCACCTAATCCTACTGTCCATGTCCTCAGGAAAGAAGTTTGATAATACCTGTCACAATACAGACCTCTGAGGGACACCACTCATCAAGGCTTTCCATCATATGATACAATATACATGATAGAATCAGTGTGTTTGCATCAAGACACTTTCTTCTGAAATGAAAAAAAAAAAAAAAAAATTGTAACTGCTGGGATTTATATTAAGTATGAGGTTTATCGTGGCAACTATACTTTCACCTTTTTCATAATTTTTCAGAAAAAGGAAACAGTCTTTCCTCTTACCCTTCTGCTCATTTTTCAGGCATTCAAGATCTGCTCTGAAGATTTCCTCTTAAAAAAAATATTGACGTTTATTCTAAATGGGAGAAATCTAGGTTTAAAAATTGTGGATATAAAAGTTCATTTAATATTTACCTTTACCCTTGGGTGATTGGTCTCTGGAAATCAGTATTCAAATAGAAATAACATTGAAATGTATTAGAACTAGTGCTTGGGGAAGTGTGAATTTTTAAATGTTTTGCTGTTGTTTTGTTTTTAGAATCAATAACTAGACTTTCATCTCACAAAAACTGAAGGAAACAAAATATTTACTGCTCAGCCCAGCTATAGTACTTTTGCCCTAGTACTGTAATTCCCATTGATTTAGCAAGTAATGCTGTCAAATTTCACATAAGTATAGAAATGATTAATAGAAAATCTTCTAGCTTTCAGGAAGATTAAATCATAACTCTGCTTGAACTGTTCTTTAGTTCCAGCTATTTCACGCTAATGGCTACGTTTTATTAACTCCCAATAGTCCAAATGGGATACCTTATACCACTCACTTGGATGAAATTGAACATGGAGTCTATTTGCAGAAATGTTTTCTGCTTGGGACTGGTAGGTACTACATTTTTCACAAGCCATACACAGGCCACGCTGAATTTTTTTTCCATGCTTCAATTATTTTTCCATCCAGTTTTACATATTTTGGACACTAAAAAGAAGACATTATGTACCATGTGTGTAAGTGAGGGAAGAAAAAATAAAAGAGATACCAGCAACGTTCTAGGCTTACAAAAGGTCTGTTTATACTTTGATTAAAAAAAATACTGAATTTTGTATAATGGCACAATGACAACATTTCCTACTGAAGTTTCACAATTTGGATCATAAAGGGGTATCACAGAGCACAAATGGGAGAAAACAAAAGTGAGAGATTTTCCTGACCAATTTAACTAATATATTTTTGTAGCAGATTGAACAGTTGGTGAAAAGTTGTGGAAAAGGGTATTTAGGTGCATAGTAAAGACCTGCATACCCAAATGCAACTCCTTGCTATTAAAAGCAAATGTGTTAGATAATTGTTTTTCTAAACTGGTAAATATCCTTTTTTACAACTGCTAAACACTAGTTGTGTGAGAAAAATTTCTGTTTTCAAACCTAATATACATGAGTTAATATCAGCATAGTCTTTTTGATTGTGACAACTAAAGTCAATGGGAAAGTTATGCTTTCTTACACAGTTTCATAAACTTTTCTCTTTTTTTTAGTTTTAGTGCATACAAACTTTTGGAGACCAAGATATGAGTCTTCCATCCTAGATGTGCTACACAGGTCAATGAAGAGGGTACAAAGCAATGCCTTGCCTAATTAAAGTGAAGAACCATGGGTTATAAAGGTTAATTCTTTAAACATTAAAAGAAAAGCTCTTCAATTTCACATTTTATTGACATTTGATCATAAAGTGCACTAACAGCTGGAGTATTAAAGAACTGGGAGCTCGTCTCATTGTGATATACAAAGGTGCCTTCAATAATACATTCAACCACAAAAAGAGCTCTGAATGTCAGAAAGCTGCTCATTCAGTGAGTATTTAATGGACAGATTTATTTATAGCCAATCTTTTTATTTATTGAGACATCTGTCAATTGTTTGTGGGAAGAAGACAGAGTGGGAGCACAACTCATGGAAAGATATACATACATTTGTTACAGAAAAAGAATAAAAAGGAAAGGTCTTCAAAATTTTTCATACAGAAACAATCTCTCATTTCCACTTCTACCCAGTGTTATGTCTCTGACCTCACAGTGGAGTGAAACGGTGTAGTAGTCAGCATGAATTTAGCTTATTTAGCCTAACTGTTAGCATAAAGCAGTGTACCAACTTTTTTTGGTGCGGTAGAGGTAAACAAAATATGATAAAGCATCTGTCCCAAACAACACAATGATGTTTTTGTGAGCTCAAGGAGATAGATAGCCAAACTATAAAAACAACCTGCTGCTCATCATGTGCAAACATGGCCCAGAGTGTCCAGCGCAAGCAGATTGTGAGTGCCAACAGCAGTGACAGAAAGATGGGAAAAGACTATGCAATGTGTTCAGGCAAATCATCAATGAGATATTCTCTACCCAACCCTATGAATGAGGACACTTAAGAACACTCAGAGATGCCAGAGGAAGAGACTCCAGAGGCGACCCAGAAAAAGGAGAACCTGTGAAACTCTGATGTGAACCTATGACCCTGCACCAGGGTTTGGGACCATCTCTCCAACACCCCAGTAGACCCTGTGACCCAGACCCAGAAGAGCACAACACATGGCGGGGTCTGCTGTGCTAACCTGCCTGACTTCTCTCCCCACTGCATCGTCTCTCCCATGGAACAGGAGCATGGTGTAGTTCATAAAATTACATATGGCTGTGATTAAGGCATTTTGGTATCCAGGGCCATTTAGTATCCACACTGTGACTTGGTCTTAAACCACAAGGATCAGGTATCTGTTGTTTTCAATTAGAAAACTGGAAGAGAGTTTTTGGAAGTAATAGTTCAAGATATTTTGTTCCGCGGCTACGTTATGAAACACATCCTTTTAGTCCTAGAGAGCCTCTGCTCTTATGACCTGCTTCAGAGGATGAAGTGTGAGCAGGGCAGGGCCACAGCTGCCCGCTAGAGCACTCTCCTGGGTGGCTGCAACTGCTGCACCTCATCTATACTACAAGTAGTTGTCAGTACACAAGCTTAATCCTGCACACAGTGTCTTACCATGCTGCTCAGCACTAGGTATTTCTCTGTGGTCCAACACTTCTCCTGGATCTCTTGTGGGCTTGAGATACAGTAATTATTTTGTGTATGCCTCCAAATTCTCTGTTACTCTGGGAGCAGTGTGCTGAAGCCTGTCAAGGTGGGGTTTACAGCATGGAACAGAGGACACAATGACATACTGGAAGGATGGCCTGAAGATATAACATGTATTTTGAAGGCCTAGAGGTATTTCTTGGAAACCAGAGGATATCAGTCAGTGTTGTCTCATTCATATTGACTGTAAAAGCTACTCAGGAACAAAATATCCTCAAATTGTTTTGGTGCTTTGAATCAGAGAGAAATTCAGCAGCTTTACTCCAAAGATTGTTCTGGGGACCTAGTTAGCCAATACATCCACTTTTGCCAGAACCGTCTAGAACTGAGCAGTTGTAATGGTAATTTATACATGATCATAAATCCTAGAGATTGTGCTTCTGCAGGCATAACACATAATTTCACTCTTAAAAAGCACCACCCAATCTCACTCCCACGAAACCATGTCCTATCTACAGCTAACACTCTATTAAAATCTGGTATGCCTGGTGTCCTCAGACTATCATATCTTCTAGCAGTCCTGCACAGCTACTAGGTTAATGTGTTAAATAGGTCTCTTTGGATGTGAGAACAGTGCTAGGCATCCAAGGCCACAACTCAACTGTCGTAATCTATTCTGTTTTGTACTGTAGAGATTATAACTGTCTTCCTCAGATAACAGAGAGATAAGTCATAGCCTACCACATGACAAATTCTTGATTGCTTTTACAGTAGCCTACATATTTTTTTTAAATAAAATTCCCCTAAAAGTTATGGCAAATATGTCCATACAAAGAAACACCTTATTCTTCCACATTTATTTAATTCTGCAGAATAATTAATTAATTCTGTCTCCTGGAAAAACAAAAGTCACCAGCTGGTACAAGTCAGGACAGGTTGCTTCTAATCGGTTTGTTTGGATTTTGAAAATAACCATGTAGAGGGAATCAATTTACAAAAGTACTTAGATAACTATTTAAAAAGAATAATACACTTATTAAAGCCTAATAAAGAAAATCTGAAAAGGCAAATCATGTTTATCATATTTTCAGAATCCACATCAGCAGTTTGGCTGTAGTGAAAAAAGCATTATTCAGTGAATTAAAGTGTCACAAACATCCAAATACATTGGAAATGTAATTGTGAAGCTAACAACAAAATTCTCCAACAGATGTGACATTTTAAAAGATTAATTTAATTATCTAAATATCTACTGGAAAGGTAATTTGAATATGTCAGAATTTTTTGTGCTCCATTTAGCAGCACACTGAAGCAGCTGAAGTTACTAGAATTAGCTATAATCAGATTTCTACAGGAAACTCTTCTCAATCTCTTGTTTATAAAGTAAAGACATTGGTGCTTTTGGAATTATATTCCACAGATATATTTATACGTTTTGCATCTACTCATGACCACAAAATCGTTGATTAGAAAAAAACCCACCATGCATATTTACCTTAGCTGTAACTTCACCGACATGCACAGCATTATGTCAAGGAGTTTGGATTAATAGCTACAAAAATATCAAGGCTGGAACACAATTATTTGGGATGCTGAAAGTTTATTTTCTATTTAACCACCAAAGAAGAAAAAGAATTAAATTAGCTTTATGAAAAAACATAGTAACAGAAGGCTTCTGTTCCATAATCTCGTCTGCACTTAAATGCAAAATTTCTCTATAATGGGAGAACAAAGGGCTATCTGTTAATTCCTTGAAAGCTAAAAATGCAAACTGTACATGTTTCTGAAGCACCAGTTTCTCTTTTTGATTTCTTCATCAAGGCACAAGACTTGAAAAGAATACAAAAACTTCAGCCTGAATAAACTGCCTTTTCCAAGAAGGGAAGTAGAGTTATTTTGACCAGATATATTTTGACCTGATTAGACAAGTTGGTGCAGCAACTGCTGAAATTTGGCAAATAGTATGCACTCACTGGTAGTGAAGGTGACTTAGTTTTTTTTCTTCTCCATTTTCTTCCCACACCTTACCATCTACCTATCCAGCAAAAAAGAAGTGCTAGTTTAGAGAACAGGGATGCTACACAGTGGCCCAGTAAAACGAAAGCTTATGCTAACTGTGCAAAGGCTCTGTCCTGACCTTTCAAGCATGTTATTAACTTGTTATGAGAACTTGCTGTGTGAACTGGAGCTTGGTGCTGGGTGTCTCTTGTTATGATGTAGAGTTTAAGCACAGGATAATAGCAAGCGCCTTGAAACTATAGTTCAAAACAGAGGACCTAGACCTACAAACAACCCACAGATGGTCAATTAATTCAACTGGCCATTGAAGAAGTACAATCTTGACAGTGGGGAAAAGACTGCTTTCAGCATACTAAAGAATAGACTCAGGTAAGCAAGAAAAAACGGCTGAGCAACAGGATAAGGCACTCGTCTGGGAAAGTAACACCCTCCATGTGCAGTGCATAGTCTAGGGTGCAGAGACTAAAGGCTAAAACTGCCTAGAAGTGCAATATTGCACAAAATGACAGGATTTGGAATGGGGATTGGGAGGAAGAAGAAGCAGTTATCACAGGACCTGTTTCTGCAGAATTGGTATGATATCACCAGAGTCCTGAGGGAGCTGCCTGCTTTTCCTCCCTCTCTCTGCCAGCTCCAGGAGCCCTTCATTCCTCAAAAGCCTTTTGACTTGCCAAGGCAATTGTCCAGGATTGTGCATGGAGGGGTGTGTGTGTGTGCATGTGCATCCATGTGTGTATTTCTGGCTTTCCCCGCAAATGCTAGGTACTTCTTCTCTGTAACACTCTAACTTGCTAGTAAAGCCTTATTACACATAACCCCAAATACAGTTCTATTGTTTCATTCAGTGCCTTTTACTTGACTCTGTTCTCTTCATGTAGGCTTGTATTATCTAATTTGACAATGACTAGGCTATTTTACATCCCAGAATAATGTATTTTCTTGAATCCTAGAACCAGTCAAAATATTCCATACACTGTATGCCAGGAATTTGTTAGGAATGGGTGACTGCATGTATATCTGGCAGTCTGTTTGGTATCTTCTAGCCAGTGGTCCTAGTAATGTGTGTAACCACTGATCTCATGTTTGTCCCTGACCTATTAATTTGAAAAAAAGCCTGTCTTCATAAACCCTCCTGCAAGTGACAGATCAGTCAGAGCCAGGACATGTTCTGTTGCTCATGGAAGTTTGTTCCCTCCTTGGGGGCCAAGAAGATAATGGCTCATTAAAATTATGATGTCTTGATATACTTAACAAGTCTTTTTATTTGTCTTAAATCCATCTTTTTTTAATAAGTCTGAGTTAAAGAAATTTGGATATTTCAGCCGTTCTTTTTCAAGGGCAAGACAATCTTGCAACTACAAAGAAGAAATGTTAAATGACAGCTAAATGACACAGTCAAAGGGAACAGGTAGAATTTGCCATTACCTCAAGAAAATGTGATGAAAAATGCAACCAATTTCACACTACAAGAAATTAAAGTAGTATCATAGAAGGAATGAGCTTTTAAGAGAAGTAACATCTCTGGTTTGTAGTGGACTCTCTTGCTAGCTTCTAGCCCATAAATATTTTTGCTTTTGTTATGTTTTTCCTCTTTTTTTATTTCTGAGAAGGTGAAATATTTTACCACAATTGAATAGGGTAAAGATTCCCAATAGTAAAATCTATTACATGGTGACATAGTCTCCAAAGGGAAATAATAGAAGCTTTATTGCTACATACATTTAAATCTAGATGAGACAAAGCACTGGAAAATATTCTTCAGGGAACAATCAAATGACTACATGAAATAGACAACCAAATAGGTATTTTCAGCTCTAATTTCTACCATTAACATCCATGTTATGGTATGAATTGAAGGTTATTCAGAGATTAATGTGTTACAGAGCTGCTAGATGAGACATTAATTATGTAAAAGTTCTGTATTTCACAACATTTTGCTCATTATTATAGATTTCAGGGTTAGTAATTTAACCATACCTAAAAGAAAGCATACATTAATAAGCACTGAGCTGCAGCCAAAAATATCCACCTGATTCTAAGTGGTTGCTTTTCACATAGCAACTAGAAAATCACATCACTAATCTGGTCTTTCCTCATAATCATAGATGTTGGTTAGGAATAGCAATTCAAATAGCACGTCAATGAATACATTTACTGATGTTCTAATAGGCTGGAAATGGACAACAGAGACAGAAACAAGAAGAACTAGAAAATTGTTGGCTGACAAATATCTACCTAACAAAGGGCATTTTTGAAGGCTTGTGTAGCTGAAATACTTCTATGGCTATAGGCTGTAATTAAGCAATATAAAAAGGGTGATATGATATAGGTTTTTTATTTAGGTTTCTTTTCACAAATGCAGCCAATTCAGATAGAATTCAGTACTCCTGACAGAACTAAGGGAATTTCCCAGATACCCCCTCTAATAAACAAGGGACTTATCTTCCCATCCCTAACGCTTAGAACTGGGTGAAATGGGCTTAAGTTTCACATTTTGGTTTCAGATCCAGAAGCTAATTTCCTCAGTGTTTGCAAGACATTTTATTTTGTTTCTTTATTTGTAGTTAAGAAGGATGAGCAGTTGGGATCTGCTTTTGATCTGTTTTGGCACTAGGCTTTCCCTTTGATCCTTCTGCACATGAAAGATTTAACCTTATATATGAAAACTGGCAATGAAGAAAATCAGTCTTGCCTTTTTGGTACAATGTAGTCAGAATTATTATAGCTTCAGATAAGTAGTACTTCTTGAGTGTGTTATAGGAAGGGACAGATGGGTAAAAATCAGTGCAATGCAGTACCATTATACTGACTCTGGCAGTGAAAGGAGAGTGTGAAACCATAGTAACAGCCACCTAGAGCCCTTCTAGCATCAGAGAAGATCCATAGCATGTAAACCTTCCTCTAAATCACGTTGAAGTGCTTTAATGTTTAATGCAGAATACCACTGGCAGAACATTGAAGGTAGAACTAGAAAAGATGTGGCCACATGCTAGCTGCCGTGACAACATGAAAGGCAATTCAGTAATACAGCATACAGCAAGTGAAGCTGGGGGGTGGGGGTGGGGGGTGTGGGGGGGTGGAGCAAGGAACGGACAAGATTAATTCTTGCTGCAGGTTGACAGCTTCTTGACGTCTGGAATGAGGTCAACACTACAGAAAGAATGTGCTGTTCTTACAGGATGGAGGGGACAGAAAATGACTGGAACTGAATTAGTGCTTTGAGACTTTCAGGCTTGTGTTGACCTGCCTGTGGTCCCACGTGTTAGCCTTGCTGCTGATCATTTGGCACATTAGCTAATGTCTTTGCTTTTAGCCTTTGCCCATACCTCCTTCCCCTTCACATCCTCCTGCCACTGGCATATACACAGTAAACTGGAAAAAAAAGGCCTACAAGCAGAAAGAAATACAGGCTCCAGTGTAGTTTACCAAGCTGTCTAATTCGTGCTGGTTGAAACACAGTGAGGGAAGAAGTTTTCATTAAACTAACGATCAAATTATTTAAACTAGAATGAAATTTTATGTTTCACTTACCATCATTTTTCTTATAGTCTGAGTTTTAATAATTTGTACTGTTTAATTTGCAGTTTTTAACTTCAAAGAATGTATAAAAGGAATATTCTGCACCTTTTGTAGAAAACAACTTCAGTTGTTTCAAGTTCCCATGTATTCTCATTTGTAAAGCTCTGTCCATTTACAGGCGACTTATGACTCCCATAGGGAGCAACCAAAAATCTTTCTATTTAAGTAAGGTTCTTACTGAAGGCTAAACCTAAAAGTGCCCTAATAAAAAATAGGTTCTGTTATCAGTCTCTGTCCCTGGGTGGCCTCTGCTTTCAAATAAAACATGTTGATTTAGCAACCTAATCCTCTGCTGACAGAAATGTCATGCTAGCCTGTATTAACTGCAGGGGTGGTGGTAGAAGAACCTGGAAAGACCACTGTCAGAGAACATGTAGATCTCATCCAGAGGGAAAAATGTTTAAAATTTACCTTACAATGGAGAGTTTAACCTCTTTATTATTAGGGTTCTTTGCTCTCTCTCTCTCTCTCTCTTTTGCCTTGTGATTTCCACTTGCATTTGAGACTGGGGCTGAAGTTACTGTAGTGATTCATTTGTACTTATAAATAACAAGCCTATGTTTCACATAATAAATGGAAAAGTGGGGGAACTCAGCACTGGAAGATTGTAGCTTTAATGTCCTCAAACACAGAAACATGTCAGATGCTCACTCAGATGCTCTCTCACTCCCCGTCCTCAACAGGACAGGGGGAGAAAATAGGATGAAAAAGCTTGTGGATTGAGAAAAACAAAGGGAGATCACTTACCAGTTACTGTCATGAGCAAAACAGACTTCGCTTAAGGAAGGGTTCATGAAAACTATCAGAGGGCTGGAACACTTCTCCTTTGAGAGAGTTGGGGTTGTTCAGCTTGGAGGATAGAAGGCTCCAGGGAGACAATATTGCAGCCTTTCAATACTTAAAAGGGAGCTTATAAGAAAGATGTGGAAAGACACTTTACCAAGGCCTGTAGTGACAGGACAAGGGTCAATGGATTAAAACTGAAAAGTGGTATATTTAGATTGGACATAAAGAAGACATTTTTTATGATGAGGTGGTGGGACACTGGGACAGGTGGATGCCCCATCCTTGGAAGTGTTCAAGGTCAGGTTGAACAAGGCTTTGGGTAACCTGAACTAGTGAAAGATATCCCTGCCCATGGTGGGGGTTCAGGTTAGATGATCTTTAAAGGTCCCTTCTAACCCAAACAATTCCATGATTTTATGAAAATTAAAGGAATTTCTTGGCAATTAAAATAGATTTGGATAGTAAGAAGTGAAGGCAAAATTTAAAACAACACCTTCCCCCCAACTTTTTCAGATTTAACTTCACTCTTTCATTACCAACTCCTCTACCTCCCCCTGCCTCAAGCGGCACAAGGAGATGGGGAATGGGGGATTGCTATCAGTCCATAGCAGCTCCTCTCTGCTGCTCCTTCCTCCTCACACCTTTCCCCTGCTCCTGAGTGGGCTTTCCAGGGGCTGAAGTCCTTCAGGAAATATCCATGTATTCTGGCATGGTGTTGTCCACTGGCCATAGTGTGGCTATCTGCTCCAACATGGTTCCCCGTTGGTTGCATGGGGACAACCTGCTACACCGTGTTCTCCTGATGCAGAGGAATTGCTGCTTTGTCACCTGGACCACCTCCTCCCCCTGCTTCTTCTGTGACCTTGGTGTTTGTACTGCTGTTTCTCCCTTTCTACTCCTCCTCACTCTGCTCACTCCCTGCCATTTTCCCCCTTTCTCAAACATGTTTTCACAGAGGCACCACACACTTGGCTGATGGGCTCAGCCGTGGGTCTGTTGTGGAGCCAGCTGGAACCAACTGTGTCTGGCACAGGGCAGAGACCACTCTGCAGCCACCTGTTACCAAAACCTTACCACCCATACCCAATACAAAGTTATATGTAGTGTGGTAATTGGTCTGGCCACCTGGCCAAGTATTAATTTTAAAGATCTATCTAAACCAGTTTTACTTCCTTTCAGATCATCCTCTAGAGGTCAGAGGAAGTCACCTTGTGAAGTCTGTCCCTTGGAAAGGGTACCACAGTGTTTCAGGGTCTACTGGCTTCTCAGAGCTGTGTTTCTCATAATACACATTCCTGATCCTGCCTTAAATATGGGTAGCCAGAGTTCCAAGGAAGGCAAACACTGACATTTGTGGTGTTCCCAGCACTATTTGTTTAAACACTGGTCATGCACATACATGTGACTTTTTCTAAAAAGGAAGGACTAGACTGCTGAAAGACATCTACATAGAGATTTTTACCCTATATTTCTCAGTTACATAATGCACCAGGAGCCAAAAACATTCCTGACCAAAATGTACACTTCAAGTCTTCAACTTGAGATACCAGAGAATCTCTCTATCCCATACTGCTACTAAGGATTTTGTATTTTGCTCCTAATTCTTATCAAGGAAAAGCAGAACAAATATAAATCAGCCAGAAGCTTGTAATATTCCTCATCATGAGATGGTGAAGAGAAAGTTAATTTAAATTTTATGTCTGTTCCCTGCCTAAATACTTTTTTGTGTGTTCAGGTATCTAAAGGTCTTTTGAATTCAGAAAACAACTTGAAATACATTATTATCTTGTTAGACGTTTACAAACATAACTTCATTAAAAAAAAATCTGGCTTTTAGCTCTCAAGGACAATGTAGTAACAGAAGTAACAGTCATCATCTAAAAATTCGAGAGTTTTTATGTGCATAAATTATACCATTCCCAGTCATATTCTGTATCATTTTACTTCATCCTTCATAGAATGCAGCTGTATATGTTTGGGGTTTGTTTTCAGATCCTTGAATGATTATTTTTAAGATAATAATTCATCCTTTTAGCATAATGAAAGGTATTATGAAGAGTTGTTTAATAAGAAAAGTTTTGGGAAATAAATGTTGCTTGGGAACATGTAATTCTTTTAAAGTAATTCGAAAATGTACAGCAAAGTGCCTTATTTTCCTGCTAAGATTCATGTTGATACTGATCTTTCTACAAGATAAAGGATGAGGTAAAACAATGAGGTATTCTTTTAGAAGGAAAATATTCTCTCTGTACCGGTTTAGCAATACAGCTGTAAAACAAAATGCTCAGTTAGACTGTTTTTTCACTCTCTTGACTTCAGCTTTGCAAGACCATGGGTTTAGTGTGAGAAACTTTTTGCTGAGCCTTACATATTTTTCGTTTACATTTTAAGATATAGAGTCCAGGCACATTCAGAGTCCATAAATTTGTTCATTGATGCCAAGGGAAACTCAGTTTACTTACTGGTTAAGTAAAGACAACCTGAACCCAGAAAATATAATGCATGTGGTGGGTTTTTGTTTTGTTTTGTTGTTGTTGTTGCTCTCATTTTAAGAAAGCCATTCATCCACATTTCTGGAAGAGATCTGAATAAAATAATCATTATTACCCTTAACATGATTCTTTCAGAAACACTTTTTTATAAATTTGAATCACCACATGGTAACTCATAAGACAGGAATAACCTCTATTGAGTAGCTAAGTTTTTCACAGTCCTTGGAATACTTGCAAATGTACATTTAAATCTTTCTAGGAATGATAGGAACTCTATGTTATAAATTCATCAAATACTGGAACTATAAATATAAAGCTTGCTTCTGCCTGTGTTTTATAGCTTGACCTGATTTGGCTCTTCGTTTAGAGATTTCCAATATTCCATGTGAAAGACATTAGGCTTTTCCTTCCTAAAATCATGTTCTGAGAATAATTTCAGACATAAACCCACAACTATTAATAAAAAGGGTTTAAACATGAGATCAGCCACTGCTGAAACAGAGCTCATTTTAAGTCAAAACAGGAACAGAATTAAATCAGAAATTAATGAGAAAAACTTCCTGTAGTAGAAAAAAAATGTTGCACCAGAAAAAATGTCATCTGGAAATCAAAGACTGGTTATTTCTAAAAGAAATTATTTCTCAGACTCTGGGCTACCTAAGCTTCACCAAGCTAAGAGTATAAAGCCATAAAAGCAGGCACAGTAAAGTCCAGCACTGCTAATAGCAGGCCATAACTTATATGTATGGAAGAATATAAAAGAGGATGTGTATAGGGCTGGCCTTCCTCATCCACTTCCAGAAATCAGCAGTGTAGGACTTTTATAGCTAGAACTTGTATCTGAAATGTGATGTCTGATGGCCACAGGTAGACCATTCCGCCATGAACTTGTTGAATCCTTTCTTGACTTTTTGGGAAGTATAATATCCTATGCTGAGAGGAAAACTATTAAAATTGCTTATTTTAAACCTATTACCTGAGAATTTCTTTAGAACCTTCCAGGGTCTTACGCTGTATGATATAGTGATAATATTCCTTATTCACCCCCATGATTTATAGCACTCTTATATACCACCCAGGGTCACGCAATGCTTTCTAAAGGAGAAATAGAAGAGAAATATAGTGTAATAGCTGCAAAAGGCAGGCTTTAAACTCAATCAAATCAAAAGGCTTCACCATGTGTCTTTTTTAGACTCCCTGGGTGGAAGCCAGCTCAACAAAGAATAAGTTGTAGCTACTCCTTGCCAGTATTCTTCACTAAATTGTAATTGTGTGATTATAGAAATGTTCCTTTAAGAAAAAAGAAAACAAAAAAGAAAACACAACAGCTGTCTAGCATGCAATCTCTTCAAGTACTTGTAAATATTCAAATTCTTATTCTTTCTGCTTACTATCACTCCATGAACTCTCAGCTCCTGAGTCCATTTGCCATAATCCTCTATACTCTTCAGTATTAGGTAATGCTCTCTTTGCCCAGAAAGCACTTTATTTTTCTGATATATTTGTTCTACAATCTTTCGTTCATCCTCCAATATTTTCTCTTCCATCTCTGTTATCAACTTGATAAGAGCATATTGTCATCCACCCACATTTGTCTTTGTGCAGTCACCTTCAACATTTTCATCATTACACCCACTCATCTCAGGTACATTCAGAGACATGTGACTTTCCTCCTGGAAACTTTTCTTTATTTCTCATCAATTTCTTAATTTCTAGTTCCTGGAAAATCCATTACTTCTATCAGTGTCCTTTTACACTATACTATTTCTCCTTTGTCAAGTAGTTTGCTTATTTTCTTGAAGCAGAATGTAATGATATCCTCAGATATCTTGAAACCATAATTTCTACTTCATTCTCAAGCTTCAGCCAGAGAGATTCTAAATATTATCCTGCAATTCATTCTTCTAGAAGCCATGTCAAAAGTGTCTTAACAAAAGGAAGAGAACAAAGGTATTTTATTTTTTATGGCAGGTTTCAGGGTCACCCTTCAATATCTAATAGTAATTGAATCACTTAATTTTATATACTCAATTGCTCATTTTATATAATAAAATGAAATCAATGTAACAGAGCAACATGTTATTATTCCCTTGTTACAAAAGTTAAAGTACTGAAGGAAAGCATACAGTTGAAAAAGCCAATAATAAATATTAAAATAGAAATTTAAGTTTGATGGTGTACCATGTTTTGGGGTTTGCTTTGGAAGAATGTTTGAGACATGCTGGTACAACAGCCACAAGAAGTTTACTTAAAGAGATTTTTCTCTTCAAGCAAAACGTGTCTCAATTCCCTGGGAAATGTAGGTGCAGACTATTGGAAAGGCATTTTCTCTCTCTAAGGTTCTGCACAGAGTGACAGTATTTTGTTTGGTTTGAGTTCGGTTTTTTTCCTTAAAGAAAACTAGAATAAAGACAGAGCTTTTGTTCTGCATATTAATAGCTCCTTGAAATACTCATATAACTCACAATAACAGTGCAAGAGTATCCCTCCCCTGTCCCTCTCTCTTTTATGGTTCCTTATTTGTCTACTGAGTTGCAAGTCACCATTTTCCAAACAACAGCTGAATTATTTCAAACATAATTCTGACTTGGCTTTTTCTAGACTGCTTGTAAACTCCTGTCCTTCTGGTTGTGAAAATCATGGAGTATAGTATCATGCAATTTAACAACTTGAAAACAAAAATATATTTCCTGTGTTTTACATCTAGACAGGACAAAAGAATAGTCACTTATATGATTTACGGAATAAAAGACCTGATCCTTCTATTTCCATTTTCATTGAAAGGTTCTTTATCTGTCAGTAAGACCTAGTAGCGTTGCTAGCCCACCCTACAGCAACGGCATTGAACCAGATGCACTTTCTAGAATTCAGCCATAAAGACCACCTTATTGTCACTACAAGTAAAGAACATAATGCCTACTCCAAAAAACTGTCTGCAAGTCTGAAGCCCATCATAGGAGAGGAAGGCTTACTCTGCACTGACTTCTTTATTTCTCTTTCTGCATTGTTATTTTTCTAAACAATAAGGGATTCGTACACTGTGACGTAGATTTTGATGCTTTCCAATATATTGATATACTTCATGTATCAAGGGATTCTCAAAAGCATGGAAGCACTTAATTAGTACTGAATTACTCTGGAAATTCTACCAAAGTACTTACAACAATTACAGTAATACCAAATGAACTCATCACAAGTAATGTTATTGCAAGACATACTAAATTAATAGTGGTTGGACACTGATTTTCTGCAGATGTTGAATGCACTGTAGGATATTTCAGCTGAATCAAAAAAGGTAACATCTAGAATGTTCATTTGACTTATGGAGGGATCAAATACCATTTTCAGTAATCACCTATGGAGAAGTGTACAAATTAAAACTCATAGCACATATGCAGCAAACTACATCTGTATTTGTCGGTGAAGAAGCTAATGACAGAACAGAGTTTTCTGTAAGGCATTGTCAATGGTAAAGAGAAAGATGAGTTATAAATGCCACTTGGGAATTTTCCTTAAAAGACGAGTGCTTAAGAAAATAAATTTCTCATTAATCTACTTTTGTTGTTTATAGGGTAGCCACAAGAAGAGCAGCTGCAGTCTCAAGGGTTAAGAATGCCAAGCTTTCCAGCAACAATTTGAAGCTGAAAATGTTTCATCTACTTTTGGTCTGTAGAAAGAAGTTGGTGTAGGTCAGTTGTCTTTCCCTGTCTTGAGCGTCTAGGAATAACAAAGCAGAAGACTAACAGTAAAGTAGTCCAGATTAAAACATCCTTCATGCAGCATCACAAGAAGGGAAGATAAAGTGTCAAGTCATTTAAGAATATATTTTTTAGTGTTTCACCAACAGGCACAGATATTTTTGATAATTCAAATCTTGTCTGCAATTGCCCATGTATAAAAGTTATTCATTTCTGAAAGCAGGCATGCTATCCAATTTCAATTTTCTATAAGGAAATTTTACCATACATGTATTTCCTCTCTATCCCCACCTCAGTATTAGTAGTACAGTATTTAGCAGAGCTGTTGGCTGTGTAGGAAAAGGATAATTTGCCAAAGGGTTGTAGGCAGAAGCAAGCTGTTAGGAGCCTGTCACCAACAAGGGACCAAATTATAGTCAAGCTGAGTATCGTAGTGTGTGTATTGTACAATATTTATAGTAGGGGTGAAAAAGAAGTTGTGGGTTTTTAACATCTGACGCCCTCAAGAAGATTGGTATGAATAAGGGCTAAAAATCATTCTAAATATCCTTAAAAACAAACAAAAAATCTCATTAGATGCCTCAGAGGAACCTTTTCTAACAATGTTTTGCATAGAGGCTGTATGTTTTTATTGGTTGACAAAGCAAAGAAGGAAAAAACTAAGCCTAAATTTAAATACTGGAAATTGAAAATGCAAAACAATGAAAAAATATTAAGGCAAAAGCTGCATAAAAAAAGCCTGGTTTGAAAGTTCAAAGTAGTCCTTAGCATTCCCCGATTTAAGTCCATTGTAGCATGATGTGCTAACTACAACGTAAATATATGTGATGTTAAAAAGAAGAGTTTTGTTAAGTACCTAGATGCAAATTAGTTACCTAAACATAAATTATTCATTAGAATAATTTATTAAAATCTGATATTTCTGCTTTTTTTAAAGGCTCAGTGTGACTTACATGATGAATATTTTCAAGAAAGCTGGATTCGATATATAAACGGAACGTTTGGTACCATTTAAATGAAAAAGATCTTTACAGTAAATTTACATTTCCCTATTCATTTTTTACTACTACAATTACCACTAAAATATGAGCCAGATAAGAGAGAGTAAGAATATAATAGAATCTGTCTTTGGATAGAACAAAGAATTATAAAAACTTCAATCCTATGTCTTTGCTGAGTTGATTAAACATCCACTATACACTTTCAATTTACCATGCTGTTTTGATGTCAAATGAATTCCAGACTTACCATAGCACTTTTTATTATGGGAGCTTATACTTATCTTGCAGTATAACATAATTTAATAAAATTATATTTTCTTCTAAATTTTCTAACAGAAACAGATAGCTTAATACGAATATACCATTACCAATTAAATAGGCAATACAAGACCAAAACACCAAATATTTCTTGATAATGAGGACACCCAAGAATTCTCCAGGTCATTTGTGACACAAAGTACTTTTTTTATCGAACAAACAGGGAATCTATTTCACTCAAATTGATTGACATTGCTCAAAGGGGAGATATTGACTTTTATTAGCCTCTTTTTGCTTTTAGCTTTTTCTTTCACTCTCAAAGTCTTCAAATAAATTGTTTCAATTGACACACACACAAAGAAATAAAACTCCTTTGCCTTGTAATAGAACCTTTGCTACAAACAACAATATTCACTGAAGTCATATGGTGTAAACTCCAGTAGATGAATAATTCACATTGAAGTATTAATTTCACAGTACCCAGAAAAAATAAAAAATAGAAATGACAAATACAGAAAGAAACAGACTGAAAAGATGCAGTGGCCAAATGGAGCGCTTATGAGAGGTCTGCAAAGTTTTCAATACCCTTTCTGCTTTCCTCCTAACACAAACAAAAAATTGACTTTTTTTACTTATTCTCTAAAGCATGCAGCATAATGGAAGTGTTAATAAACATTATAGAACAAAAGAAGTGACCTTCAAGTAGTTGTCCTTCTGAAGCTGTACTTGGCTCATTGTTCACGTCATTTTTATGGTGCAGTGTGCATATGTGATTGGCAATGACGGTACCCCTTATGCTTTCTGACCATTTAGAATTACTCCCTTATAAATAAAAAGGCTACAAAAAAGGTTGAAGTTTAATCTTTTTTAATGCTAATTAAGGGTACTGACTAGTATAAAAACAAATGCCAGATGTGTAAGGACCAGATATTTATACTCTTACTGATAGTGAAAACCATCCTTACTTCGCAGTTGCTTTAAGAGCATCTCTATGGATAGGTTAGGGTTCATCTAAAGCAAAGAAAACAGTTCCCACCAGGAGTTAGTTTTACTATGTATTTTTGTAAAACCTTGCCTTGTTTTTCCTCTTTGTAGCTTTACAGCTGTCCTATCTTCATCTCTTCCTCTTTCATGCAACTCTTACTCTGAAAAACCGAAGGTCAGGGCTGACTGTAATTTTTCCTTTGCCCTGACTCTCCCCATGAGCTTTAAATCCAGTTCAAGCCAAAATCCAGTCTCACCCATAATTGACACCTGTGTTGATCATCCTCAACAGATGCATGTTTTTTAAACTAGATCACAGACTTAGTCCAGGTAGATAAAAGGAGAAATAAAATTCGAAGTAAAGACAAGCAAATATTTTATGTCCCCCTTGTACTGCAAAGAACAGTTTTGAATCTGGTTCTAGCTTATGAAATATCTGATTCAACAGCCTTATTGACCAATACTGGTAATGCCTGATTTTTTTGTCAAAATTCTTTGCCCTTCTCATCCCATAATCAGAAAACCTGATATTACAGTGACAAGGAAGTCACAGCTGTCATTTTGAAACTAACACAGTTTCTTGGTGACAGCCACAAAACTACAGTGAAACAAAGGTTTGTCATTCAAATTTCACTGTTATTTCTTTTAATTTTTAACGGGAGACCAATATTATTTAAAATTGTGTATTTAAACCCCCAAACTGTTAGTTTCAAAATAAGAAGGTAATATTATTAGAAAAATATGCTTAGTTTTACACATTGTAAAGCTGTGTCTGTTCAACAGATAATAGAGTTTCTTGTGGATGTATGGAGCAGCTGACACAACTGACCTCTTCCAGAGTTGTCACAGCTTGCAATGTAAATATGCATGAGATCCACATTTTTAAGCTGATAAAAGGCAAATTCAACATATTTGAAAAGTAAGGCTCAAAGGTAAGTGCTGAATCAATGAAAAGGCAAAGATCATCACAAAGCACCATGAGAACAGAAGTTGCCTGGAATTTGTTCAAGGACAAACTTTTAAATAAAATGAAGGACATTATACTGGCAGCGGCTAATTATAAAAAGCCATAAAGAGCACACGTTCCCATCTAGTTTTATACATTGACAAAATATTCTTAGTTACTGAAATAATCATCTTAGCAGAGAGGCTGAACACATGAACAAGAAATTATCCCAACACTGATAGCACAATAATAAAGCTATCGTAATCAGGGAAATAAACAATATTAACCTCATTATTACTGGTTCCTGCTTAATTTTATGTATTGTGACAATGCTTTTTCAAGCTGTCATCTGAGTGGAATCTCAGTGACATACCAGACGGAAAGGGTAGTACAAGTGTGGGGGTTTTATTAGTGCACTTCTGCTAACATAGAAACTGCAATAGGGAAAGTAAAACTTTAGGCATGTTGTTATAAACATTAAGAGCACTAGCAAACGAAGCAGAGTCAGTGTCCTAAAACCACATGAGAAATATAAACAGATGAAGAATAAAGACAGCAAGAGTATTACGCAAACACAGAAACCCAAACAAAAAATGGAAATGGCTTTCTGTGTCCTTGTCTTTATTTTTCTTTATCTGTGAAACAAAACAGGAGAGGTAACGGGAAAAAGTGAAGCTTCAGAATGTGATCAGTTGCTAAAGACAAAAAATAGCAAAAAGTGAGGAAAGGGATTTAGCAATAGAAGGGAAGACAAGAAGATGTTAAGGAATGCAATAGATAAAGGTTCTGAGTTTTGCCATTAAGAAATTAATGAGATAAAATGAAGTGATCATTAGAACAAATGCACAACATAACAATACAAGAACCATGACACTGGTTCAGAACAAAAATCTTTCTCTGGTCAGTTGCAGATATGGTAAGTAAAGAATATAAGACACAGGACAAGTATAAATTGATCCTTCCTTAGACTGCCTCTCAAAATTTAACAAATGATAGTTTAAGAACTTGCTAGGCAGAAGAATATGTGTAAGAGTTTCATGCAATAAACTATACGCTTGACATCATTGCTGTGCAAGATGCTCTGCTTCTGTGATCCCAAACAATGGGGAGAAAGCAAGCAGGAAAAGGGGACAATGTAAATCTTTCCCTCTAACTTTCATTCCTTCTATACCTGCAATGTGGGAACTCAATTCTAAATCAGAAAGTGCAACCAGCAACTGGCTGTAGGAGAATGATCAAAGGTGATGATGTGCAAGCTCTGTGCTGGCAAGGATGGTGAAGATATGAGAAGAAACCAATTAGCCTGGGATTCATGAGAATATGGAAGCCCGGAGCCTATTTTTTTCTGAACCAGTTCATCAGTTCAATTGCTTAATGAAGAATAAGCTTCTTTCCCACAGTACTTTTGATGTACATGATTGCACAACTTTGCTGAATCCATGACTTGATGCTCCCTGAATTTCTGTCCTACTGAATGAAACTCAAACTCAAAGCTGGATTTGGCAGAACCCACACAATTAACACTATTTCTATCCGTATGTTTTATGACAATTTTGCATGTGAAACTCGATAAATTCTTCACTTGAGTTTCATATTAGCAATTTAACCTTGTAGAAATCTGCTTTCTATTCCTCTACGTGTCCTTTATTGTAAAGATAACATGTGTATGATATTTGCAGATCCAAAATGTGGTACTATTTGGGAAAATTCAGCAAAAAAGCTGTAAATGACAGAGTTCTGGCTCCTAATGTATGTAAAAAGCTTCTGTTCTCAATGTCCATAGTGAAGAAGACAAAAAGTACCAGACTTCAAATAAAGCAAGAAAAATTTTGGCTAGACTTTAAGAAATATTTTCTATCAGAAGGCCTTCTAAGAACTAAATAGGCTACTGAGCTAAACTGTAGAAACTCAAGATTGGCAGCACTTAAGAGAGATTTAACAAAATCTGTCAGGAATGACCTTCCTAGAGTTGATAAAGATTAACTCAATGAAGTGGAAGGATACCCCTCCAACTACTGTAACTCTGACTGTAACTCATTATTTCACCTGGGAGTAGATTACACATGCCTATTAAGCAATGGGAAAAAATGGTGTTAAGCATGGCTGGAAAGACATTAACGCTTAAAAACTGCCAGACATTCAGCTTTCACAAAAGAGAATGAACATATTTACATGCGGATAATATTTTTAGCTCATTTTCATTAAAAAATTAGTCTTTTAAAAAAAAAATTGCTACTTGTAAACAGGCTGACCCTTGAGCAAAATTTATGAAATGAAAGTTATAATTGTTGTACAATGAGGAAATTCAAGTCACCTTTGTGGAGTAGTGGAGTGTCAGGGCTGTGCCTGTACACGTACCCAGCACATTGTCATCAATTCCCTGAGCGGTTCAGAAACTTCACAGTCTCATCAGCAAATATGAGACCAGGGACTTACATGAGTAAAGGTGGCTGACTGAGCTGCTATCTGTTTCCAAAACAACTCATTTGACTCATTGTCACAGGGCTTCTTCAGGGGGGAATTTCAGACAGTCCTGGCATCATGTCCTTCCTCTAAGAAGCTCCTGCTGGACCTGGACCAACAGATAGGCACCATTTGTATAGATAGATGTACTGATAAACATCCTGGGTACAGTGTCATGCAGTCACAGGGACTCTCCCAGACAGGTCCATCTGCACTTGGTTAAGATATTTCTAAACAGTTAGTAGAATTTTCTCCTGCAGATAAGGAAATGTCCATTTAGGACAGTCTTTTGTACATAGCTGAGATAATTGACATGTTTTTTAATGTAGTTTAAGATATTCAGTAGAAATGGATCAAGTATATCTTGGAGCAACCAAGTAGGACCTCTGACCAGATGAATTATAAGAATTCAGAAAAACACAGGTTTGGAGAAACTCATTCAGTCAAGCTAAAAATCTGGTTACAGGGACCCTTGCAATGGAGAATGCTGTCACATCCAGACAGTAGCTGAATGTCCTGTTCAGTTGATTAGATTCCCCATATAAGCATTACCTTCTGTAAAAGATCCCAATAAATTAATTTTCTTTCAGCAAACATTCTGTCAATGAGCGTCTGTGCGATTGACCTCTTAATCTAAGATTTGCAGATAAAATCACAGGTTTTATTACAGTTGAGTTAAACACTTCCACCAATATTATGATATAATGGGCAATGAAGAAGACAAGGTTTCTTCTCCAAAGAACCTTCACTTGTGAACTGTTTCTAAAAAGAAGAATAAATCTTATTTTAGGAATGCTCTAGAAGACATTTTAAATTGTCTTTAAATGTAACATCAACAACAACAACAAAAGGAATACAAATCATTGTTCATTTTGAACAATGTAGCCTGTGTTTGTTTTTTTTTTAAATAAAAGCTTTCATCTTAAAGTTTCAGCTTGCTGTCTATGTGCTTTCAGTGACTCATTCTTGAAAGTCTTCCCCCACTCATGTAAAGGCAAATGTAGTTTGGCAACACCACCTTTTGAAACTTCAGTTACAAAAGGGAGAAGGGCAGTACTTGGCTGAGACCAAATGCTGTCACCCCAGCATGCATAAAGAAATTGAGTTTGACAAAAAGTCTGGAAGGTCTGAGAAAACCTCCTCTTAGGTACGCTCACCCAAGCAACAAATGAAGAAATAACGTGAGTGAGGGGATGGAAGCAACATGCCATTAGTTACCTGCTATTAGCCGTACACTATTGTTCCTTTTTCTTGTTCTCTGTGTCACTTCTGTGAATTGCAAGCCTTGGCAGTGTCACACTTATGTGTTTGCATTTCCTTTCAGCATGCACCCAAGCCGTGTGATGGCAGGCAGGACATGAGCATTCCCTCCAGGGGCAGGTGTCTCTCTCCCTTATTCCTTTGTAGTTCAGGCATCTAGGGAGCTCCATGAAAACATACTGAGGGCACATGTAGTCTCAGGACTCCAAGGGTACCACCCAGACTCACTGTCCCTGACAGACCTCACCTGGGACCACTTGACTAGGGTTCAAAGACTTCATTTTGGCTCTGCTGGGCCACAGCCTTCCCTCTGTGCTACCTTTAGCCAGGCCTGAACCTGATGCTGTGAGGAGTTCATGTCCCTCCTGGTCCCACAACACAGGTCATCTCTTGCCTCACCTGTGGCACTGTCTCCCCTATGGTGGGCCACTGTCAGGGGCTGGTGGTCCTGGTACTGGCCCCAGCTTTGCCTGCTGAGCTCAGGCCCTGTGGGACTGTTATCACTGGTGAGAGCCTGGCCATCCTTGGGGTCCCCCATAGTGCGGTGGATGTGTGCTGCTTGTGGACATAGCTGGTCCTCCTGGCTGCAAAGCTCAGGTTGGGACCATTTCCTAGATCAGCCTGATTTTGCGCCGCCTTCGCCAATGCCACAAGAGACTGGAAAGTGAAGGGCTCCCTCTCCCCAGTGCTGTCTGCAACACCCAGCTGCTACCTGGACAGGCTGCAGGCTGCCGAAGGCAGTCTACGGCACATGCACAGATGCCTGGGTATATGCTGTGCTATCAGGGCACTTAAGGACAACAGGGTTGCCTATCCATGTGTTGTGGAGAGCCATGTCCAGCCCCAGCTGCACTGTGCCACTGGGATGTATGGGACAGATGCCAGCTCTCATGGTGCCCCTCTGATGTCTCTTTGGATGTTCGCCATCTGAAGCTTCAGAAAGAACAAATGAGCTTCAAATTGCAATGCTATGGAATAAAAAGAACCCAAATTGGGCAGTTGTCTCACAGTCAAATTTGTGTTAATGGAATCACCCCTCTTTGTGCATTATAGTTCTATTGAAACTTTATATTTCATGATATACTTTGAGTATAAGCATGTATGCTCTTTTGAAGTAGCATGCACAGACAGATTCCTAGATGTAGTATTGTACTGGTTTTGGCTGGGATAAAGTTATTTTTCTTCGCAGTACCTGGTATGGTGCTATGTTTTGGATTTGTGCTGAAAACAGTGTCGATAACACACCCTCTTTTCTGCTTCCTACATTGCACCACCAGTGAGCAGGCTAGGGGTGGGCAAGAAGCTGGGAGGGGACACAGCTGGGACAGCTGACCCCAACTGACCAGAGGGATATCCCATCCCATAAGATGTCATGCTCAACAACAGAAACTGGGAGAAGGAGGAAGGGGGACATTCGGAGTGATAGCGTCTGTCTTCCCAAGTAACTCATGCCTGGGGATGGCTGAACACCTGCCTGCCGATGGGAAGCAGTGATTAATTCCTTGTTTTGCTTTGCTGGCACGTGCAGCTTTTGCTTTACCTATTAAACTGCCTTTACCTCAACCCACGAGTTTTCTCACTTTTACTCTTCTGATTCTCTCCCCCATCCCGCTGTGGAGGAGTGTGCAAGCAGCTCTGTGGGGCTGAGCTGACTATGGGGTTTAACCCACAACAAGCATAATGAAAAAAAAACCAGACAATAAAAGTAAACAAAATATTCACTTTTATGACATGTCTCTGTATGTGCACGCATATATGTGTGTATATATATATAAAACTGACCTTATTTTGCCCTAAATAATGTTAGATAAATTCTTGAGTTCTTGGGATCATCTGATAACCCCATTTGTCTGTATGCATTATCTTCAACATTTTAACACTCATAGTTTATATATTTATACTTACATTTTAATTTCTTATTTTGTTTTGTAAATAGTGAAAATTTAGCTTTTCCACTTCTAAAAAAGTAATATTATTTCCAAATACTTCAAATAGCATGGTAACCTAATGTACTATGGCTCTTGTAATGTAGCTCTCACAACTGTTGCTCTATTTTAAACTTTTTTGATTACTTAACCCTGTTAGCCTGTAATGAGTCATGGCCTTGTTCTTACATAAAATATTCACATGCTTAACTTTGAGCACAAGTAACCTCATAAAAATCAATGAGCTAAGCAGATGTTTAAAGTTAATCATGACGATAAATCTTCAGAGACCTGAGGCCTTTAAATTATACATACCAAAAGTATTATAGTAACTTTCGAGGAATGACAAGAATTTTTATTTAAAAAATACACCAGCACCAAATTACAAAATAATTCTGTATACATTACTGAATAATAACTTTGGACATTTACTTTTTCCCTTAAAAATTCAAACCCTAGGCCAATCCAAATGAAGCTTGTAATTCCTACAAGGAAGAGCCCTAATTAAGAAGTATATGTGGTGAAGGGAGAACGAGCAGAATAGTACTCAGAAAGTCATAACTTAAAAATAATTTCTGAGCACAATTTTCTTCAGAAGGATATTCGGGCTACATTCAAAAGTGTGTTATAATCATGAAATGCAACTTATGTGAAATTTGACACTTAAAAATGCCATCCAGACTTCTTCACCTTACATTTTGTTTGAGTTTTTGCAGATGACTCGATTCCTACAGTGTCAAATTACTCACATAGTTTTGCACAAGAGTCACCAGCTAAAATTCATAGATGGATTAAAAAAGCCAGTCACAACACATGACCTTTTCTTGCTCTTGGTATGCCCACAAGACCTGTCTACAATGTCGTATTTATGCTTTCCTGCTTTCCTCCTTACTCCAGACCTTCTTGTCATTCTTGGCTGGGCAATATGGCCCAGCTTCAATCTGAGCTGTACATCTCTCCCAGCCTGTGTTCTGAGCAGAGGCAGGAATTGCATGTGTTTGAGTTTAAAGGCGGCATTGGACCCAGACCTTTCAATCCCTCAGAAAGAGTGGTACTATAGAAAGTGAGAAGTGGAGACAGTTTGCCTTGTGCACAAGGTCCTCCTCCTCTGTGGCCATATAGTGAATGTAGAGAATCAACTATCAATATCTGAAGGGATTATCTGAAGTATATCACTATGGGTCAAGCTGCGTAAAGATGACAGCTGCTTGAAGTGGTAGAATACACACTAGCTTCAGTCTGAAAACCCTGTAGCTGCACTCTTGCAGGTGATAGACACATCAGTGACCTGTTAAGGTCAGTCTGATTGACCTATATGCAGGCACAGACTTGGAGTAATACATATATATATATATGTGTGTGTGTATATATATTTGGAGTGGATCTCTCTTATATCCTGCCTCTTCAAAGTGTAGGTGGAGACCATGTGTCATGCCTGTGCCTCTCTGTACTAGCATGTCATTAGGTGCCAGAGTAAACTACTTATTATGAGTCTTCCTGGGTAAGGATTTTGGGAAAATTACCTGGTTTCATGAATTTTGCTTCAGCATCCTAAATACTACATGTGGATACACTATTTCTCTATACATAAACCCTCAGAGCCTCATTTTCCTATGACTTCAAAAAAGGCATTTTCCCTGATCACACTGGGAATTAGATTTTTGCTTAGGCCACATGTGTAGGATCAAATTTTCACTTCTCCATACATTTAAAATTCTTCTGAATAAACCACCCAAGTGCAAACAAACCAGATAGCCTGGTGATCAAAATTAGACAGGCGAAAAAGTCCTGATTTCTTAAGAGACTGCCAATCCTGAAAAGATAATTTTTTCCTTTAAACTTGGACCACAACAACTATTATGGTAATGATTATAGACCTTTAAGATTACTTTATTTTGACTTTGAGGATGGCAAGTCTTTCCTCTACTCCCTCACCTCCTCCTTTTATTGGCAAAGACATGGTAACACTGGCCTCAATTTCTGAAGTATATCAACAGGTCAGCCTTTGCTGTTAAGTAGTGTGGTGTTAATTCCCACAGTCAAGAGATAAACAGGCACGTTTGGAAAGTAACAGTAGGAAAGCAATTTCAAATTCAGAGAGTGCTATTTGTTCTTTTCCATTGTCAAGGTATACTGATAATGTGAAGATATTTGCTACTGCCTTGTTAATCTGTTTTTACAAAGAGCCGTCCATCCTCTAATCTTGCTCAATTTAGTGAAGGCATTCTGCTTCTTCACTGCAAGAATTGCATTATATACCAGACCTTGTAGGTCAAAACAAAGTCCTTGGTACTTTTCTTCTACCTTTTCAGTGATTTCTAGTCATAATCATACCTACATGGTTGTACATAAATCTAACACTAATTGATCAGAGCATTAGCATTACTCGACTAATGTATTTTCCATATAATTCATGACCAGTTTCCTTATTGTTCTATATAGATATACCCATATGGGGGGCACACAAAACACCTTCTTTAGTGTGTTGAAAATCAGATAAAACTCAATGTCCCAGCTCCCTGTGACAGAACCAGGAGCCATATTGAAGTCTGTCAAGTACTTCAAGTTCCCATCTCCACGACAAAAACTGCTTTGGTATTCCTGGATGTATTAGACATATTTGCTTCTGGAATCTTATAAGCAGTTCACCTGGCATGCTTATCCAAAATTATCTTGCTAGGTGATCTGCTCTAAAGTCAGTGGTCCAAAATTTTTGGGGTGCACAAATTAGCAATTTGTAGTAACCAGACACTGCCCGGGCCTAAAAAGTTGGTGAGTCTCTGGTTTTAGGGTAGCTAGGCATGAATGTAACCAAGAAAGACTTCAGAGGATTATTATAAAATCCATCAAAGTAAATATGGTAATAAAATGTAGAAATCAAAATAAAACATTTTGAGCTCAGGAAATAGATTTTCTGCTGAAAGCTGTCTCAGAAAATACCCATTTAGTTCTGTTACAGAGATCATCATGAAGCTGTGTGCCTCCCAGATATGGGATACATAGCAGGTAAGTCTATGTATATGTATGCATACGTATGATGTATGTATCAGGCACATTTATCCTTTTATGACAATTTCCTGTGCCCTTTAATGTGACAGAACTTTTCCCAATATGGAATTCTCCGAGTCAGTAGGGACACACACACACACACAAAGGTGAATATAGGTAAATGGTGTGTTCAATCAGCAATAAAAATAACAAATAAATCAGAATTCTGAAACATGTCTCGTATCTTCAGAAAAGTTAATGAGGTCACAGTTGAGAAAAGGTATTGAGATGCTTGGCCCAGCTTGCCCAGCATGAATTCATTCATTTAGTTCTGAAATAAGCACTGTCCTACATGGTTCATGGTTCTAAAAGGGGCTGCATTTCCTCAATACAAGATTGCAAGACACAGGAGGGATCTCTGGAGTAAGCAGAGGTGTTCTAAGGAAGTACATTAAAGCATAGAAAATAAGTTGAAAATTAATTAAAAGATACTGTTTGCTTATGGAACATTCTACTCAAATATTAGTCTGGAATTAGGATGATCAACTCTCAGAATAGCTGACTGGAATCTCTGGCCCATTAGTTGAGTCTTGTACAGACTGACACAAGCTGAACAACAAAACTGCCACAGTGTGCAGGCTGCAATTGTCGGAGAAGACAATTCAGAGCACATTCTGTTTGCATTAAAAGTCTGATGCAAAGCACAAACACTGTTCAAAAACACTGTGTGAAAAGTGCAACATGGACCATAGAACTGCTGAGAGATTCTGGAAGGGCACAGTGGGCAGTGTCCATGGCTCATCTGACATGGTAGTATTATGATCCCAGGATCTTGATCATGATTTTGTTTAATCCCTAATCAAGCAGGGCAGCAGTGGAGACATACTTCCTTGAGCTCTCTGCCTGAACTCGACTACGTTGTGGCTAGGTAGTTACAATCTCAATAATCAATAGATAACTTTGAAACTACTGCAAGGAAAGTGCTTTTTTTTTTTTACCTATATTTTTTATATACATTTTATACATTTAATACATATAACTCAGACAATGATAATGTGACTATGGAAATATTTGCATTTTCTTAAAACCCTCAGCTCCTGAATTTAAATGTTTGGAATACTGTTATCTGCTTTCATTTATTACGTATCAATAATTATAATAAGGACAATAATGATATTATGGATGCTGTTGCAGATTTTCATTACAGACAGAACAACTTGAATGTAACACAAAATCTGACAATTTCTGATAATCTTCTGCAAATACCTCCCAATTGAAAGAGCTTTTCATCATTAGATCTAAAAGCACTACATAAAAGCAACTGTGTTAGCTCTGGACGGGAAAATAGTTTCGCATTTATTTTCCTCTATTACTGCACTTGAGAGGCCACCTCTAGTTTAGCAGGCACTAGTGTTTGTGACAACATGCTATATATGCAGTGAATCAGTATCAGGTAACTGAAGTGGTTTAGTTTAGAAGTGTATCATCTGGAGGAAAAGCAAAAGATTATATTCATTCATCATGTTACAGCAGAAGCCCATCATGTTTGTACTGGTTCAAATGAAGCTGGGAACGGGTGTCTGGGAATGGTGGAGGAAACAAGAACTCTGTAAGCTGCTGAGAAAAAGTGACTGGAATAAATGTCTGATTCACTGACTGGTGAAATGCCTGCCCTAAAGTTATCCCTCTAAAAAGGATTATAAATGGCAGTGGATCCTATAGCTTCAGAGACTACTTTTCCTCTCAACTGCTTAAAAACAACATACAAGAAACAGATCCCTACTTTAAGAAACAAAAAAGATGGTAATTTAGGCTAACCTGTTAAATGTTAATAATTGGATTTGATAATATTACTGGCTCTCTGTCAGAAATACCCGTCACAGATTTCATTAGAGAAAATTAAATCAGTGATCTCCTCATTCAGTTTTAGAAGACAGGTCTACTTTACGACATATTAATTTCTTTACAGTGCAGACTGCAGTCAGTTATACCAGCTTGTTGCTTGTTTATAGTGCTCTCTAGAAAACATTTCAAGTAGAAATGTCATTCATTTGTACGATCATTATTGGACCTTTCCTCTCTGCCTCTTTCAGGAAGGAAGTACAGTGAGTTTGCTCTCCACCTGTTTGACACAACATAAAACATGTGGAAAATCTGCCAGCATTCAAGGGATTCCCTGTTAATTGTGCCCCACAACATGTACTGATATACAGATCCACAGTGGTAAGACACATATATTCGAAGACTTCCTATTAGTGCCCTGCCACACACATGAAGGCTTATCCAGTATTTCTTAGACCACGATGTCAGCAAATTTAAAATATCAGATCTCAACTGGCAAATCTGCTGAGTAGCCATTTAAAACACGTAATGGTAGTGAGCACAAAAGCATAGACTCCACAATAAATATAGACCATTAACTATATGCACAGAGTAGAAAATCTTATTGGAGTTAAACTAAGAAAGAAAAGCAGAAGATCCAGTTCAGGTGTCAGCTACAATTCAGACTGATTCCTACTTTATCCATGTAAGTTCGGCCAAGCATAATAAATCCTTCACAAACTGTAAAAGCATGTACAAGCTCATTTCAGTGAGAAGAAATGTTGCTTGTCATCATAATAGAGTATCATCATAGATTCATTTGCTTCTTGAAGACTTTGCAAATGCATTGCAGCCAAACCTCTGGATGCTTAATGACAGAACAAACAGCTTATAGTGAGTTACAATGTCTGCAATGGGTAGGTAATCTTTAAAACTCTATGATTTGATGCTATTAAACTAAATATCTAACATCCACTAAAACCTGTTACAATTCTGTTAACTAATTAGAAAATAATTTTAAAGAATTATAATGGACAGTTTTCTAGGCTTCAGCATTGCCCACAGTCTGTAAAACCTTTTTTTATTAAACTGACATTTCCAAGGTTTTGTGCAATCATTAATAAATTGTTACATTAAGCCATAATACAGACAGTCTATAACAAAAAAACCTTTTTTTCTCACTGTAACTTTCCCTCAGCTATAGAAATCAGTTTTTCCCTTTAGGGTGCTCACCATGAATTATATTTGAGACTTTACTGTGTGTTTATGTAAGGAGAAATAATAACAGAAAATGTTATTCCTCATTTAGATTTTATGTCGTATAATTGTGATTTCTATAACTCCTCCACAGTCATTATGAAGTGCAAACTTAAGTGCTCTATCTGCAGGGTAAGTTAAGAACACGTAATACAATAATTAATGGAGTGTAGGTAGGTACTGCAAGTATAATATTTTAACCATCTATTTCTTCTGCGAAACGATTATGAGGTGAAGTGGTTCCAAAAGCTGGTGCACCACCATAGCAATGTCCTTATCAGGACACCCAAAGACTAAACTGTTCTGTCCATGTGCGTGCTGTTCCACGAAGCAGCTTTCACATATGTCTAGAAATGTGGGGTTTGAAGGCTGACACTCAAAGCCATGGTTAGTAACTGTGAAGTCAGAACTATTATCATACAAATATCAAGTTTGAGATGTTCATTATTCATACAGCTCTCTCATTTTGATGTTCAGAAGAGAAAAGGGTTTCATAACACCATAAATTGCCTGTGAATATTTATCTGCCTCTTTTACACAAAGGGACAGCTTGATCCAGTGAAGAATTCACATTATTTTGCTTTGGTCATGTGGAAAAATTCACCGCAAGGGGAATGGAATGCAAATTTTAGGAAACAAGAGAAATTGTTTGAACATGTAAGTTTTCTATTCAATTTTGTTAGGATTATTATTCAGACTAACCCAATTGTTTTAGGCAAACGTACAAAGATGAGATAGTAGTCTGACTACTCAGAGGTGGGTTGGATAAGGATGTACCAAACATGATCAAAGCCATGAATGTATCCCTTACAAGCATCTGATAGAAGTTAGATTACGGTGTCTTCCACTTTCTATCTTTACTTTTCCTATCAGTAGACACCGACTCCCAGGTAATATTTCCTTGCCAGATGATTTTGCTGAACCCACAGTAGGCTTACATATTTCCTTCCAACTCTTTGTAAATGGTAGACTAGGTCACTGTAGAACCTCCTCTTCCAAAGAAAAAGTGTCTGCAAGACTTCTGAGAACAGTCATGGGCAGATTAAACAATACCCTTAGGGACTATGAATGACCTGCTTCTCACCCAGCTGTTAAATGCAGGTGCACTGAACTACACATGTAGCTAGAACTATACAAGCAGATAAATTCACTAAAAGAATGTTAATGGAAGATACAGCTCATTTCTAGTGAAGAAAGTTGCTTACCTAGTATGTCCCAAATTAAATTAATGGAATGTATGCACCCTTAAAGACAATCTACAAAATGATCTTTAAACCTTTTCCGTAATTTGTGCTTGCAGAAGACTATGACAAGATCACCGTCTACAGTGTGCCTTAAAACAGTATTTCCTGCCTTCCTTTTTCAGAATATTTCTGAAATTGTCATACACTTCTCCAGACAGTAATGTAGCCACTAATGCTTAATACACATTTCTGTGGTACAGCTGGTCTATACAACTTTTTACTTCTGTTTTGGTATTAGATTACTAACGCATCTGCAAAGCCTGCCTATAAACATTGCAGACAGTGTTAGAACAAAAGTAGGTCCAGGCAAAATACGTTAGTTCATTCCACTAGATTGTTCTTATCAAAAACTACTTAAAGTGTTTCACTGAACAAAGAAGGCTTTCACCTTCAAACAATTTCCAAGATTTTGTGAGAAGCAACAAGTTCTCCAACAGCAACGGACTAGCAGTCCGGTGGCTGGGGTACAGTTTAGCACGTAGAAGCTGTGAAAGCAGACTTTGTCAAGATTTTAATCCACAGTTCTCTAATACGTTAGCTTATCATTTTTCTTCAGTTCCTTGGCTCTGTTCTGCCTCCTCTCGATCCGAACAGCAGCTAAGAGTTCAGCTGCCTTCTGGCTCTTTCCTTGGCTTGTAATTGCACACTGCCCTCTGTGTCTTCTAATCTGTTTACTGACTGACAGTATGTGTTGGCATTTTGTGGCTTTTGGATAGGATTTGAGAAAATATTTGCAAATATTCCTGCATCAGTGTGGCATAACCAACTGTATGAGGAACTATTTGCATTTACAGGCAGAAAAATGATTTAACTTGCAACCATTTCCAGCTCTCCTATTCTACATAGTCATTAAGACCATTAATCATTTCTTCTACCTCCACTCTTTATTTTTAAAGGTCACATCAAAAAAGACCCTTTCTTTTATATATATATATATATTTACATCTAAAAAATTTGTCAAAATCTGTAAGTAGCATGTTTCATGCCATCAACTTCACTAGCAAAGACCAAGCAGTACTTATTTACCTTTCCACTCTCTCTCAGACCATAACCCTTTTAAGACTGATTTTATCATCTGTGTGACCCAACACACAGTGGTAGGAAAGAATGCCTAGAATAACCAGTAACAAGTATTTCACAAATCAGATCAAAAATTTAGTACACATACAGATCTAATTTCAAAACTTTTGGCAGCCTGAGAGATGTCTAAACTTACGCATTATTCTTGTATTAGGAAAAAAATTTTCCATCAGGATGAAAATTTCCAGTTGATGTGTATTTTTTCATGTATGGTATTAATACCTTCTCTTAGCTGTAATATTGTATGATTTTCTTTTTTTTAAATCTCCTTAGCTTGTGTGCAATCTTCTTAACCGAAGTGTCTAATTCAGAATCTTAATTACCAAGGTTTTCCTCCATAGCCAGTCATCCCTCCAGGGAAGAATTTAGTCCACCTAAAATCTCTGGAGTGGTTTATCTCTTCAAATTAACTATTGAGGTAGCTGAAAGTGGAAACTTTTCTAAATTACATGCACCATACAAGGAGCAGTATGAGTTCATGCTTTCATATTAAAAGGACAACATGCATCTCTGTCTGCTTTTCTTGAAGGAGCTTTGTGGTACGATGTTCAACTTACATTTTTCTTTCTCAGCTGGAGAAAGGCAGTTGCCTGTTGTCAATAACCTTTCTCTGTATTCTTACTGTAGTAACTACTAAAACATTGCTCAAGAAAGTCAGAACAGAGCAATTCAGTGTATTTAAGCTAGACTTCCAAATCATCTTCTGGTAGTACTTCTTTCCTTTCCCATTGACTGAAGCTTACTTTTTTAACTGAAGTCAAATCTTGTAATTGAGACACCTGCAGTGAGATTTAACTTCTGACACCTAAACCTGAGTGTCTGAATCTATCACTGAGTACTTTCCCTGTCTTAACAGAATGTCAACTTCATGCATTGACCTTTGGAAAGAGATCTTCCAGATTTTTAGATGTCCAGATGTCCAGGTTTCCATTGGAAACAAGACAAGCAGATTTCCTACAACCTCAAGTGAATGGACATGGTGCACAGCTGGAAAAGGTATTTCACATGCTTCAGGGACACTGACACACAACCTCACCACAAATATGATATGCAGTCTTGCTATAGCATCTTCTAGGTTTATTGTACTTTTGCAGACACTAAGGCTAATTGCCAAAGATGCAGCAGTTCTACTGTGTTTCCACTTGGCAGTGTTGGCAGGACAGAGGTAGGTGCTGGGAGGTCCCTCTATGTTGTTTGAACACCTCGTCTACCTTAGGTAGGCACATCACTGATATCTGGTTAACCATGACAGTGCTTTAGAAACTCTCACACTGAAAACGCTTCTGTCACTTGACACGTTTTTAAACATAGCTGTGTTGTTTCTGAATACAAAGTTACAACTTCGAATGTACTGTGTGCTCAGAAGCCTCATTTAAATTTAAAATGATAAATTAGAAAATGGAATCTTAGAATATATTCCGTAAATTGTTCTATGCTCTGTGCGGGGCTGAACAAGCTAGCTCATGTGAGGTAAGAATATGTTTTATATAGTTCCTATTAAAAAAATAAAGTAATGAAGGATTGATATTTTTAAAATTAGTAGATACTTAACCTCTTGCTGCTATTTTTTTTTCAACTTTGTGTTGCAGCTTTTCTCAATTCTGAGGGCTGGAAGCAAGAAGTTACACTAGAAATTTACAAGCAAGACAGCTGTCATGAGGATTTTAGGTGAACTGTGAAATCTCAAAGTACTGGATTTTCAAACGTGCTTAGCACTGTCAACAAGGCAAAATCTCCAGTGTCCCTCATCCCATTGTTTTCTTTGGGCATTATGTGTATTGAAGACCAAGGAAAAGCTTCCAGTTTCAATTAAGGGAATTAATGGGAAAAAGAAGGGAGCTTCTGTCTTTGAAAGTACGGCTGAAGAAGCTGAATAAAATTGCTACTGTTTAAAGTTTGGCCTTTGGGGCTTTTTGCAATTTTATGATAAAGATAGATGCTATTTTTTTTATAACGCTACTAAGGAAAAATATTAAAAATTAACCCAGTGTAAGGAACATAGTTTCTAATGATGAAGTTGGCCATTATCACTTTTTTATCCTTGAGAAATGGCTCATAGGTGGTGCTAACTAAAGTCAATTGCTACCTACTGTCTTCTGCTGACAGATAGCCACTCTGCTCTGGAGGGCACTGGCACAGAGCAGAATTATTTTTGGTTGCAGATACTTGGGAGCTTCAAGTCATTACTATGAATCATGTGACATTAAACACCTGCGGCAAACTGCCACCTCTGACAAACCCTTTACAGTGACCCATGAGTATATGCACAATTAATATCAGATTGTACATCATTAAATTTTCCTGTCTGACTTATGAATGAGTTCTGCCCTACAGGTGTGGAAAGAAGAAACAACAATGATCCTGCTTTCCAACCCAGGAACAGCTAACCTACTTCTGATATGTCTTCCCCCTAGACTTATAAAAAGACTGTTAATTACATTGATGATATATCACCACACTTTTTTTTTTCCTAATAGGATTTTCAGTAAAAACTTACAGCTATTTATATCAAATATTACTTCTTCCATTACTGACTGAAATTTATGTAATTTAATTAACTTATGCCTCGGTGATATTTTGGAAATTAAGTAGCTCTGAAGTAGGCATTGAATGAAATCTACTTAATATTCCATCAGAGTATACCGCTGCATAAACTTAATTCTCTCAATAAGATGACACTCTGAATATAAAAAGGTAGGAAAATTGGACCTTTTTACTTAGTATGAAAAAGAACAAGGTTCAGATACCTTGGCAAAGTAACTGTGCTGAACAATAAATACTGATGGAAAACTGAAGTTTACTTGAGAGTAGTTGGCTTCCAGGGAGGGTGCTCTCAGTGGCAGTGGCGATGCTGCATGTTTTGCATTTCAGTCTCCTCAAAATTGATGGGTCCTACTATTAATTCTCATTATTTTTTGGCATATGTTCAACAGAGCTAATTTCATTTACTTCTCATCCTTCTACCGACAGGTTTCAAAATATTTTTCCTGGTTTTCATATTTCTTTATTTCTCTAAACTCAGACCTAGCTGTCCAGGCTGCATATGCACTATGCTCACTAGCTCGTGATCTGAACTTCCTTTTCATTCACTCAGTCATATAGAGATTTTCTCCGAATTTACAACTGTGTATGACTAGAGAATGACTGCAAGATCAACCTTCATGCAAATTTAACAACTGAAAGTTCTTATTTTTTGGGTTTTTTAAGTTAAAGTAACTCCTGTTTTACATGAAACAAATTTTCTGTAATTTTACACTGCCATTTTCCAGAGCAGAATTATGTAAATAGAAACGTGAAGTTTTTTATAGCAGGGGAAGAACTTTATCTTCTGTAAAGGTAATTAGATATTTCACACATAAAGATAATTTTAATAGTACCAGAACATGAATAGGCAGATACATACATAAGCGAAGATATCTAAATATTTCAGGGAAGAAAATATATTAATAAGCATTATAGTGATAATTTGTGAGTTGGATAAAACGTGTAGTTTCTTCACTTAAAAATAATTTTGATCATTACAATTTTCTATATAAATAGTAATATTCAATATAGTTGCCCTAATTAATGCAAATAGATGTAACATGTATACTACATGTAAATCAAAGCCCCTCTTTCTTCTCTCTTCTTATTAAACAGCTACAGAGTACCATGAAAGTGATCCAAGTTCCACCAACAATAAATCCCTAACCTTAATTTAATTTCTATGATTTCAAGTGTTTATATTAACGTTTATGTAAAAAAAATACATATCCATGCAGAATCAGACATTTTGGATGTTCCTATAGTATGTCCATTGTACTTTACCAACATCAACGTGGGACATAAAACAGATACTCAGTTTGCTTACAGACTAACAGTGCGGACTGATGCAGCACAATCCTTCTGCTACCATAATTCAGAGTCAGGCTATTACTCCTTCTCTTTGACATTAACAGGAAACTAAGTGCATGTTAAAAGCAAAGCAAGTGTTATGTGATGTTTCAAAAAAAAAAAAAAAAAAAAAGACATTTTTTAGAATTATATACTTTCTTGAATCAGGTTTGTGACAGGAGTAGAGCAGCAACAGTGGTAGTTATGACCATTACAACAACTGCAAGTATTGCTGTTTATATCTCCAGTGAGGATTGTTCTGTGCCCCTTTTCCATCTAAATATTGTGTAGAAAAAGTTGGCACGAGGGCAGTCTCTGTTTTTTATCCCCTCCACAGCAGGGAGCTTTGTTACAGGAATTTCATCTATATTTTAAATGTTAATATTGTTGCGTAATACAATACGAATGATTGAGTTTTCAGACCATACAGAATAAGACATGAGAGGGTTTCTTCGTTTCTTCAAAACAGACTTGAACAGGAGATAAGTTGTGCGTGGGCCAAGTGTGAGCCATATGCACAAGGCCCCATATCACCCAGTGTGAACAGGCCCTCACGTAACTCTGCTGCTCAGCCCCAGCTTTGCAGTGATCCCTGCTGAAGTCATTTCAGTCCATTTCATAACTGGGAAAGGGCAGCTTCCCTTCAAATCAGAGAGCAGAGTTAATGAAGCCTATTGCAAAGGTGTCAGAGCCAGCTCGGCCATGGAAGGAAATAAAACATTAAGTCATTTCTAATATGACTCAGTTTGGGGGTAATTGGTAGTTACCCTCTGAACTACCTGGCATTCAAAATGCAACATATTCTAAATTTCTGGCAGCCATTAGGATGCTAATGTTTAAGGTTGGCATAAATTACACTTACCTGAGCCAATCTATTACACACTAGTCTTACAAACTGCGGCTGAATGGTTCGTGGTTTTGTTACTATTTGCTGTGGATTGCCATTTTTTCTTTATTGCCGTGCTCCAACACAGGTACATTTTGTTTTAATTAAGTCATTACTGTTATCTTGTAGATTTGCTTAGCACTTTCAATGTTTAGCTGTTATCTACCTCTGTAATCTTCAGCTCTATAATTAATGTTATTTTTATGATATTTTAATGTGAAATCAGTTAGAGAAAGACATCCTTTAGCTGCTAATATAAGATTTAAAGAGCTAAAGGTCCAAAGGCTGGAAATGGCTGTGATTGTCAAGGTTTATTAATGAGCGCAACACAATTAGAGCTGTGCTTACATATTCAAATATTTTCAGATAAGCCGAACTGAGTCTGAAGGCTGTACAAATTTGCATAAGTGGTTCAAATTTCCAAAAGCTCTAAATAAACTGGCAACCTGATGGAATAACTTGAACTTAAAGTGACACATGAGGGCTGATGCTGACGTTTTAATAATTTGAAACAACACTTGTTCAGTTTTTAACCAATAAAATGAATGAAACATGGGCAAGCTTAGATTTTGAAACAGAACGATACAGAGTACGGAGACAAATGGCCGACACAGGATCTGCAAAAAAAATATAAAAGATAACTTTTGATTTTGAAAAGGAACTTTTGCCTCCAAAACCAATTCGAAACTGCCCTGCTTCTCATAACCACCATACCATTAATTCAATTATATCTGATTCACATTTACTTTGTAACTCTGCAGCTGAAATTCGCTCAAGGACAAAGTACGTATTAAAAGGCAAGCAATGAGATGAACTGTGCACATGCTCACTGCCACAGGCATAAATGATGCAAAAAGGTGCCCACCTTTTGTGACTAGTTCTTTTGAGTCCTTTATGATTCCTCACAACCGTCATTTTCATTTTCATTTACTTAGCACCATATGCCTGGGGATCTTTTCTATCCCCTCTGAGCTGCTGTAATTTTTTTCTTAAAATATTCCCTGACTCCCTTGTCTTTTGATTAGATTAACTAGAAACCAGATTGAACATTAAAACTGGTATATAACAACCAAATTCATTATGTATGTTATGTTGCAATGTAATTCCAATTGATTTTATACTGTAGCTGTCCTAGAAACTTTAATCAGATTTCTGTCTTCCATTTCCAATATAAAACTGTCTATTAATAAATAAGAGAAGACAAAAATACAGCAACTTAAGATCACATATGGAAGCTCTTTGCAATCAACATATTAATTTTGAAATAATAGAAAGGTATATTATACAAGGCTTCTTTTTCTTTCCTGTTAGCAATTGTTGGAGTTTACATTAAATTGCAATCCCCTGTAAGTAAAAGCCCTTGAACACAGAAATGTGTTTTCTTCTGAGATTAAAGGAGGCATTTTCTAGGCCACTGCACAAGCAGGTGTTACTATGCATTTATTTAAAAGCTTTGTATTTCTACCTGCTTTTTTCATCATTTTTTTTCATATGAATTTCACTCTGTAATTTAAATATTATGAATAAATAGAAATAGACAACACTTTTTAATATACTAGCAAAGGTGACTTTTCCAAGTTAGAATGGAAATGAAAGCTTTTGGAAAATATGAGTCTTCTTATTCAGTACTACTAAAAATAATTTTATTCCAAAAAATAACTAGATTGATAAAATTCATAATTGATTTTGAAATTAATTTTTAAGTTGATTAGACTGATAATTTATAAAACTACAAACAAAAAATATTATGAATTGTATCTCTATAAATGTTTTCAACAGCTTATATAAATTATATATTTGCATTATTTTAATGACTGCCTTATTAATACACAAGGAAGGAAAGCTGTCTCTACAATGGAACAGCAGAATACCTTCGCACCACTTAATTCCTCTGTTAAATTTCAGAAGAACAACTAAGTAATGCAAGACTTTTTGCAGTTATTCTTTATGTAATAATGAAGACATATTGCCATTTGTTACTCAAATAGGTTGTGGCAATTCTCTATTCATCCAGAAAACAAAATCCCCAAATACCCTACATTCCTTCATATGAAATAAAACTGAGATTTCAGTTTGACTGTAGTGTATTATTGAAAGAAACTCTAACAATTTTTACTATCACAAAAGCAATTTACTGGCATGAGAGAGTAGTTCATCGTATTAATCAGTAATAACCACATAACTGCTCTGTACTATTACTTAACTGTTTTCATTTTGAGTATTTATAGTAAGAAGCAGCAGGTGTTTTGAAAGTTAGGTGGCTCAGTCTGCTTGACGTACATTCAGATGGATAGACCTATTTTAGTCTATCTGAACAGGAAGCCAG
The DNA here is from genome assembly GCA_035590275.1 of Ibycter americanus. Taxonomy (NCBI): domain Eukaryota; kingdom Metazoa; phylum Chordata; class Aves; order Falconiformes; family Falconidae; genus Ibycter; species Ibycter americanus. The sequence goes on along the minus strand of JAVJGI010000014.1, from coordinate 53,793,700 downwards.
GTCACTCAGTAAAGAATGGTCAATAAAAATAGTGAAATAGGTTTTCTCCCAAGGACTGATAGCTGGATAATTTGAGAAAAGGATGGAGAAGAATCATGAAATACCTCTGGATCGATGGCTATTAATTTAAGAGCAGCACATTTCCTGGAATGAAACAGTTGATGTTGTTATGTGGAACAATTACCATTTTCAATTAACTGACATTTCACACAGCTTTGAGACTAGAGGAAGACAATAACCCTCAACACCTAATCTCAGCTTTGCTGTTAGGTGAGCCTTTCGTCAATAGTTTTGTGGTATTATTTCAAAGGCAAACCCAATAGACTGTGAGCAGAGCAGTTTTCTTTGTCCTCAAACACTAAAAACCACACAGACACAGTTCAAGCAGAGTTCAGATGCACTGAGCACTATGATAATCTTCCATGTTAATGTATGTGTATATATATATGTGTGTGTATATATATATATGTATTTAAAAATACATATGTGTGGGTGTGATTGCATGTGCAGTTTTAAATATCTATATATGTGCCGGGTTTTTTGCCATTTCAATAACATGAGCAGCTCAGTGAGCTTGCATGGTGGTTACAGTGTGTCACAAAGAAAAGGTAAAATAAATAGGGATAGAGCAAGCTATCTCATTAGAATGAAATGAACTTGTCTACTCATCAACATTATGTTTTATATACTGCTGTACAGAGCAACATTTAATTTCCTTATATTTTTCCTTAAAAAAAAAAATTAATTCCTAAATACAATTATTTGGATAATTCAATGACATTGTCTCAAATGACTTTCTTTTTGTTTTATTTATATGGATGGTAGATTAAAAGCAGAACCAAAACCAAACAAACTTGTGGGTCAAACTGTAAAAAATATAAGAAGACGTAGTAGAGAAAAGGTTGAAAACAAACTGTACAAAAATATCAATTACACTGTCAACATTATGCTAGTAAGAGTTCATCTAATATTGGTATCCTATACAATATTCTGTACCTACACCAACGGAACAGGAAACTATTGGTCATTCAAAGATTTAGGTATTCAGTAATTCCACTTTAAAACTTTAATAAGGTTTTAAATAAAGTAATTTGATATAATCTCTGCTGCAGTTCCCCTCTGAAAACTGTACCTGATGACTCATGAAAGGAAAGGACCAGCAGTTTCAGACCAGTGCTTTCAGAGGCAGCGCAGAACAGCGCTGTGCAAAGCCCTCACGCAGTCAGCGGCTCTCACTCCAAAGGGTCTCTTGAGCAGCAGCTGCAGCCTGTCCCAAATCCAGGACCGTTGTTTGTTTGCTTTGAGAAAACATAGGGAAGATTTGGATATTTAGGCTGAATTAGGTATCTAAGTCAGACAGATATTCAGAAAATTTACTGTCTGGTTTCACGTAGTCCTAGAGGAGATTATGTCCAACTGGTGCCAATTTCCTTTGGCAGCAAAACTGAGCATCAGGCATTTAAATAAATAAGCTCTGTAATGTCTGAGAAGAGAGGTGCTCTCATGCGAGCCACGATGATGTTCAGGCCCAAAGTATGGGTAGAGATCTAAGTCTCTGAAGGGACGTAATCCACTTAGCATGCTCTGAACAGGCTTAGCAAATCTGACAGCACAGAGTTCGACACAAGGCATAGCCCTTCTCATTTAAAAACTTCATGGGGAAAGAAAAGAAATCATCTGTCTTGTAGATGATAAAATAGACTAGAAGTAGTCACTGGCAAGAGGAAAACCTATGCTAAGTTCTTACAGCACGTTGGGGAGATTCAGGTAATTCTCTCTAATAACATAGAAGATTGTGCTTTTTCACTGAATTTAGATCACCATGGAGTCAAAAATTTCAAGGGGAGAGAAGAAAAATCAAGAAGTAAGAGCCTGATGCAGGCAATGATTTCATAGCTGCCAGCTGTTGTAATTTTGTGCTAACCCAAATCTCAACTGCTTGTTGATACATATTTATTGGTACTCAATTCAGCTATCATTAGTTCCTCCTGAGAGTCAATAAGTGATTTTTGTGGCATTGAACACAGAATAGGTGAATAAAGGGCCCAGCAAAACCCAAAGCCAGCTCAAGAAAGGAGGTGGAAAACATGAATGAGAGATGCAGCAGAAGATGGGACTGCAGCAGCCAGTATTTACATCAGTTTAGGCCACTGTGGAAACAGGTTTAGTAACATAATATTTAAACAACTCACCTAGAAAAATGCAGCATTGGTTTAAATTCTTGTGCTGTCAGTAATTATCAAGTGACTCTTTGAATAAAAAGGATAAACCGTCCAAGGATCAAGCCAAGAACACAAAGTGGTTCTTGCTTTTTAGTTTCAGCCACTTTAAGAAGCAGTATAGGTTTTAATTTTGATCTTAAAATGTCATATAAGAGTTTTAGATCAAAATAAAAGCTAAAATAGTTACGCAATTTATTTGAAGTGGGTCACAACATGAAGGGAAATAAAGAAACCCAACCCCACAACCCAACAAATTATAATCTATTATAAAATTATTAAAAAAAAATAATAGCTGGATTGTGAACTTACAAAAGACAATGACCACAGCTTTTCAGCTTCTGAATAGAATTCTGAAGAATTCATCTATCCACTGACACAAAGTTTGACTACCAAGAGAGAAGCAATTTTTTCTATGATGTAACTGAACAACTTAAATGTGTTTTTAATATATTGGGCTCACCTATAACTTGTAAAAACCTTGGCTCTTGCAGCAATGTAGGAATCATAGCTGGTGAAGAAGTTAATCAGGAAATTTATAAAATCAAAACATTAAAGAATCAAAAGGAATAAAAATAAACATACCACTACTTCCTTAACAGGTGGAAATGTTTTCAGTTTTAACCCATTTCCCTGTGTGAGATCAAACTATAATCCTAACCACGGATGTTAGTTTCTCCTAAAAAAAACCCTGCAAGTATTGTTAATTTCTTTACATGTGTAAAATAGATTTTACAAGCAATTCTTAGATACAGAACTATCAGAAGGTATTGCAAGTGTTTATTTAGACTGGATTTAGAGGTTGAAGGAAATTTAGTGAATCATAAACTAATTTTCATGTAAGTCCATTAACCAGTGTTGTCTTAAGTTTTAAACATGTGGCCACTAATTGTAAAAAAAAAAAAAAAAGCATTTAGCAGCAATAATAACATTTTTTTATGTACTGTAGAAATTCCTATTTTATACTATTTTTCTTTGTATCAGTGTGTCCAACAGTATTTTAAGCAATGGTACTGACATCTGTCACAAATCTGCTGTTCACAGATATGTTCTCTCATCCTCTTTTTAAGGAGAGCACACATGCTGCTTCATTTTGAATGTTTTTCATTTCGTTTGCTCTGCTCTGAAATCAGCAAACACACTTTGACACTGGAGAAGTCATGTTGGGAAGCAGGTGACTTTCGTTTTCAGGAAGAGTGGCAGTGTTTGTGACAATTCCTAGCTCCACTAGGTGTTAATTCCAGAATGTCTGGAAATTTTATACCCAGAAGAAATTATTTCCCTTTTTGAGAGGTTTCTTAGTGTCAGAGTTCTGGAAATATCATCCCCAGTTTCTAGCATGGAACTCTTAGATACCATTGGCTTGGTCCATTGAACAGATCTTGAATACTCTTCAATATTTGTAACAGAAAATGGTTTCAGGAAGTAATAGATGTGTTAGATATGCTGTAATCTATGTATGGTACATGTACCCTTGTAATAAAGTCCTGTGCAGATAAGTCTTGCTGCAGTTAATGAAAAAGAATAATGATCTTAAGGTTGTTGGTTTCTCTCATGAGTGGAGTGCTCTTCTTGGGAATTTGGTACAATTTATAGGCTTTCATAGCAAAATCAGGATGTCAGGTGCCCGATAATAGGAACATCTCTCTTAAGAGGTCAAGACAGCATCTAAACTGTGGTTCAATAAATATTGAGCACTAAGCTGAATGTCAATCTGTTCCTGCATATTAATCTCCATCCTATTATTTCCATATTCTACGTTCTATTTCTTTTCTAAATTTGAGAAAGAAAAATAAAGTCTGTTGCAAACTGCTAGAAAACCCTTTGATTTCAAACATGCAACACAACATCTCCCTAAATGCCATCCTTTTTTCTTGGTTATTACTGGTCTTCTGACCCTCTAGATTTGTACAATGGCAACTATCCACCTGGCCAATGCAAGGGAAATGAGAGAATACTCTTACAGGACTCTCTGATTTCTGTGGAAACTCTACTGGATAAGGTTACTTGTTTATTGTTAAAAGTTATTTGTTTAAGTAATCTTACTTGGTAAAATGTCCAAGAAATATCATTTACAGATTTTTCAGATTCTAGCATAAGAAATGCTGTTATGTGATTACAGCAAAATTATTCCTAATTCAAAATAAATTAATATCAAATGTAAATAAAAGTAATTATCCAGAATATCTAAAATACATCAGTGTTACAGATATGTATGGAACATATAAATTAAAAAATGGAAGAGCAGTAAAACTGACCTGCGTACACTCTGTCTCCCCTGTATCCATCTGACTTTCTGCTGGTTTTCATGGCTTTGAAGTATTATCTCACACTTTCTGCACACTTTGCATTAACTGTAGATTAGATTTTCTTGCTGGATTGTGATAACCAATCTCCCTTTTGAAATCCTCCAAGGGTCCAGACAAATCTAATCTTTCTTCCTGAAACTTTTATTTCCTCCTTATCCAGGAGACAGTTTGCTTATTCTTCTTAATTAAAGTAAGCATTATTTCACTTGCTTAGGGATATCTCTTCATTAGATTAGATAATATCTCCTGTGATGTAGTGAATAATTAATAATTCCTCAATGAGTTGTAAAAATTCTCATTTCCCTCTTTCTCCTTTGCCATTGAAAACTAAATTTCACAAAATAGGTTGAGACAGGTCTATGATTTCATGTGCATCTGATCCAGGCACATGGGTTATTGATGACAAAAGAGGAAGCCCTGGTTCTCCTTCTTGAACCCAGTTCCTTTCTTATCTCTGGTCATCCTTCCCTCTCCCGCTCTGCTCTCCCTCCCTTGCTTCTTGCCAAGCAATATTTTTCCTTGTTTTAGCTATCATAGGCCCTTGTCAGACCTTTCACTGAGCTGATTTAACTCACTAAAACTGGAAGAAACCGCTGGAATAGTTTTAGAAAACTAGATCAGACCATAATGTGGTCAAAAGAGAAAGTGAAAATGAGGAGAGGAAGAAAAGAGCAAACCCTCTCCTTTATGGTTCCAGTGAACTGGGAATCCTTGCTAAGAATCAGGAGGATCAGGTCTTCATGTTAAATGAAACTACACTTCACAATCTCACTTTTATGGAAACAGAGTTTTAGATTGTCTTTCTCCCCTCCCCTCTCCTCCCCTCCCCTCCCCTCTCCTCGCCTCTCCTCTCCTTCCCTCTCCTCGCCTTGCCTCGCCTCGCCTCTCCTTGCCTCTCCTCACCTCTCTTCTCCCTGAATTAGTAATTTTGATCAAATCCTGGCAGTGTCTGGATGTACTTGACATGGAGGAAGAGGTGAAACTGCACAGCCAGAAGGGAAGTGGAAAGACAGAGGAACAAGGCAAGAGAGAGGAGGAACAAGGCAAGAGAGAGGAGGAACAAGAACCCCTGCAGCTGGCAGCAGGAAGCCTTTGGATTGACGTGGAGAAGCACAGCTTTATTTTGCCTCTTTCAGGCGTAAGCAGCTCTTGCACTGAATCCTACTTTCTGTATCATCCGAGCATTAACGTTATGTGTCATATAAACATCTAAGTAGGTTAAGGATATGTAACATGGGTAGCCATTGTTTCGGATCACTCCCAACCAATTTGAGGTGATTGCTCCTCATTGTCTGCCTTCTAAGTTTCCTATAACTGTGGGAGGGATTTGCCTTGCTTTCATTTACGTGTCCACAGCGTAGGTGCCTACATGTAATGGTGAGTTCAGTTCAGCCAGCTAACCACAGCTATCTAGTACAGTTTGAAGTAATATATGGTGTCTGAGATGTTTGCAGGCAGCACACACAACATAGGACCTACAGTTGCGCCCATACACTAAGGCACTAAAAATGATACTAAAGACTTACACTTAAACAGCTGAATCTCATCTGTTACACCCTGATTTGAACAGTTTCTTGAAGAGTATAAATCTAATCTTAGATCCTCATTTTAACAATTACTATTTTACAGGCCTATCTAAGTCTTCTATTGCTTATAAACAGGACTGAATTCAACAGCAAAGGAAGGAAAGAGATTCCAGATAGCCCTGATTCTAGAATATACTTTTTTCCAACTAGCTGGGAAAATTCTAGCTAGGGACATGTTTTTATGAACATAAATATACCTACAATATATATTATATGCAAATATACTCTGTGCCAAATCATAACACAGAAACCAGGTCACTGTACTGATTCAGGTCTTGATGCAATGTAGACACATTTGTTTATTTATATGCAGTATGAGTAGTTATATGCTTGAAGATAATCAGGTGTGTAAAATGTTGCAAGATTGAGATCTTGGGTAATAGGTACTACCATCTTGGAATCTGTTCTGTTGAAATCTACATTAGGATAAGTGAATTACTAAATTGAACTATAGCTCTAAAAAGCCACATTTTATATAAATGTCATGTTACATGATGGGGTCAAAGTTCTCTGTGATATACTAGAATTTAACTCTTCGTAGCATCAAGTACCAGTTTAAATTCCACATGAGACAAAACCAGTCACTTATTCCGTTTCCTAATATGATTTTTAATTTCATATGTTCTGTAATTATGTAAAGTAATCTTAAACGCTAATACATTTTCACTTTTTCTCCATATTTTAAAAGGCAGTTTGTCAGGAGGATCTGATGTTCTTTATAAGTCATTAGGCTAATAATCTGTCTTCCTACTACAATATTTACTTTCTTCCCAATTTCTCTAACTAAATAATCTTTTAACATTCTAATTGTTTGGATGAATGCACCTTTGAAATGTTTCCTCTTTATTGAGGCTCATACTCTGAGTCTTTTGTGAAATCACTGGTTAAAGACTACACGTTGCCATTAACGTTATGTCACAAAGGTCCTGATTCCAGCAAGAATCCTTCATGGAGTTTACATAGTCACAAATGTCCTACATTATTTAATTGCCTTTTCTCAAAGTTATATTACAAGGTTTTTATAAGCACAGATGTTATCATTTTCAAGCATACACTTTGGGCTGAATCTTCCATTGGGGCCAAATCAACCAAAAGGTTATTACACAGTGTAAAAGGAAACATTTCCAAGGGTCTAAATAATGGTATAGTTAATATGAACATCAACAGAATTGAATGTTGTATACACAAATGGTTCCAATAAAAATGTGGAGGCATTTTTTATTATCAGAAGTAGTTACATTTAGCTGCATGAACTTCTCTAAGATGATGTAGTTGTACTGTTGGAGCAGAGCCATATCTAATGTTACAAATGCACTCCAGGTGTTAGAGGGAAAATCCATCTCAGGAATTTACCCAGAACTATGAGAAACAAGAGGAGATGGATAATTTCCTGTGTTACTTGGACAGATGTTTAGGTCTGGCTGTTCTGGAAGCTTGCAATTTTCATTCTTGCCACCACAAAGGATATATCCTCAAGGGTACACAAGGAATTACCAGCCAACAACTAGGCAAAATTAATTTGTCAGGTCAATGCTTCATACTGAGAATTAGGAGAAGAGCGGGTGGATCTAATGTCTACGACCCTTTACAGAAGAGATCACCAACTACAAAGAGCCTTCTCCTTGCAAAATTACTTGGAGAAAAAAAAAATGCAAACATGATCCAAAACCAAAAGGAGTACCATCTATTATTTTAATACACTTATGAGTTGAGTAAATGGATACTTTCCTCGCTTTTGTAAGACTGTGGTAGGCATTTTGGAAAACAAGATGCACTATTTGCAGAATAAAATGGTTCAAGTCAAGATTTGTTTTAGCAGTCAACAAGTGGGTGGGAGGTGGCAAAATACATAGCAGAGTAAATATTAATTGATCGGTTGCTCCATATGGCACATTGTATTACAGAAATAGCCAACCTGTGGCAATAACAGCTTGAAATCTACACTGTAGCTCCAGTTCATAATGGTTGTTAAAATATAATAGGCAGAGAAATTACGTAGGGTTCAGCTTATCATACAAATGTATACATATAAGACATACTATCGTAGAAATAGACTGCCATGGCAACTGTAATTTATCGAAAGTCTTGGTACCCTTACAAGCAACTGAGCCTTTCAAGAAACCATCAAAAAGGACCTTATATGTAAACAGTCACTGTGTTAGCATCAAACCCACGAGTGAATGCCAGAGGAAGAAACTGACACCCTTATTCATATTTTCAGAGGGCAAAGCACCCTACATACTGTGATAATAAAAAATATAGTTAAAGCTGTGCTTTATATGAGCCTCCTGTTTTCACTTGTATGCAATAGTCTTGTATTTTTTTCCGCAGTGACTGAGACTTTCCATAACAGTCTCTTGATATTGGAAATACAGCCAGTCAAAGACATCAATACCTGAAATCAACATCTCATATTTTAGATAGTCAGCCACTGGGATAGAATCTAGAATCCTGCATTAGGCAATAAACTCCCTCTGTAGTGTACTGGGAGATTAAGATGGTAGCTAATAAAACTCTTAGAGATAACTGAGTCCAAAACTAAAGTCCAAAACTGTATTCAAAACTTCTCTTACATGAAAAACTCTATTTACTAAATACCTCCCATTTCACTGAATTTCCTGAAAAGCTTGGAGTTATGCTTCTGAACATATCCTGAGCTGTCCCAGTTTAAAAGTCTCAATATTTATTTCCCATCCAAATGGGTTACATTAACATGCAGCAACGGGGAATAGACTACTGCCTAACTTGTGCCTTGAATTTAAGGACCTAATGAAGACAATTATTACAGTAAGTTTTTACATTCCTTGCACAGTCAGTCTAATGGATCCCCTTTAAAGCTTCCAGAGGGAGGTTTTATGTTCCTAACTTAGATTTCTAAAATTAGGTGGACTGGATGTCATTGTGGGGATGAGTTACCTGTCATAATCTGTTTATGAATATCTACTTTATCAGGACATGAATTATGCCTTAGATCAACCTATTCTTTCCTGTTGACTGCAAACAGAACTTCAGGTAGCTAACTTTGGTGTAGGTATCTACACTGTAATTTTGGTCAATGAATATCCCTTTGCATGTTATTTTGCCTCTCTCTCTTAAGAATTCCTAATATGCATCAATAACACACAGTTGCCTGTAGCTGTGGGCATTTTCTTTCAAAAGCAAAGGTAGAAAGTGTGTTTCACTGATTCATTATTAGCAATATGAATTGCTATATCTGCAATAGGTGCCAGATGAGCTTCCTAACAGCAATATTGAATCTCTTTGGCAAATCAATATTTCATTTCTGTGTTATATCTTGAGGATGGATGAGGAGAGCTCCACGATCAGCTGGAGGTCGAGGTGGTAGGAAGTAGGAGGCACAAGTTTCTACATACTGAAGACAGTGCTGAAGCAGGAAGCTCTCCTTTTCTCTTTCATATTACTCTGACCACTAGGATACTAAACAAAAGAGGAACAATACCACATCGCTTGGCCACCTTTGGGGGAAAAAAAGCAGAAAGTACAACATTTTGTGGAACCTGATCCCACCAATCTTCATTAGGCATTCTCAGTATGCACAACATGCAAGGCATATCAGTGGAAAAACTGCTGATTCAGACCCTAAACTTACTTGTTGACAGGTTGCCCAGATATGATATTACTGTTCTACGTCAATGGCTGTTGCCTAAATATTGTGACATCTAAGATGTCTGTGGGTTTTCAAGACATCCACGAAAGGCTGCCAGGGCTGATGAGGACCTAAGGGGGAATGTGAGCCTTTCTGAGGTGAGGACTGGAGGTTACCTTAGGTCAACCTAAGATCTAAAAGGTTACCTTAGGATATCTCAAATGGAACTAGATGCCTAAACTGAGGCTACTGCATCAAACTGTAGATCTCCACTGATTTAGGCATCTAGTTTACATGCAGACACCTAAATCTGAACGTCTTAATCTGACAGGTTAATCTCTCCCTAGATTCTAAAGCAAAGCAAACAAGTAATGAGTTTGTTTTCAAGTTTAGATTGCATCTGTACAGGCCTGCACTGAGTCTGATCCTAGATTCTTGTAACTGAAATGAAAGCTTTATGGATGGTTCAGATTCTGTATTGAGGTATACTTCATGGTCCTTTCTAATAAGACCTATGTGTTTTAGGTGATGATAATATTTGATTTGCCTGCAAAGGTGATGCAGTGTGACAGTGTTTATGGAGGGGGTACATACAGAACTTTAATGTACACATTTGGGATTGCAGATTTGATTCAAAATAGCATGTCTTTCTAAGATCAGCATTTATAAAAGCTTCCACACACTTTCTAGTCACTATCAATAGGTGAGTCTAAATAAAAATATTAAGGAGAATATTATAGAAAGGGTAAGAGGAATTAATTTGCAGACATGAGTATCACCAACAGAACTGTTAAAAAAGCTAGAAACCTTTGTAGCTTTTGTTGGGGGAGCCATTAAAAAGGCCAAAAAAATCATATCCCATGAACTGCATTGGAATTTATTGAGGCTTAACTATATTTGGTCTTAATACAACACACGCTGTATGAATTCATTAAGAAAACAATGCAGAAGAAGCTGGACAGTCACAGATTGTAATTCTAGGTGGAGAAGCTTCCTCTGAAATATATGGCCTTGGGACATTCTTCCTACTCTTAGCAACAAACAGTATCATCATAGGGGCTTTCTATCAAGTTTGTTAGGGTTTCAATTTACCATGCTTTCCCTAATTCACCTTTTGCACTCCCCTTTGAGAGAAATGAATCTATAATGACCTGTACAAACACATCTCCTGTCTTTTTCTCAAGATTAACTCCACAAAAATTTGGTGAGAACTGGGCTGTGACAATGTATTGCCCTATCCAGACAAAGAAATATTTTCCTTATTTTCATGGGAATTGACAAATTTCTTTTCTATTTTCACTTTCTTCATTGGTGGGGAAAGAACTGTAATGGTTTTCTGAGGAGAAATAAATTAACTTTCCTGCGACAGACTTTAACTCTTGTTCCCCTAAGCAGAAAAAGCAACATTAACATTGAAAACAGTTTTAAAGTACTTTAGCACAATGTTTAATGTGTTACGCATTTCACTACCTTGCTTTCCACTAAAATTAATTAGAATTTGGCAATGCTTGTTAGATTAGGAGAATGAAGAACACTGTTCAAGTCTCCCTTTCAAACTCTTCTGTTATTTTTTCACTTTATATTCTGCTTTAAATTATGTGGACCAAATCCTGGTTGTAGGCTCAAATACTGCTGTCAAAATCTCCCTTTGATAGTAATAAAATCTAACCTCATTTACCAGAGGGAGAGAGAGTTAAATATCAGGACAACAGCCAAACCAGCAGAATTCATAGGTGGAACTCCAGATGTGCACCTTCTCAGAGAGCTTACTCCTAATCTTCTTTTGCCCACAAGCATTTATAAGATTTTATTGTGAAAAATTTCTAGAGTTGCAGTACGATGGTGAGGAAAGTTCACATTTTATTTTACATCATTCATTTGTCTATCTTCTTGAGAATCCTTGCCAAATAAATAAATAAATAAAAGTCCTGTATTGACACAAGGAATAGTCCTTCTAGGAAATTATGAACCAGCAGGAAATTTTTATTTCATTGGTAAGCCTATATGACAAATATATGAGACTGATACAGTTTCAACAATGTCAATATCTGCTTGTAAACGCTTTGTCCATTTTGCATGAAATTGCATTACTCTAGCACTTGTCTTTCCCAGAAGCATTCACTCCTATTTGAGTATTTGATTTAAAAATCACAGCTGTCCTTTTAAATGGAAAGATCTGCATCTAATTAATAAATGGTGAAATCGCGTAAATATCCACAATAGTGCTCCACCACTACAGCTGATAGCATAAGCATCTGTAATTTAAACACACTCAAGTTTCTTTCGCAGTCTTTGTGTTACAAAGCCTAAAATCAATTTTATCCATCAATGAGACAGTGAAGAATTTAATCTGAATGATTTCACAGAAGATAATTTTTTGAGTCTATTTTTTTAAATAAGTGTAATTAAAATCTGTCTCTAGACTCAACACTTCCTTCAGGAACTTCCTCTGCAGTGGATAAATTTATACTTCTCATACAGTAAGGTACTTGAAATTGCATGTTTCATTGAACCCCGTTTCTTTGTACTGCTCAGTTGTATGACCAGATTTCTGGATGGAGTTACATGGATTTTTTTGGTTACAGAAGATTTTTAGACATATATGTGGAGTTTTCCACCCCATAAATGTTAGGGATAGTAGAAAAAGGGAAGTGTTTGATCACAGTAGTATGTATTCTGTTTTTTTCATTCACCACCCAGCTTTGCAGTCTGGTGTTATACAGAAACTAGGTTCATGCAGTTATCTTGTACATTTGTGTGTGTGCATGTACAATTGTGTTGTCCCAAGTAAACTTTTAATCCAATCTTAGCTTCAATAAAAAAATGTGGAAAGAGTTTAGAGAAAGGCATTGTTTCTGTATTTTGTGAAAGTAGCAAATGGAGAGAGAAGGAGGAGCCTACAGCTGCCCTATCTGACAGAGAAGCTGAGCCATGTGCAAATACCTTAATTCATGAGTTCACACTTTAGGATATATCTCAGTTGACCTTTGATGCACCCTGGCACATAACTCTGGAATTCTTATTCCCTGGTCATTCATGATGGAAGCTCTTTGGGATGTGTAAACAAGACCTCATCTGTGTGGATAACAGAGGGAAGAAAGGACATAGCCCTGACAGAGGCAGATGAGGAACCCAGGTCTGTAATCTTGGAATACCCCCGGGCTGCTGGGCCAGGCATCATCTAGACACAGCCAGTGACACCTTATAAATACTTCAGCCAACAATGGGAACTTCAATCAGAAACTGCAATCAACCACAAGACACAGAAATGTAGGTAATAGGTTTTGCTGTTTCTGACGTTCATGGAAGACAAAATTGCCTGTATTTTCTTTGTGAGGAATTTGGTATTTTTGCTTTTACAGAAACATGGGGTAATTCCCCTCTGTGCTGTTCAGGCCTTTGTCATGGGAAAGGAACAACTTTACTTGAATAGCAAGCATTGTCATGTTAGGAGTACATCTTTACTAAAAATGTGCCTACACCTTTTGAATAAAACATTTACCCATCAAATGTTCAGTCCTTAAAACTGTCTCTGCTCACCACCTTTAGTGAGCAATAAGCTCAAGCAAATACCCCCCAAGACCTTTATGTATAAAATGTGTATATTGTAAAGAAACATTTTGATTCTCATCAGGATCCTTTGTTTTTACCTCTTTAAAGAAATATGAGGTTTCTATTCGTGTGCTAAAATAGTTAGGTTAGTTAAGGTGCTTGATAACATCATTGTTATACAAAAAAAAGGCAGCTGTTTTTCTCTGTAGTAGATATAACAAAACATTGTAATAGCTATAGACTCTGTGATAACAATATAAACCCAAATTAATTCCATTTATGTTGTCTATACTCTTTAGACCATACAGAAAACTTGTTGAATTTTGTACTTCTTGGGCTTTATGTAGATATTAATTTTGATAACAACAGAATAATTTTTTTAACAAAATGACATTTTATTTAGCACTTTGCATGACCACCATCAATGCAGTGTTTCCATGTTTCACAAACATTTGTCCATTTATTATTAGAAAATCCCATGGAAACAAGAAAGTATCATCTCCATTTCCACAGTTGTGGCCAAAGACCACACAGTTAAAGCTACATCACACCCTGGAACTGAACCAAAGACTCTAAGTCCCAGCCCAATGCCTTCCTGGTAAGACTATCCTTATAAATTTCCTTGCAGACTCCCCTTTTAGTTGGCATTTCAAGCAACACTCTACAGCATGAAGTGGTAATTATGTAACCTTATTAGGAGCTCATCAAGAGTTTCCCCAACTTGAAACACAGAACAACGTTTTCGTTAGTATAAAGGAAGACAATGTCAGACTTTTTCATCTTTCCTTAGAGATTCAGTCCAAGTAAAAATACTTTCAACATTGCTGTGTGGTATTAATACAACATAGCTGATGATCTGGAGTTTCTGTAGCACAATGTGACTTCTAATAGAAAGAGGAGAGAGCATTTTAGCCGAAGGGATTCTTGGTATAGCCACCAGTGCCCTTACTTCTCACAATCTTTGATACCTATCTTCTTGGGGTTAGATTTGATCCAAGGTTCTATGTTGCCAGAGTGTTAAGACAAGGTCTTTGTTAAGGAAAAGAAATGTAAGAAATCACACTTGCAATACAGCCTTTTGTTATTCTCTTCCATATTTAAAGTTTATGTGTTTTTTAATGGAAGAATTACATTTTTACCTGTTAGGAATTTACCAGCTACTAGATATCTAGTAATTAGATGCTTAAGTCTGAACAAGTTAATAACGTCTCCTTTTACAGTCAGTGGAGAAGACTCTGTAGTAGCTGTTCATCTGACCCACCTTGGAATGAAATTTATTCTGGACATGGCTGTATCTTTCTACTGAGCAAATAAAGGTATTTTTGAGAGCTCAGATTTTTATACTTTTGATACTTTAGATACCTATATTAGGACAGATTAATTCTATCTTTATCCCTAAAAATAGATATGTCTGATCTGACAGCAACATACTCATGGTTTTCACTTTACTGCTATCTTATAGAGCAATATGTATCTTGGTATTGAATAGAAATACAGCTTTTGAACTGTATGCTTGGTAGCACAAAAGCACTTTATTTTAGAGAAAAATTAAAGATATTTTTTAGCCATTTCAACTTTTTTATACTTTATGTACAATGTTTTAATTATTTCTTTTGTTTATAAATTGAGAACATTCTTTTTATTCTGTCCAAAAGATTATACTGCTTCACAAAATAGTTTTAAGATAGTCCTCCAAACTGCATCTGTCATATAACGTAGATAACTTCATAGTTCACATCTATTTCAACAAATATAAAAAAGAGAAACCCTTTGAAGAATGCACTTCCAGAGCAACACCAGGTTTCTAGATTTCATTATCTTTCTGTGAGAATAAGAAACACTTTGTATTTCATTACTTGGGTCCATCTGGCAGGCAATACTGAAAAAATGCTTTTTGTTGTGAGCAGCTAAAACCATAGGGACACTTCACTATGCTAAGATGCAAGATGCACAGATGCAAGTCCTCTGAGGAGATATGGGTTATACCTCAAATTTGGTCTGGAACCCCCATGAATTTGTCAGTAATTCTTGATAAAAAGTGTTTTTTAGAATATTATGAATGGGATTGGTGTTGTATCTGTACTTTAGAGTAAGTCTAAGGGATGATCAGAGCACTACCAAGGTAATTTAAATAAATGTATTTTATTTGCAAAGCAATAGACCAGTAAGAAACCCACATTTGGTAACTGCTTTCAGGAACAGTAGTAATCAGAAGGCGTTATTAAATTGTATTAACAAAACAGTCAGCAATAATCTCACCACAGCCTAAGCTGGGGATGCACGTACATCAGGATGGGAACTGAAAATTTAGTCCCATCTGGCTTTTTCTGAGCATTGCCACAGGAATAACTAAATATCTATGACAGTCCCTGGAGCAGTACATTTTCAGTAGTGTAGAGCAGTCAGTACATTGGACTCCCAAGACTGAATAACATAAACAGAAACCATCCATCAGTTGTCAGTCTCAATTTTTTTACCTCATTCTGGGCCTGTGCAGATACTGAAGTACTCCAGTGGGAGAAACAAGAGGCAAAAATATAAAGAGGATAATTTTCTCTCTTTAAGGCAAATCTGAGTATAATTACCCCCCTGAAAAATATGTCCACTGTTCACAGTCATTATATGAAGCTGTGGCACATATTTCACCTTGTCACTTTTTACTGTAAAACTGATCTGTTCTCCCTCTACTACAAGCAGATATAATACTGCCTTTCAGCTACTAAAGGGAAAATACTTGTTTTGGGGCAAAAGCCTGACCAAAATATTGAACGGTCAGGTGGTTGGTGGATATTTTCTTCACTAAGGTACTGCTGGGGTACCATATACTCTATAAGTAATACATGTAGTGTTGCCTTATATCTGTGTTTAGATATACTTCATCTACTCTTTGGTCAGCTTTCAAGGTCTTGTTTTATAAAACATCTGAATTGTATTTTCAGGCTTTCCATGTATTTAATATACAATTATGCCCGTTTTCAACCCTAGGAAGCTGAGTTAGTTTAGTATTTTATTTAATTACCACTGTGAGTTTTTTTCCTATCACTCACCACTTCTTAGAAACAAGTAAACAATGTAACTACTTCTCAGATGTAATAAAAAAAAAAAAAAATTGCATCTTATCAAAGCCAGCTGCTTCCAGCTATCACCTTTCCTATAACTGTTGTGAGCACACACACCTCTAAACTGTTTTTATAAATGGTATTCTTACTTGTGTTAGGCTTTCTGGGTGTGAGTACCAAGTAAATTATGACACTCATCTGTTAAATTGTGGTTGGGTAACAGATTCCTAGTCTCTTGGATAAAGATTGGATAAAAAGTACCAAACATTGTACTTTTTATTTTAAATTATATTCTAAAAAGTATATTAAGACACATTCTCAAAAGCATCTTGCCTAAAAAAAACCCAGACCCAAACCCAAACAAAAACCATACCAAACAACAAAAATCCTAACTGACTGCAAAAGCAGGGGATCAAAATGTTTAAAATCTGTGCTTTCAGCTCTAAGGACTGCATCTCCAAAGATTTGGTATTTTTCAGGTGTCTAAATACTATCAAGGAATACACATGATCTGCCCTGGTGTACCTGCAGCCTTCAATTTTTATGTAAAAGATGTTCATTCACCAGCCCTCTTAACCCGTCTATGTTAAGGAGCTCTATAGTTCTGTTATATTCAGGAGCCACATAACTCTAAGGCATTCAGCCCTATGTTAAAGTATTTTATCTCTTTGCAAGATCTGTCATAAGGCAGAGCTCCATAAAGGAAGGTGACTGTGCATTTCCCAGGGATTTCAAGGGCATTTAGGCTTCTAAATAGCTTCAGGTATCTGGGCCTCATTTGGTAAAGCACTGGGGGATGTACTTTAGCATTTTACTGAATCAACGCCTGAAGCCTGAGTTTTCTCATTCATATTTTTGCCACTTCATTGTCAAAGGAAAGAATGAGTAAGGTAATTCTAACTTTAAGCAAGCTTTATTATCTTTTTGTCAAAAATAGGATAGCAGAGAGGGAGGCTGAGCTTCTGTAGTAGGTGGTCACCTCAGTGTCAGAAATTAGGTAGGATTAACCAGCTCTCATGAATGTCAAGCAATAGGAATCTGTTGACTTCCTATGCTTTTAAGTAACCCCTTCATCACCAGAAATAGGTAATTTTGTTTTGCCAAAAGCAAATAACTGACAACCTCCTTTTTTTTTTTTTTTTGTATGAAACAAAGCTATCCTTTTAAATAAGGAAGCAAAGAAACAGCAAAAATTACTTAGAAATGTTCAGTTTCCATAATGAAAAAAATCAGTTAGAACAATTCCTTTCCAGAATAATTTGATTTTAAATGTGTTTAATATTAGTATAGATTTGCTTTGAATAGGTGAATATATCCTTTTCTGCTAAGGGATATTTTAACATATTCATTTATACTCCCCAGTTTTGTCAGCCTACAGAGTAATGAGCACCAGATTATTTTTCCACAGCATAGCATACATGTAATTATTTTTCATTCAGTTTGCTAGCAATATAGTTTTTTAATGTAGCCTCCAAAGAACAAACTTGGCAGTTTATCTAGGAAAATCAGTCTACGTGGCTCACGACAATAATCTTAGTTATTTAAAAATTAACCCTTCACTCTGAAAAGTTTAATTCCTGTAAACACTATGTATTAAGAACATTTTAGCATAATACATGTTAATTTAAATGCTGACAAGGCAAGGACTGCAGACATACTGGAATACTATAAAATAAATATTAAGGTTTATTGTCTTCTTAGAATAAGAAATCAAAGAAGCTTTTATAAAATATTAAGATGGTCGTTATTTGGTTCAAAACACAACATTGCACTCAGCAAAGGTTTTGTCTTCCAGTGTCTGAATTGTGATGACATTGTTGCGGTGCTATTAACATCAACATTTATTAAGCAACATTTCTAAGGAAATATCATATAACATTTAATAGAAAAGGGTAGTTTTTCTATATGCTTATCATGATCATAGGATTTTAAATGATTTCATGGCTGCCTTCAGTCCCTTTATGCTACAGGTACCCCATCAAAAATTTGTTAGGCCTTACATGACAATGAATTAGACTTCCAGTTGCTGCTGCTTCTGTTGCAAGGGTATACTGGAATTCTGCTTACACATCACTGACAAACAATCTCCTAAAATTCCAGAATAAATTTATTCATGACCAGTGACAAATGCTTGTTCTCATTCAACACCATCCTTTAGCTCAACATCTTCCAGTCTCCCCAGTGTTTACTCCCCTGATGTCTTTGTAATGTAACTATATCTCTTCTCCTAGCCTTAATTTTGGTAGGCTAAGTAAATTAAATTATTTTACTCTCCTCTTATAAAGTGCTCTTCATTCTCCTGGTTGTGTTAAGAGCCATTTTTGCATCTGTTCCTTCTCAAATCAACCTTTTTTGAATGTGAATGACCAGAAGTACACACATGACTAGATGATGTCTTATGAGAACAATGCCTTGTACCACCACAGTATTGAAGTTTTTAATACAAACATTTCATCTGATAACTTTAAGATTGCATTTTACTTTTCATCACATGTATCACATTGATTATATGTCTCAGCTTAATCATCATAACAAATATTTGTCTGATTTTTTTCATTTCTAGCCGACAAAGTCTCTGTTTATAGCAGAACATCTTCCTTGCAGATATGTCTTAGTTCTGTGTTCAACACCATTAGGTTTCATGACATTATCACTGTTACGGTCCTCAAGAACAGTAATATTCTTATTCTTATATATAAATGGCACCTCCAACTTAGCCAACAGTGAATTTTTTCAGTTTTCTTGTATGTTATTTTTAAATTCTTACTGAAAATACTAAGGAAGATTAGTCCAAAGAGTAATCCTAAGAAACTTTACTGTTAACTTTCCAGCTCCATACTTCTCCTGATGGACCAATTGCTATCACTCATTTTCTCAGGTCTTCACCAATCTGATAATACTTGAATGAATCCCCATTTTCCCACCTTGAGATATGAAATCTCATGTGGCATGAATAAAATGTGTTGCTGAAATCCAGATTATAAAGTTTGCTGTATTTTCTTGTTCTGGAGAGTCAGCTGATATAAAAAGGAAAATATTAGATTATTCAGGCATTATTTCTATTTGTAAATCAATGCAGTATTTTATCTTAATTTATTTTTATTTTCCAGTTCTTTGATTATTCTTTTCTTCCCAAAGTAATCTTAATCTTATAGAGGACAGCCTAGTGAGCTTGCCTGAATTGCTTTTCCTGACTTCTTAAGCATTTGCTATTCTTCAGACATGTGATAATGCTTCAGATTTCAAAATAATTATATTGAAATTGCTTTTAGTTTCAAATATCAGTTGTTTCATAATACTCAGTAAGATATAATTTAGTTTTCTAGAGAAAACTGAATTTTAGTGCATTGCACTTTTTTAGTTTTATTTCTGTGTTAGCAGGGGTAATTTTCATTTATATACATTTATTCCTCTTAACTTTCCTGCCTTTGTCTCCACATCTAACATCAAATCCTGGTGAGAACTGGGATATATTTGAGGTAGGAATAAATGGGCACTGATTTCCAGGTTACACAGAGTGTCTCAGATGCAAGTCACCAAAATCATAAGGAAAAGGAAATTGCGTAAGTGAAAAGTGGAGAATCCTGAAGCACTTAGGGCACTGACCTGAGGGACGCTGTGAGGAAAGGAAGAGAACAGCAGGAAGGAATGTATGAAGAAACACACATATAGGAAAGATGATAATGGTTTGGCTGGTGTAAAGACGAACAAAGAAATTTCTTTGGCTGATACAAGGAGAGGTTTTCAGACATTAAGAAAAATCTTGCAGAGACCTATTTCTAGATTTGACCTTGGATACAGTAAATAGTTTTATGGTGATGAATACTCACTTTAGATGAGACAACTTAAAAGCAAATAGCAGAAATAGCATCAAACAAATTACTCTGAAAGAAAATGTCCCTGTCATTAACATCTAACAACAATAACGCATGTAAATTACTTTCCGATTTTACTTTAATTCTTAACAATGTTTGACACGTTCTATCCTTTGAACAATAGATTGAAAAATTATTTGTGTCTTAAATATTTATACTGAGGTGTTTTTATTCAGAAATTGAATGGTTATCATACACTGCAGGTGTTTTATTTGCTTGCTTGTTTTTTGTTTGTCTGGTAATAATATTGTGCTTCAAGCATTAGCAAGTTTATTTTGTACAGTATATGTTTCCTTGTAGGTTACCAGTTACATGACTTTTTGTCTAATTATCAAACAACAGCAATTCAGCTCTGTGCGTTTTCAGAGAGGATGTTTGTACCTGCACTAGTTCCCTACAGAGAATGCAGAATGCATTTTTGAGCTGCGTTTTCCTGACATATCCCAGATACCCTGTTTAGTATAAAACACATTTTTTTTATATCTTCCTATTGACTATACAGCCTACAGGGTTGATTCGATCCCATATTTCCAACACTCCTGTTCATATATGTACAGGGGTTTTATGTGAACTAGATGTCTAATCTTCCGTTACAGTAAATGGAGATTTACCTGGGAAGCTGAGTGCAGTCTCAATGGTGCTCAGCTGACAAAACCTATGTGTCTACTTTAGGATGAACCAAATAACTTCTACTTCTGCTCATACTTTAGGCTGAGTTGCATAGGTATTTATAATCTGGAGAAGAAGCTAGCCCTAAATGACTACATTGGTCATGTATATCCAATGAGTTGCCTTCATGTAGAATTGCATCATTGTTTTGTTTAATATAATAATCTTATCCAGTCACATTCATGTCAATTTGCTGCAGAAAGGACAAGATGGGAGCAGAAAATAAAATATTATTATCAGCAGGTTAAAATGTGTGGAGTAACCATGACAAACCCTTAGTGTCAGTGTCAAGCCTGAATGATGAAGTCTGATATTTGTTTTTATTCCCTGACTAGACAAATGTGAACTGTACACCTGGACTGGCAGAAATGAATCTCACCGAATCACAGAATCAGAATCACAAAATCACAGAACGGTTGGGTTAGAAAGGACCTTTGAAGGTCATCTGGCCCAACCCCTCTGCTGAAGCAGGGCCCAGGACTATGTTCAGGGGTTTTTTTAATAGAATCATAGAATCATAGTAATTTTTTTTAATACTTTTAACTTCCATAACATTCTGACTGCATTAAAAACATACTCTAAGCTGTATTTTGAATTAATCTTTTGGATTTTGTATTCCTGATTGAGATAATTTTTATTATTTTATCTGAATCAGGCAATTTGTTGAACCTTGTGGGCATGCTGTGGCTGTAAATGAATGACTGAATGACTTATAATGGAAGATTAGTTGGAATATCAAGAAGAAATGAAGACCAACTACAGAGAAATGACAAAAGAGCTTTCTGAAATAATGCATAAATGTGAAGAAATTAAATTATACATATCAGCATTCAAAATGTAGCTGTAATGTGAACCCACTATGTAAAGTGTATGTAATGTTTTATATAAAAGGATTGGTTTAGGGGTATTTTTTGGGGGGATGGTTTTTTTTTGTTTTGGTTTTGTTTTTACTTTCTATTAGTATATGAGCATATCATGGAATTCTGGAACTTCATCTTTTTTTGTTTGTTTGTTTGTGAATTTTCTGCAGATGGTTTCTTAGAATCATAGAATGGGTTGTTGGAAGGGACCTTTAAAGGTGGCTTGACAACTACATCAGTCAATTCCCTCAAGTCTCTGGGTTGCATCTAATAGAACCATAGAATCATTTAGGCTGGAAAAGACCCTGAAGATCATCTAGTTCAACTGTAAAATCTTGTCAGGTCCTATAGACTTAGACATGTTCAGGTCCCTGAGGTGTTCTCGATTGTGATCTCTTATACTGTGAGGGACTTCGCTCCTCCAGTCTCTGCCTTGGCAGCCCAGGATATCATTAGCTTTCTTTGTGGCAAGGGCACATTGCTGGCTCATGTTCAACAAGCTCCTTAGTCACCTTGATGAAATTGAGGGAAAAAATAAAATTAATGGAAAATAGGGAGATCAGATGCTGATGTAGGAATAATCCATGGGATACTAGGTAGATGAAGTCAGTAGCGCAGGTCAAGAACCTAAGTAGGCTGGTACTGAGTAGGAGAACTGGAAGGGATTGTATGACTCCTGTGAGGGGTTAAAACGGGGGTGTGGTGAGACTAGTGTAAGTTTTGGACAGCTGGTAAAGGGTATAGGGACTCTTAGTGGGAGAAAAAAGCTGTAAGGTTTCAGCAGATTTTGGGGTATGTAAGAGTATGGCATTAAAATGCGAAAGTATAGATCCTACCATATCTGTGCTTCTAGGGCACTCTAAAACATTGCGAACGTTTGTCTCTTTCAGCTCATCTGTCCTCAAAAGTCCTTCCCCATCTCACTGTAGGTATTGAAATGACACCTGGTCTTGGTACTGGAGGACTACTTCATCCTATACACCCTTTAATAAGCAATTTCCTTTTCCTTCTGTCTCCTTCCATGCTACACCTATGTGAGCTACTTGGACAGGAAGGAGGCAGTTATCACCAGTGCACTTCATGGACAAAAAATGGAGGCAAAAAAAAAAAAAAAAAGAAGTTTTATTAATTTAAATAAGCTTAGAAAAAAGGCCTGGAAAATGGGGCCTTCTGCTTGAAGGGTTCTCTTACAGTAATATTTGTCACCCTGTTTGCTCAACTTCTCCCTCAGCACTGAAGCAGAAGGCCATGTTAGCAAGAGCTAGAAATCAGCTGTTAATTTCTATGTTGGCATGTAAATGTGCACTGGCAGCAGAGACCTGAGAGGGTAGTGGGATTCTGGGTAGCACAGCCGATCTCCAGCTCCTTGGACATACAGAGCAGGTAATCTTAATTTTTATTTTATTACTTTCCTTTCTCCACTGGTATGACCAGGCTCTGGGGACCAAAGCAAAAAATAAAAATAAAAAAATCCAGGCTCAGATTCTGGAATTACTTTCTATTCTTTACATTTCTTCAGATAAAACCCAAATATGTTAAGATCTTTCAATATTATTTTTAAAGCATAATCTCATGCATTTGACTCCCAAGGTATCAATAATGAAAAGTCATTCAACAAGACTGTGGGTTATATTACATCTGATTATCAAGGCGATTGATTTATTCAAGATTTATTTGTTTGGGGTTGATTTATTCAAGATATCTCTCTCCCACCTAGCATTCTTACTACTACTCTCCACAGCATGGATTCCCCATACAAACCCCTATCTTAGTACACTTTACCCTGATGTAATCCAGTAACTCTCAATCTCTGATTTTGTCCGGACTTCTGAATAAGGTATTTTCAAACACTGGTTCTTTGAAAGAGGACCAGGCTATCTCATTTTGAAGTTATATGCATGGTTTTTAAAGACAAATACAAAGTTAAGGTCAAAAGTGCAAGCAGATAATACTGAACTCTTCTGGAAACAAGCACCAAAGAAACATTAGAAGAGTGTAAGTGAAGACCCCTGACTCCAAGATTATTTGTTTTTTGGGGGGGTTGCATTATCTTGTTTTGTTTTGTTTTCCAGTACAGGAAGCATTCCACTAGGACAAAGTCATTAAATAATAGTCAAACAGACATTCTCATCAAAGGCTGTGGAATTTTAACCTGTACAGGGTTTAAATAAGGTTTGCCTTTGGCCCTATTGGAGATGGGAACCTTGAGGCATGAATTAATACAAAAATAGATAGATATCACAGTATACCATATATGAGAGATACTGAGAACAAAACAGGGTCTTGGAAGATAAGATTAATTAAATGAATATGTATTGAAGATGTAAAATACATTGTATACTTCAAAAAATCAAATTATTTCTTTTTTTATTTTATTTGGGTCTAAGTACATTCATGCTTTCTTGAGAGATGAGATAGTCTTTTTGAAATAAACATGAAACAGAGCATGTTCATGCTGAAAATAAAAACATGGCTATAAAAAAATAAAATAACTACAGAGCTCCTAGAATCAATTCCTCAAGGATCATGACATACCATTTTACCAGTTCCTTGGGAACTGAGGAAAAAGAATGAAACAATGAAGTATACGTTTTGATACTTTCTGGTATCAAAAGAGACACATTCTAAAAGATGGGTAAAATAGACTTTGGATAAGGCTAAGAAGTGCCAACAAAACCTGCCCCAGTACATACCCAGCATAAAGCGAGCTTCTGTACGCTCCTGTTCAGTGCACTGTTGGGCCACAGCACACTGCCAGAACAGATATGTTTTTTTCAATAGTAGTAAGTTGTCACAGGAATGTTAATGAAGAACAGCGAAGTGTGCACAGTATCTAAATGACAGGCAGACAACTCTGCAACCTTTCCGACATTAACAGAACATTTTACTTGGAAAAACAATAACACTTTACCAGACTGTATAAAAATGTAAATAATAAACCAGGAAAATATACAGATGAGGAAGCTTATAACAGCTACAGTTCTGCAAGGCACACATGGGCTATCAGTATATTTCCCCACCAAGGAAAACTATTGCTCCTCTCTATTTTGTGTTTAGCTAATGAAAGATTTTCTGTGATAGAAAAAGAAAATTGTCTTCAATTTACTTTAGTAAATACAATTCCCTTGACCTCTAGTGTTTCAGGAGGGAGCAATTGTATTGATTTTAGAAACTGAATTAATGACAACAATTTATATGCATAACTATCCTTTAGTGCATTTCAGAGCAACATTGCCATTTTTGTTCAATGTGTTTGTAGTGTCCCCTGTCCTCCATGTTAAGCTTCACCACAGAAAGTATGTACCAAAGAGTTGACTCCAAAAATATTTGATGTTACTTAGATAGTACTTGGTGTTCAGCATTTGGTTTATTTGGTAACTCACTGTCAGGATGTTGATTAGAAAATGCATATCCTGCTTGAAATATGTATTGTTTCATCTAGAAATATATACCAAGTTAGCCTCTTCCAATTTTACTGCATTTATAAGCAAGTAAAATACGTCTAGTGTATTCTAGCTTTTTTTTTTCTTCATTATGAAGAGATATTGCTAAAAGATTATGAAGGAAAAAAAATAACATAGGGTATTTTGGAGAAAAACACAACCTTTCACATTCTTCCTGTCACCCCATGTTGAAAGCTGAATAAACAAATTATTTGATTTTAGCTGACATAAATAGTTGTTTTAATATTAAGATAATTGGGGGTTTGGGTTATTTCTGATACGTTTTTACTCTTTCTCTGGCTGGAGAGATCATAAGCATTCTCTGTAATGATGTTAGAAGTCAACATAAACTGCAATATACTTTAATGTAACTGGGTAATTTAAGCTTGCAGTAGACCCAGAAAATTCACTAACAGTCATGTATTTTGTCAAAGGGACAGGAGCCTCCTCAGACGTTCAGTCTTTCTAATTCTCTCCTTTTGTTGGTTTATTGTGTACAAACTCGTATGTTCTACTGTCATTCATTTGGTTTTATAACCTTCTTTCCCTAATGCCCCTGATCATCTCATGCATTTGTAAGTCTATGCCCATCAAAATCCCATCTGTATTCCTAGTCTTTCCAAAACTTGAATTCTTCTTTTCAGTGCTTGTCTATTTTCCAAACAGCCTTGTAATTTAGTAGAAGAGGATATTTTTTCCCTGAGAGGTTTCTAGCATCCATTACTTTTGAAATCCTTAATCTGCGCCTTTTAACTTAGAAGTGCTGCTCAGATATTTAAATCCCTGTAGAAGAGATTACTTTGCACCCAGTGATTATTTTTCAAAAGAGATTTGGTACTGGTCGCTAAAACCACATTAGAACTTTGCCCTTTTTGGAGTGTAAGGAATCCAAATATCTCACAGCACTTGGCCACAGCCAAGAGTAAATCATTAAAAATTCAGCACTGAGCTAAGATCAAACTCTATACAATGGTCACGAATAGACACCCTTTGGTACAGCAGGCATCGTTAGAAGTATCATGAATACTCTGAAGTGTTGTCAAAACATTTACGTATCTCAGTCTGGCACTGAATCCCACAGAATAAGGATTATATTTCATTAGACTTTAGATCCAGATTAATTCTTCTAGTTCTAGATATATAATTTAGGTGATTGAGGAGATAAGTTATCTGAATTACCATTACTGAGAGACAGGCACTCTATTAAAATGAAGACCTTTCCAAAGAGTTCAGAAGTATAAGGAAGGTACAGATACACATACGTTGCTTCCATACAGTGCCTCAAGTGAGATGAGATGAATCAGTACTCTAGGTATCATGATGAACAGTCTTATTTTAAAATACAGATTTATTTTTAATGTAGCCTCCAAAAATTACTTTTGTACTAAAGACTGTCAATTTAAATTAACATGCAAATGTAAGTTATAATATTCTAAAGTGAGCAAGTCAAACAGGTATTAGACTGGTATACAAAAATAAAAAATATTCCAACTCTAAAATGAAGTATTTAAATATATATTTAATCAGGGCAGTTAGCCAGTAATGACACCAATTAATCAAGAAGTGAAAGCACATTCACCTTGTAACCCCTCCCCCACATCAAACCCATTACATTTTGAAAGAGATTGATTATGTTTATAAAAAAGCCAATAAGACAATGTCAAACAGCTTGTAAATTCTGTGAGTACCAGAACTACAGTTTTCATTCAGATTAAAGTCTTGTACAGTAAGTAGACATTTTGCTGTATAAGGATTACAGGATTGGGCACTACTTGAATAAACAGAAGCTACGAATTATCTTAGAAGGACAAAAGGAGGGAAAAAACCAACTTTTTTTTCCCCAAAGAATATAAAAAAGTAATGGTCTGAAAATTTTCTTTTTTAGGAGTTCCAAAAACAGACCACACAAAACTTAAACATATATACTTGCCAAGATACAGATTTCATTGTGAGACTCATTTTTATACAGATAATCAAAAGGGGGTTTACAACAAGTAAGATCAACTTTTCTGAGCCAAAGATGTTATGAGACGGAGAAAGGTGGAATTTCACAAAAACAAAAGAAGAGCTGACTTTACTAATGAGTCAACTAAGAAAATAGACATACCTCTAGAAAACACAACAGCACCACGTGCCTCTAACAGAGGGTATTAAGCTACGTTGGTAAGAATCACAAGTTTTGGATTTCAGTTTATTGCTACAGTGACTGATTGGCTGACACTAGTTAATCCTTTTTCTCCTCTATAAAAGTTAATTAAGTCAGGATTATATATTTATTTGCACATATCTCTTTTGTTACAGAAACACTGTGATGACTTCTTGGCTCCTTCCTTAGTGTTTTTTTGTAACCACTTAAGCTCACAGTGTAGTCCTGAGATGCCAGCAAGAACAAGCAGCACACAGACACATGCAGGATTCTGACACATAGAAGTAAACAGAAAGGGTCAAGAAAAAGAAAACACAGCGGGGTTACAGCAGACTGGCATACTGCTATGAGAAAAAAGAAATCTGAAAACAAAGGAAGGAAAGAATTATCCTCTCCTCTATTCAGAAACTTTCTGTGATGTTTTATATTTTGCAGCATGATATTCGCAGAGTGAGGTATCTGATAGGTAATGCTTGGAGAGAGAGGAAGCAGCTAAACAACTGATGTTTGTTGTAAAGGTGAAGATCTGTGAGCTTCACAAGAAAATCAATTGGCTTGGATCTAAACTGCATTCAATGCCTAAAAAAATCCCAGTAATTTCATCATTGGTCTGTATTCTTAAGCAATTAATGAAGCAAGAAAACTTGAGCATTAGATATTTCCAAATAAATATGAAGGGCCCTCAGGGAATCATTATTATTAATATTTAAGATCATTATGTCTTAAATTTCAAAAATATTTTAAGGTATTTGGGAACCACGATTTTTCAGATATTTAAGTAAGCACCTCTGAAAAGCGCATATTCAAAATCTGTCCACAAACCCATTCTTAAAATATCTTTTATAACTTGACTTCATCATAGCAAAAACCTATTTTCTGAAGGAGAATGGAGGCCCTGTATGAGAAAAGACTGAAGAAGAATCTCTCCAACTCTGCATTTTTTTGATATGGTATAGGACATCAGCACTGACCAGCGCTAATGGATCAGAAGGAATGCTAAAACCCTTTCCTTTTCCCACCAGTAAATTTCCCACTAGTAAATTTTGATTCTCAGCTTATATATGTAAATTGGACATAAATGAAAATGTGCCTTTGATGGTTTCCCTGCTTTCACATTTAATGCCTTCTTTGCCTTTGTATTTAACATCAATGATGGGCCCTGGGATCCCTGAATCCCCGTGTTGGAAGACCACAGTTGGGGGGATGATAAACTCCCAGCCGACACTGAACTTGTTCAAGACTTGCTGCTTCAGATGGATGCACATAAATCTATGGAGCCCAGTGAGATTCATCCGAGGGTGCCAAAAGAGCTGGCCAATGTCATTGCGGGACTTCTCTCCATTATTTTTCAATGGTCATGAGAGTCTGGAGAGGTCCCCATAGACTGGAAGCTGGCAAATGTTGTCCCAGTTTTCAAGAAGGGTAAGAAGGAAGACCATGGTAATCACAGGCTTGTCAGTCTCATTTCAGTGCCTGGTAAAATTATGGAGAAGGCTGTTCTGGGAGTTATTGAAAAACACTTGAGACACAATGTAGTCATTGGTCATAGACAACAAATGTTCACAAGGTGAAAGTTTAAATTAATTTACTTAATTCCTTTTTATAACACAGTCACCCATCTAGTTGACCAAGGGAAGCCAGTAGATGTGATGGGTTTGGACTTTAGCAAAGCTTTTGATACTGTCTCTCACAGTATCCTTCTGGACAAGCACACAGGTAGACAAGTCCATAATATATTGGGTGAGCAATAGGCTGACAGTTTGGGCTCAAAAGAGTTATAGTAAATAGGGTTACATCAGGCTGGCGGCCAGTCACCAGTGGGGTTCCCCAGGGCTGTTTTAGGGCCAGTGCTCTTTAAAGCTTTTATAAATGATCTGGCTGCAGGAATCAAATGTACATTAAGTTTGGTGATGATTAGGAGGAGCGGTGGAGTCCCTCAAGGGTGGAGAGGCCTTACAGAGAGATCTGGACAGGTTAGAGAGCTGGGCAATCACCAGCTGCATGCAATTTAACAAGAGCAAATGCCGGATTCTCCACCTGATGCAAGGTAATCCTAGTTATATGTACAAATTGGACATATAGGCTGGAGAGCAGCCCCACAGAAAGAGATCTAGAGGTCTGGGTTGATGACAAGTTGAATATGAGTCAACAGTGTGCCCTGGCAGCCTAAAGGGCCAGCCATGTCCTGGACTGTGTGCATCAAGCACAGCTTTGTCAGCCAGTCAAGGGAGGTCATTGTCCCACTCCACACTGCACTGGTGAGTCCCCACCTCCAGTACTGAGTGGTTTTGGGTGCCTCAATATAAGAAGGACATCAAACTATTAGAGTACGTCCAAAGAAAGGTGACCAAGATGGTGAAAGGCCTTGAGGGCAAGACTTACCAGAATTGGTTGAGGTCACTTGGTTTATTCAGCTTGGAGAAGACAAGGATGCAGGGTGACCTGACCTCACCACAGTCTACAATTTCTTCAAGGGGGACAGCGGAGGGAGAGGTGCTGATCTTCTCTCTAGTGACCAGTGATAAGACATGAGGAAATGGAATGAATCTGTGACAGGGGAAGTTCAGATTGGACATTAGGAAAAGATTCTTCACTGAAAGAGTGGTAGGTCACTGGAACAGGCTCCTCAGGGAAGTGGTCATAGTACCAAGTATGTCAGAGTTCAAGGAGCACCTGGACAATGCTCTTAGTCATACGGTTTAATTTTAGGTAGTCCTGTTAGGAGCATGGAGTTGGACTTGATGAGCTTCATGACTCCCTTCCAACTTAAGATACTCTATGAATTTGAACAATTTTAGATTTAGATTTAATTTTTCTGGGGAACAAAATGTATTTCTTATGCCACCTAGCTGAACCGGTGCTATTGCACACCACAAAACTAATTGATGATTGCTAAGGATGCAGAATAAGCCCTTTGAATATAGGCTGACATAGAGTATCTTCTAAAACTGCATCAGAAAAAGCTTAGGAAAGACACTGAGCAGGCAGAATGGGTTTTTGAACCCTTAAAACAACTGGAGTGCTGCTAAATTTAAGATCATTTGAAGTCTAATAGCTCTTGGCAAGAAGCTTGACATATTCTCCAGCAATTACAGTAATTTAATTGTAGTTATCTTACAGTATTAAAGTGTACTAGGCAATTTCCTGTAATAAGCTTGATTAAGATACCTCTCATACATCTACCGTCAGAGTTTTAAGTCTGCTTTAGAAGATGAATCACGCCCCGTAGAACCTGTTTCTTTTCATTGCCTGTAAAGAGTGTCCAGATGATTAACTCATAGGTAAAAGACTAGTTTGTAGACTCTTATATTTGGCCAGTTGAAGATTATCCTTCATGTCTACTATATGTGTTTGGACAGGAATGATTCTCAGACTTTGAACTCATATTTTGCCTTTTTTTCCATGTAAGAAAGACCAGTGTTTCACTGTAATATTATTTCCTGAAACAGGAACTTCTCTATTTACAAACATATCAATTGAAGTGCCAGCAATCATAAGGTATAAAAGTTGTCTCAAACAAGAAAAAAACACAAATCTGGGGTGTGAGTCACACAGCATACCCATGTAGTAGTAGGAGGCATCAGAAAAGTCATATCAGAAAAGTGAAAAATCTCTTCTGAGCATTAGGTACTGCTCCAGGAGCATTAGTTCCTGCTTTATCCATTATGTATCCAAGGAGTAAATTACAGTACCAGCTTAGGCACAAAACCATTACGTAAGTCCTAAGCAATTTATCTAAATAGCCCAAGTCTTCGGAGGCCAGACCTTTTTGGCTGTAGTGAAGTACTACACTACATATTCTGACTGAGTCTTGTAAGGTCTCACTGAAAGTCAGATCTTTCCAGTGACTTTAATTATTACCTGAACCACAGCAAAATTCCATTGTTGACAACACTAAAGGATAGTATTTCTGTATATAAAAGCGTATATACGGAAAGTCTAATGAATGCAAGTTTTTATGTTCTTCTTACAAATCCCTTTATCTACCTACCACTCACAGTCATCAGTTAGGGGCTATATAGCAAGCAAAATCTCCTTGTTCAGATTATTCTTGGCTTTAGTGTTGATGCTTTTTTTAGCTCTTTGAGTTGTAAATCATTAGACAGCCTCATTTAGAAATGTCCAGGCTCTTTGTTATTAAGGTCTTAAGATGAGTATCTTAAGGTGCTCTCTTTTCATTGATTTAGACTGAATGAAAAAGCTGTGTATTGAATTCTTGAAAAACATTTCCTGTATTAAACCAGCCATGAGTACAGGAAGCAGACTTTTGTTCAAATTCTCTAAGGTTCTAATATCCGTCAGCCTGAGCTGAAACATGACTTTGTCAAAGGTCAGTTTCCTGTCCATCAACTCATGAAGTTACCTGGAGGTTCCTGAAGTTTTGTTTGTCTTGTTTCTCACATTGTTATAAACTTTTATCAATTTTCTAACTGTTATGATTTTGTTTCACATTTTCTTTCCGAAGGGATAATCCTTTCACAAAATTATTGATATCCTTAATATGTAGAATGAGGATATATGAATGAGGCAAAGGTTGGGTTTCATGCCTGTACCATTCGTACTTCACATTCATGATGACAAAGACTGAAACACTGAAAAGCTAGAAATATGCACTGTTGCTGTTAGAGAAATGTAGCACATGAGAAACACTGAAGTAAAAGAACTAATAGGCACTTATTCAAGAACTAACATGGTTCATAGATACCCATGGCAAATGGCATTACTCTAGTTAGTAATGCTAGTTGCTTTCTTTGGGTGTTTAACACACGTGGCACACTGTTTTCTTTCTGGTAAATGTTCACTCTTCTCTAGAAATAAAATTATCTGACAAAGCCCTGAAATCATTGTGGCAAACCTACTCCAGAACTTTCCTGTTCCAGCATGAAAATGACAGAAAATCATGAAAGAAGAAAAAAAAAAATCTAAATACAAACATCAGACACTTATCTTTTTTCCTTTCAGCAATTAAAGCTGCCCCATCAGCTCTTCTGCTATTGTTACAAGTTTGGCCCACCATGACTTTGACAGCCTAGGACTATGCATCAGTTTTGTAAATGGTAAGATCTAGGCTGAGGTGTCTTTGAAGCTTGCTAAGAAGTTAAGTAAAGTGCGCTTTTTACAAATGGACTACTTTATTGGCTAAATTCATTTTATTACTTGGGTAGCTATGTTAGCAAGATTTGTATTTATCACTTGAGTCTTTAAAGCTGATTGTTTATAGCATGTTTGCATCACAGATGAAAGCACATACTACAAAATAGCTGTCATAAGATACTTGAAAAAGAAGAACAAAGGAATTAACTTTAAGGCAAACCTAGCATGTTTTTCCTCTGGGAAATGCTTCCTTTTACTATAGGTCAGCCACATATTTCATCTCAGGTAGGCTTCTGCTAAAAGAAGAAAAATACCAGTTTCAATTCAGCTCTCACAAGCCTGTCTGCCATCTGGCAGAATGTTATGTATAGCATATGTTCAAATCGGTAGTGGTCTTGCTTTATATTCCTTTGTTGTACTACAAAGAAATGGAATTTTAGAAAATCAAAGCAATTTCAGTCTCCAGGTTGCCTCTTCTCCCAGTTTGTGTCTGAGTCCAGAACCCAAAGAGGACTTTGTTAACTGAAGTATTCAGGACTGAAATGTTCTTAATTTTATGACCTATGGTTGATTTGTAATAAATATAAAAAAGGGAAAGGAAATAATGTTGTACATTTGAATCTAATAAGCATGAAAACAACACATTTATAGCATATATACAAAGAAAATTAATTTATACAAGGAATCTGCAGAGAAGCAAAAGAAATTAAAAGAAGTGGAATCATGATGACAGAATCTTTGAAAGTTTAAGCTTACTTTATGTAACATTCAAATAAAAAGACATTTTTAATGAGGACTTTTACACCCACTGTTAATTGAATTCTGAAGTGTATAACACCCTCAGCACTATGAACTATCTTTCCATTTTTGATGCCATGATAGTTTTTCCTGCTGATTATAATGCATTTGTACTTTCATACAGGGAAAGTAACAAGTGGTAAAAGATCTTTTTATACAGGAGACAGAAACATCATTTATACTGTGTAGGTGTTTAACTATTAATAACAGAACAGGTAGATTCTCCACTCCGTGAAGTCTTTCGATTACAACTTCAAGCCTTCTTGGAATGTATGGTTTAGTCAAACACAGTTATGTTAGTTACTGTTAGTAGTTAATTTACACAATATGTATGAGAGTAATGAACAGTTATGCCCTTCTCTCTTCAATGCCACTCATGGTTTTAGAGAGACACCTCTTTAGTCTTCTCTCCCTTTCCCTCCTCCCTATTTTCTAGTGTATTTGTTTATTGCCTGTGCAGAAGTAAATACATGTCTACTTTTAGACCTTTTGCGATGGGAAAGTGGGGAGAAGTTCCCTAACTACACTCAGTCATCCGATGGTTTACAAAATACCTTTAAGGATATTTTCTGCTTTGTTCTCTAAATGCTTCCTAATTATTCTTAGTATTTGGTTTCCTTTCATGTTCATTCCTGCCGAGCACTGCTAGTTTTACAGAACTACCTATCAAAATCTTAAGAGCTAACTCCTGAGTAATGTTACCAGTCACTTAGTGCTGTGTTGTCCATCTACGTCTCTCAACCATGAGAATAATTTTGTACTATTAATAAACATGTTCACTTCAACACTCATGCTTTTCTCCAAAACTTTTATTAATACTTTGAACAACATGGAATATCTACATCCAGATCCAGAACAACCTCCTCATACTGAAGAACTAATCGTTTGTTCCCTATGTTTTTTATTGTTCTTGTAACTTCATTCCTAGACTTTTTACAAGTCTTTAGTGGGGACTTGGTGAACTGTTTTTGAAAATCCAAGAGCACTCTAACAGACATTGTGAGTCATGGGTTCCTTTTACAAAAGGCATTTCAGCTCTTTCTTAGTGTGTCACATTAGTTTGTGTGTTAGTTAATCCATT
Source organism: Ibycter americanus (assembly GCA_035590275.1). Classification (NCBI taxonomy): domain Eukaryota; kingdom Metazoa; phylum Chordata; class Aves; order Falconiformes; family Falconidae; genus Ibycter; species Ibycter americanus. Next base: position 53,759,402 of record JAVJGI010000014.1, on the reverse strand, counting down.
CTTTTAAATAGTCTCTACATCTTCCTTCACAAACTTGTCAGGCTTTTTTGTCTGCAGATCTCAGGATTTCCTTTGAAGTCGTCTTTAAAAATTGGCATTTGCTGCCTTTCTGGCAGTATCTTGGCCACTGCCAAGATAGTTTCAAGCAAAAGTGTCCGTGCCTGTTTTATCCCTGAAATGCTTTGAAACTCTTAGGTGACTACCATGTGGTTCTGGTGATTTGCTATAGTTCCTTTTGTCAACCTGTTCTGCAATGTCTTCCAGCAATGTTTTCCATTTTGAAACAAAATTTCTAATGCTTTTCATATCTTATTTGCAACTCCCTCCAAGTTTCTCCATGTGGACCACGGACTTAAAAAAATCATTATTTTTTATGTTGTGGCCGTGGATTCTTTGAGTGCTCCCTCATACTTGTATATTGAACTTAACAAACTTCACACGTAATTAGAATGGCCTGAAGTTATTTGCAAGTGAATTTTTTAACTATTTGGTTTAGAAAAGATAATATATATATGAAAATGAGGGCCAGAATTATTATTTTACAAAAGAAGTGCAGGATACTAGCATACTGTGACAACATAATTTTTTTCCATAAAGCACGTACTCTTTTCACCACCATAGCTCAAAATGGGACATTTTCTTTTGCAGTATATGTAATAACTGACATTGCAAGTTAACATTGCAGTCCAGTACACACAAACTAGCATTTTCTGATTCAAACACTTCTGGTAGAGAAGAAAATTTGTATCTCAGCATTTCACTCCCATCCCCAAAGAACCTACCAACCCAAAATCAGTTGTCAGAAATGCATTAAAAGCACATTCCAGGAGATGAAAATTCACTGGAGTATTCAGAAAAAACCAAACATCAGAGCAAGCCCTCTGACTTTTTGACCCACATTCAGTCCTGTCTAGTGTAAACAAAACTTGATGTAGGTCAAAACTTGAAAATTCTATTCTGAGTAAGCTTCACTTGAGTAAACAGGATGCTTGCTTTGAATATTTTTGTTATTTTTCCCTCATGTAGTATACTCTCTAAACATGTAAACATTTTTATTTTTTTTCTAAACGTGATATGGATATTTTTATTGCAGTTAAAAAATGTTCTGGTGTTATTTTAATACTCAGGGTCTTCAAGGTAATAATAAGAACCTCCTCTCATCTCTTTATTATTGTAAAAATGGCTTTTCTAGTAGTTTTTCCTCTTTCACACTCTGAGAAAAGCTGAGGCTAGATTCTAGCAACAGATACGTGTCAGCTCTTTTATCTTGCCAGGGTAACATAAAAATCTCTATGCACAAATGTGTCAAACATTGCTATTTTTAATAATGTAGTGGAAAAAGAGGAGAAGCAGTCTCCAGTGAACTTTTATATGCATAAGCCAATTTTCAGAAGCGCTAGCCCTATGAATTGCAGTTTGACAGGCCTACTTACCTGAATGAAGTAAATATTTATTTATCAAAGATAAATTGTGGCTGTGTGATTCCTGACAACGGATGTGTTGCAGTTCAAAAACAATTTCCCACAGGATCTTTTTCACTGCATTGAGATAATGAGCATTTTCACAGAAATACTTCTTTCTACTTGTGGCAGTAGAAGAAAAGATGGTAAAACCAGAGCTTGCACGGTACTTTGAAAGTACTATTTGTGACTACAATACAAGACCATCTTTGATTCACAGATCTATGACACAGATACATGAGGTATTTTTTAATTTAAATGAGGTTTTAAAGATGTTACTGGAAGTCAATTAATTTAAAACAATTGTAATTAAAATTTGATTGGTTATGGCATGAGAGTGGGAAGTCAATTTTTCATCTCCATGAATTTTCCTCAGAGACCACAGTAATTCTGCTATACATCATTATAACTTTGAACACCGCTGCAGTCTGATGAGATCAAATGGAATGATAGAGAATAAAACAGAACACTCTGAGATGTGATGTGGCTCAATAAAACCGCAAAATATTTATCTAATTTTCAAACTATTTGAAAACTGAATAAAACTTGTTCGGAAAGATCTTAACTGGCTTTTCAAGATTTTGTAAAAGCATTGATAATTTTTTTAAAATATTCAACTTTTTTACATATAAGAAAAAAAAATTAAGGACTAAATATTTTTTCTAAGATTCCCTAGACTGTAGAAGCAGGTGTTACCTTTACACATTGGTGTTTTGCAAGCAAGTACATTAATTTACAGCATGAAAACTACTCTGCTAGTAGTTTAAACTGATAATTTGCAGTGAGCCAATATTTGAGGTTCATCCCACTAAATCCTGGACAATTAATTAATTTGCCTGCCTTTCTTTAGTGACCCTAGAGAGACTTAGACCTTTTGCCTTCATCTGAATGTCAAGGCCAAAGACCTGAGCATCCTTGTCTGACCTCGTGGCTGGTCTTGCTTTAAGCAGAAGGTTGAACTGGAGAGCTCCTGAGGCCCTTCTAAACTGAACCATTCTGTGATTCTCATAGGAGAGAAGAACAACAGTCCAAACCACATTATGTGAGGTTCCTTTTTCCACTCTGGTAATTCTTATGCTTCAGTTTAGATTTTTCACCCTGAAGATGGTCCTATTGCACTACAGCCACATGACTACCAGTATGAAAGGTGGCTCTTTTAAAAGTAGTGTTATTACAGCATACGTTGTCACAGCAATGAGTATAATGGAAACAAACACTGAGGACAGAATGGGAGGGGTTTGGGGTGAAACAGCTTTTAAACCATCACATATTTGGAACATACTGGAAATTATTACAAGCAGAGGTTTTGAGTGAGTTTTCCTCATGTACATATCGCACTGTTGAAATTGCTCTTAGTTGTGAAGTTTTGCCCCTTAAATACTGAAAACAAGGTAAATGTCCTAAAGATTATTCATGAAGTAATTACAAATATCTAAAAATATTTAGTTTACTACTTAGTAATATGATAATCAGTTTTTAACAAATGTACGCTTACTCTGCTGCTACCTACTAACATATATCACTTTGGTTGTCAGAAGACACATTAAAATCTTATAATTCCTGTTTAAATTAATTCCTGCGCACAAAACACTGTGGTGCACTATATGACAATTTTTTCCCCCTGCTAAGCAATAACCCATTGTGTCTACTCATTTTAAACAACTACTTCTGAAGGAAATGGGTTATAAACAACTTATGTGAAGAGGACCTGATAGCTATCATGATCCTCTGGAAAATATGCTTTAATCACAGATTTATTTAATGGTTGAAGTTTATAAATTCATACAATGAAAGTAAAATATGCTAAAAGAGAATAAAATGTTGTTGTGTGGGAGAATATACATTGGAACTTACATTTTTAAGTAAAAAAGTAAATGTCGTTGGTCCTGTCAGTTTTGGTCTTGGATAGGGATACGTGTGTGTACTTGCACGTGCGCGGCAGTGCCTGAAGTAATAACAGTAGCAAACTCATCGAAATCTTGAATCACAGATGTGCATATAGGCCATGGTATCTGCATGCACAAAACTTTGGGGAATTATGCATGCATATAAATAAGAACATATATTTCTTTATATCTCAGGAGCATAAAGTTTTCAACCTGCATTGAGCTTTAAAGTTGCTGTTAACCTAAAAATTGCATGTCTGTCCGGTGTTTTTTTGCCATCTATTCTTATAATAGCTCATTCATTTATAACTGTAAAATACCAAAGAAGCTCTGTGTGTGTGTATGTGTCAACAAATATTCTATCGTGGAAGCACAAATTTAGAACAATTAATTTGAATAAACTGTAAGAAATACATATAAGTACTGAAAATAAATAATAAAAGAACATATTAACTTACTATTGAATTTTTACACAGAAGAATATTGAAAAAAATCTCTTTATTTTGACCATTATTTTTCAGCTCTTTCCACTGTGCTTCATAGGGGATCTTGCAAATCATGGGGCAGAAGTTTTTGTTTTCATTAAAATGTATTGAGTTTAGTGAATTTTGTATATTGCTGTTTGCTCTTTCCAGATATTTTTCTCCCTTGTTTTCCCTGGGTGACTAGCATCAATAAACGTGGGAGTAAATGCCCATCCTACAGATAGCTGGTGAGATCTTATGTATTGTTATACAGACAAAGCAGAATGTCCAGATAAAAGCTGAAAAGCCTACTGTTACTTGAGAAATTGCAGCTGCGTAAAATTTTTTTGGTGATGTGATTCAGAGAGGGTTTTCATAGGTGAGTCACTAATAATACCCAGTGCGTACACACACATCATATCAAAATTATTTTAATTTTTTTTTCCAGCAGGTTCTGCTGTGGCTTAGTCTGTATTACAGAGTTTGGTATTTCTAATGCTGAGGACTGAAATCCAGAACAGTTGGATCATTAAGTGCAAATGCAACATCACAGCACCCTTCACCTTGCAGCGGTAAGCTCCAGCTGGGATCCAGTGCTGCTGGATGTTCCCTGGTGTGCCTATGTGGGTGCAACATCTGGTGGAGTGCGGCACAGGACTGAGCAACCAAGAAGACTAGGGGAAGCACATGTACTTCCTTTTGATATAACTATTGGCTTATGCAAGTTTAAATTGATTCTGAGTTTAAAACTCTAAGTTCCTGAATACTCCTGCTATTTTCAGTGAGAAGAAATAACACTCCCAGATGTGTCAGGCTCCTTACAGTCTAGAGGTATATAATTTTTTTCATTGATTGAGAGGCAAATAGGTTCCCATCTTTGTACTTCAATTAAGCACTGAAGTTAGCTGAGATGGAACTGACTGATACATAACTGACACAATTTTACTTCTGGATGCCTAATTATCTTTTTTTCTGTGAAGAAAGGGTAGATAACATGTTGATAGGCATAAACAGTAGTCACCTGAATTAGTGTAGTACAAATATTATTCACATTCAGCTAGATTTCAAAGATTAGAATATCATGCCAGATTTTAACTGGTTTAGAGCCACACAAAAATATTTTCATTTACTTCCAAAAGTCTTTTAACATGGAAAATTAAGAGATAGGGTTGGTTTTTTTCCAAAATATTCCTGATTATTTGTAATCATTCAGCCATTGCCTTAGTTACAGCTACAGAGGTTGTGTTTATGTCAGATGCTTATGTAATTCATTGTATATTATTACAAATTTTGATGTTAACATATTAATAACTTTAACATTTTTTTTATATTCTGTAGCACTGAATGAGCATTAACCTTAAAGGATGCTCCATCTGTCTATGGTCTCCTTTTTGCTTTAGCAAAACAGAATCACCTGAAGAAAAATATACTATATCATACTCTGTAACAGGCACTCTAAAGAAGTTTGAAACACAGGAAAGGAACTTTCACAAAGCTTCATGAAGCCCGTATCTGAGGTTCACTGAGGTTAATGATGAAGGAAAATTCAGAGAATTCCAAAACTTTTAGTTCTTAACATCTGAAAATTTTCCATCTTTCTTCCAAAAATTACAGCATAGGGTTAGGACAAAAAACTTTCTTTCCCCATCTACCCAGAGAACTACCAGCTTAAAACTGTGCCAAAGAGGAACATAACCAATCTTTTGGTTTTTTCCAGAGTTCTATTTCCCCCCAAACCTATCTCTCACACAGATTCTTCCCCAATCACCCCAGTGAGACTCTCAGATTCCTTCTCACTCAATCCTTCCCTGACAGAACAGACACTAAAACTCAGTCTTCTTCCCCTAAGACAGAGGAGAAAAAAACATACTTCTTTCTTTGAATGGGCAATGAAGAGACGAAAAGTTATTTTAAGAAAAGAAATGTGAAATATATCTAAAAAATAAAAAGAATTAAAATAATGACTTATGTCTAACCTCTTCAGTATCAGTAGTGGCACAAATCATCAGTGCCACAGTACACTTCACTGTACTTCATTCTTATGGCTGACAGCATTGATAATAGCACTTGGGATGAGCTGAAATGCTGTATGCTGGAGAAAGCAGAGCTATTCACTAGAAGGCTATCAGTACATTGAGAAGATTATGGTTACTACTTTTAAACAACCTGTTTTCTGAAACTCCCATTCTCCCCTTCCCCCAGATTTTAAAATAAATAAACAAATAAATCCTTTCTCTGAATTTTCGACTGTCATGCACGGGACTATCAAGAGAATGAGACAGAGCAGGGGATGACTGTAGTGGAAATTTTACAGGTGTTATAGAAATGAGAGTCTATGATGCCAGTTCATTTAAACTCAAACTACTTACCAAGAAATTAAAAGTGAACAAGCCCTGCAGGGCCTATTCAAAAGCATTAGCAATAAACCAGCCCCCACTGCGTCACTTAAAAGTTACAAGTTCTAATTTCATGTGGGAGTTATAAGGAAAGTTTGTCTCTACTATGATTATATCAGACTGATTTTATCCCCCTCGTCATACAAAGTCTCCATTTTTTTTCATGCATAATTGGCACACATCGTGGGTATGTCTCTAATCCGCACAATTATCTACCTACACTGCTTTTCAATTAAAGGATCACAGTGCACATTGCAATAGCATATTCTTGAAAGGCCGCAGTCTCTGTATGCAAGCTAAGGGTTTTGCTATCAGAAAAAGGTTATGCACTGATTTTCACCTGACATTTTGTCTTTGGTGTAGCTCAGCAGGTACAAGAAATATGAAAGAAGCAATCCTCAGTCTCTTTTGCTGACAAATATTTAATAGAACAGCAGTAGCTGCAAGTGTTGGTGGCCTTGGCTCTGAATAGAAATGTCAGCAGCAGTTCTATAATGCAGCATCTATCCATTCGCACACTCCAGAGATCGAAATCTGAGTGCTGTCCTTTTAACAAGACACTCTAACATTCATCAGTGCACACACGGACACAGCAAAGAAACAAAGGGCACAAAAATGTTTGAATTATTGCAAGAGCTTTGTGATATATCATTAGTTATGTTTCCAAAGGTCAAAAAGTTATGCATACTGAACATGGAATTACAAAACATAAAGTACTACATGTTAACCAAATCAGAGCATTTTTAAAAATATATAATTTGTCCCTCCACAGATGAAGTCTATAATTTAGAAAGTCAGCAATTACATTTTGGAGGAAAAAGATAATGAACTCTGCTTAATTTTTCTTTTGAAAAAAAAATGCTGCTAAATTTTTGCAAGTCTAGCAAAAAGGCAGCATTCCAAACAAGCAGATATCATTTTAGTGCCATCTTGCTTTTTGCTCGTGTCTTCATTTTGAAGATGAATCACATTTTTCTCTATGACATCCAGCTCAAGAGTTAATTCCTGTTGACTTCTCTTGCCTAAATAGACCAATAAAGCAGGGTCTTACCTGCCGTCCAGCACATTGAAGTCTAGTCTGTGAACAGATTCCATATGAATCCACAGGGAAGAGTGTCCAGGATCCCATTTACTTAGTCATTTGGGTAATAACAGAGACATAATCGCTGTCTCCCATGTTCTTGCATCGGTTTCCACAGCTGATCTACATGGCAATTTGCTTGCCTAGTCCACTCTTCTGTATACACAATTAACTTCTTAGTTTCCACCTTTCATTAATAAAAATCATTGTGTGATTTCATTGTTTCCCTGTACATTCACCACACACTCATGTGCTTTGTGGCTTACTTCAGTTTGTGTTATCTATCATGCTTTCTCACTTTTCATCTAAGCTTTTTCTTCTGCTTCACATCACCAGCAAAACCCTCTTCCTCCTCCTTTCTGGGTAATCTGGGTCAAAATCATGTACCCTTTTTAATAAATTTATCTTGTCTTCTCCAGTCTACTATTTAATGAATTACGCACCCTTGTCTTAACTAGGTCTGGATGCTTCTAGACCTCAAAGAGCTGAAGAGAGTCTGGGATGTTGGTATTACACTACCCATGTACAAATTTGACAAAGAGTTTTAGGCTCCTACTATCTCACTCCTACTTGGTTTATCTGTTTGACGATATGAGTTAACTCTGCCATGGCCACTGTTCTACCAGCTTCTTTACTCAGCTGTGTTATTGTGATCATTTAATAACCGAGTTTATTTCCTCTGCCCACTTCCTAACCTTCTCTGATAAAATTTCCTGTTTTTATATTCTCCTGCCTATACATGTAGTGTGGAATTTCTCTAGAAAAGGTCATGAAGCAGTCCAGCAAATTTTACTTTCCCATTATAACCCCGTTACCTCTTACCAATGTCAATGCTTCTCATCTGCCTTTTTCATCTGCACTAAAGTAAAAGAGGTCAGTGCACTGTTAAACAAGGGTAGATGCTTTGGATATTCTTCCATTTTGAATCTTAGTAGTAAAATCTAGTGTATTAATTTAATACCACTCTGTGGCCCAGAGAACAGACATAGATAATGTAGATAAAATATGTGTAGTCGTCATGTCACCCTCTATAGTTTTATTCTCCAGTTTATTATGCTGTATATATTGTTATATATCAGCACACGATGAAGAAAGTGCTGTAGGTTTTTCCTTGTAGAGGCCTTAGCAAGGTAGATATTAAACCTTATAACTAATTCTAGCTGTTACCTCCTTAAAACTAGTATTAAATAATAAAAAGCAATCCAAAGCCTATTCTTTGGCCCAGATGAAAGATGATTATGTACAACATTAGATTCCATTCTGTGCTGTCAACATCGAAGTGCCTGGAGGTTGACTACACACAATCTATGCATCTATCACAGCCAAAGGGATATCTGGGAATTGATTCTGTTTCTTAAATATGGGCACATAGTGTCATTTGACATGCTTGGCTGTCACCATAAATTCCTTTTCATGTCTACTATGTGGCAGTTACTCACAATATCCAGGCTCATTGGTTCAACGGATTCCAAAGACTCCAGATTTGGTTGACCTATTTCAGGGATGGAGGAGCAGCTCTCCAAACTCTGCTGTGCCCATCTGGTAGTATTTTCTCAGGCTCCACGAAAGAAAACACCAAAGAGCAATCTATGAAGAGGGGGAATGGGTGAGGAGAGCAGGGTGTGATAGATATGGTAAAGAAGGTATGGCTTTTCTGTATCCTTCTGGAGAGCCAACAGGGTCTAGGCAGGGTACCTTAGGGTATCTCAAATGGCACACTTAGGTAACTAAATCCCACCCTACACTGTTGATCTTCACTGACTATAGCAGGATGGGGTGGGTTGACCTTGGCCAGCAGCCTGCTCAGTACTCCGTGTCTCCAGCAGAATGGGGAAGAGAATCAGAAAAGCAAAAGCAAGAAAGATTAATGGGTTGAGATAAAGAAAGTTTAGTAAGTGAAAGAAAGAAAGAAAAAAACCCAACAAGTGATACAAAGGCAATTACTTACCACCTCCCACCAACAGACCAATGCCCAGCCGATCTCTGAGGAACTGCTGCCTTGGAAAGACTACCCCCATCTTTTATTGCTGAGCATGACACCATACGGTAAGGGATGTCCCTTTGGTCAGTTGGGGTCAGTTGCCCCAGCTGTGTCCCCTCCCAACTTCTTGCCACCCCCAGCCTACTCACTGCAGCACAGCATGAGAAACAGAGGTGGCCTTGGACTGTGCAGGCACTGTTCAGCAACAGCTGAAACATTGGTGTGTAATCAACAGTGGTTTAGTCACAAACGTAAAACACAGCACCATATGGGCTGCTGTGAAAAAAATTAACTCCATTCCAGCCAGACCTAGCACACAGAAGCTCAGACAAATCTTGATCTCTAGTATCTGGCGTTAAATCCCACCCACATAATCTTTTTTTCTTTTTTCTTACTTTTTCTTTTTTTTCCCCTTCCCCCAGCTCTTAGTAAGTAAGACATTTTACTAGTTTTTGAAATGGGCAAGTGAACCGTGGACCTTTTAAGAAAAAAATCTGCTAGTGTGGACTGTCAGAAGGCAGGATGTAGCTTCATATGAAATGCAGTCTACATAAAATATGTGTTTTACTGGTGCTTTCAGCAGAGAAATTTTTAAAGAGAAGGAAAAGGAGAGAGAGAAATGAATGCTAAGCTGGCTTAGCAGTGGTGTCTCCTGATTAATTTAAGATACCCATATAAACAAAGGTAAAATGACAAGACCAAAAAGAATGAGTAAATTAGCTAAGTGAGCTGAGGAAGAGAGAAAAAGAAAGCCGCACCTGCCATACTGCCATCAGCTTCTGATGACTATGTCAAAAGAATAATAATCACTATTACATTTTAAAAGATAAATCAGTTCTTTTAATTCCAGGTCATTGTCAGAGTGTGGCTATGGTGGTCAGAATTACATAATTGCTGCCATTGCAAACAGGAGTGAGATAACTAGGAAGAAAAGGAGTTAGATTCTCTGGGGAAAAGCATACTGTTATCAGACAATTTCACATCCTTCTGTGCCTTTTTCTGTATTTTAAGAACGCTGAATTTTATCCCAGAGCTAAGATTATGGTTAGATTGACAAATGGTACCAAAGTAATCTGTTCTTCTGACAAAAAATTATTGCAATAAGAAAAAAGAAAACCACAACCTTTATTTGTCCTTGTGACTGTAATAGCTTGAGTAATATATTCAAAAGAAGTCTTGTTAAAAAGACCTGTTATAAAGACCTTAATGAGAATGAAAAATGTTAAGGAATCAACCAATTTATCTAGCAACCTTTATATCCTTGTCTCATGGTGCTTTTCTTTGACTCTGGACATGGGATTTTCATGACATTACTCCAAGTTATCTCGCTTTTTTGTCTGGTTAAAGATGAGAGACAAGAGCTTGTTGAGTAAATCTATGCTGCTCCATTTCAAGGGTGGATGTGAGGAAAAAACCCAACACGCACTTCACAGAGCCATTAATCAACATTTAGTTTGAGGCATTCTAGGAGATTTAAAAACTGAGCAAGAATAGTGAAGTGAAGACGAGGCCAAAGTCGGAAGGGAAAGTCATTATTTATATAACTGAGTGGAATATGAACACATTTATTAGTTTCTTTCATCTTCAGAAGACCTTGTATGTTACTTATCTTTGCTGGGACTTATCATAGATAACTTTAGCTGTCTAATAAGTAAGTTATTGTGTTAACGCTTGCCTTAGGTTCCTTCTAGGTTCAGTTGGAAAAGTAGATGGCTCCAGCTGAAGGAAACTATTCCTAACTCAGCAGTATCTCAACAAAATTCAGTCTGTCTGTAATATATGACTACCTACATAATTCACATAATTAGTGCTTTCAGAGTGTAGCTTACCTTTCTGTCTCTTCCGTGTGCCTTTCACATTTTTTTCCTTGGTATGCACTCCCTCAACCTCCAGGAATTATTTTAAATTAAGTAGTTCCTTATTCTTCATTTATAAATGTCATGGGTTTGTGTCTTGATTTCCCCGTGAAGGTGGCAGTGTGATTCCAGCTCACTATGTATAACAGCTTAGTTTTGTGACAAAGCTCTCAGATGTGCATCTATAGCAAACTTGATTAATGATCACTTGGCAAAAGTATCTGGATTAGTGAACCTGAGGTTTTTGTAAAATGTCACTTTTAAATATGATAAATACATATTTAATGTAACAACATAACTAGGTTTAATTTTGTATTTTAAAGGTGTATTTACATATCTCAATATTCTTACTGCTACATAGAGAACTGTCAAGATATAAACATTCTAATTTCAAGTTCAAAGTACATGATAAAAAATAAACATGCAATTTAAAGGAGAAGTCCCAAAAGCAATGTGCACAAAGTAAATACTCAAAGGTATATAAATGCAGTAATAAAGAGGCCTGGGTCATGAAACTACTGCTTTTGCACTTTTTTGCCATGTCTCAAGGAATGACTGGTGACTGTAAATTTTTAAGACTGGTATAAAACTGTTGTGACAAGTTGAGAAATTGGAAATCAAAAGGAATCAGACAGCACTGTTATAAGTATCTGTGATACAATATAATTTGCAACTAAATATAATATTTTTTAAAACAAAATTTTCTGCTTCTTAGCAAGGATTTTATAGACAGATCTTAACAGAAAGATGCCGTCTTCACCTTTTTACCTGATGAAGTTGGCAAAAGTTATGTTTCAATCATCACCAGAACTCTAAAGAAAACATTTATTGATAGGCATGAATTTTTTAACATTCACATTTGTTTGCAGAGTGTAATCTGTGAGTCCATTTTGACTCCATCTGTTATGTGGTGGCCCAAGCAATCTTTCCATCTACAGGTAACAACAGCGTTGCGTACAGATTTTAGATACTGACCTTTATCCAGTCCTATCTCACCTTGATTGGAATTAATCACAAATATATTTAGCTGCTGAAGAATTAGTAACCTACTTTAAACCTATCATTTGGCTTTTTTCTTTCACTGAAGGACAGAGAAACACCTCCAGAGGGCAATTCATCCCATGTGAAGGTAAATATCTAAAACAGTTGGGAGAAATCATCCTCTGAAAGGGTCTATTTCTTCCCTATGACTACAAAGCAAGCCTATATGAGTGCAGAAGGAATGAAACAGACAGTGAAAGGAATTTTACTCATTGCCATCAGAGTGTAAGAGTACAATATAACTCAAGGAAGAACATGCTGAAGTACCTGAGGAGCACAGGATGGGATTTATGTCCAAATTTAACCATCAGTTCTAAACTAGCCATCCAGTTTGCTCTGTTGACAAAGCCACTAATACTTTCAGGGGCTCACTTCTGAGGTGGTGTTTCATGATGAGAAAATACTAAAACCAATGACAGTGTCCAAGTAATTTTGAAATATGAGTATACAAAATCATACTGCTATGGACTTAACACCTAGGAGATTGCTTCATCTTCCTGAATACACAGCTGACATCTAACAAGTACCAATGGTAAAATGTTCTTGGCATGGATCAGTTTTCTTCTTCCCCAAGTCAGTAAGAATCTGTGCTTTTCTCCTTTGGCTTTGAGGAAAAGTAAGTAGCATTAGTGGTGCAGTATTCCAAGGAATTCGGATCAATTAATACCTACAATGTTGTTACCTTTCAGTTACTTCAGGAACATTAAATCAGTTCCCCATTATTATATTTTTTAAATAGAACAGTGGAAAATGAACAAGTCATGTCATTTTCTAGGGTAAAATAGGTCTAGGTATAGTTGTAGGTGTAGGTGTAGGTGTAGGCATAGATATAGGTGTAGGCACTCAAAGCTTTTCATTGTATGACTCATATTTAACTAAGTACTTAATTTTACACACATGCACACAGTATTCAAGTCCCAGTTTAGTATTATCTTGAACTGGGACCTGAATATTAAAAGGTTATCCATGTGAATACCATGTGTGCCAGATTTTTGAAGACAAAGACTGTCATAAAAATACCTCGCATCACTGCTCGATCTCTAAGAAATTTGAACTAACTTTCTTTTGATTCTTCAAGACACAGTTTAAAGAAAACCTACAACCAACAACAAAAAACATCTGCCCAATAAATGAGCATAACCAAGATTGATTCCATTTTTAACTCACATTAGTTAATCTAATTTCTTCAAATAGTCAGCTGAGTGTAATGCAAAAGGAAATTTCAAAATTGTTTATTTTTATATAATTGGGGTCCTTTATTAATGGAAAATCCTCCTAGTTAATGAAAGATCCCCAATCTATTTACAATTCCAGGCAGTAGAACAAAACTTCGAGAGTAAAAAATTAGATTAAATGCTATATGTGTAACCATCATACTTAAGAAAATATCTAGACAAGATGAGAAAGCATGAAATCAATATTTGCATGTGGGCTATGGAGACCCACTGTGTCCAAGAGAAACATAGCTAGGCAAAAAAATTCAATTGAAGTTTAGGTAGTGCGACATCCATCTAGAAGCTAGACCACATGGCAATGTAAAGAGGGATAACATTCACAACATTAAAGAAAGTTAAATTTTTGTACTAGGTTCCCTGGTCTGATCCACTCTCCATATAGGAATCTGAAAGAAGCATTTTCATGTAAAGATCAATTTCTATTAATTTTACCTAGCCTACTGAAGTCCCTGTGTTACTTGCACAGTAAAAGAGATCCAGATTTGGCCCAGCGTTTCTGGTTCAGAACAGAGCTGTAAACGTTATGTGCTGAGACAGAGTTATCAGTAAGCCCTGGAGAAGTAACTGAATTAATTTCTTCAACACAGTAAAGTCTTTTTTAAACTAAGTTACAATGAAGTATTCAGATCATGTGATAATCTGATTATCTCTGTACAAAACCGGATGAAATTGGGCAAATTGTTTTTCAATTTCCGTTTTCAGAATTGATTTTAAGGAAATCTCAGAAACATCATTTAAAATCTGCTGAAATACAATCTGAAACTAAGGAACCATATGGCTTTTACTGGATTTTGATATGCTAATATTTCATTATAATTAATCATTGTTTTATGCAATCACATAATCTAATTTCCATGGAAATATTTCAGGCCTCCAGATATCCCCAAATTTAATTTTAAATGTGAAGTTTTTGTTGAATACACTGCAGTAATGAAATATTAGTCTACTTAGGGCTTATGTAGAAGGACATTGTTAAAGGAAAATTTGAGATCCAAGAGAAGGAAATAACTGCAATGAATATGCACCACTTGAGCACTTACTTACAACAGTAATTGTTTATAACTAAAGAAGTTACACTGTGTCCATAACAAATAAACATCAACAGCACTTCTAAGGAAATGCCTATAAATTAAGATCTATGGATTAATATGTATCCATGGAGCCTCAGTGTCAGAAAAGTGCCCAGCTTATCGCACAGCAGTTACCAGAAAAACAAGCTTTTCCTTGCACCAAGCAACAGAAAACAAGGAAAATAACATAAAAAAACTTCTATCTGCAAACAAAAATAAACCAGAAAAAAGCCTTTTGCAGTTTAGTTTGAGAGGGCAAATCTTAAGCAAATCTCAAAACAGTAGTGAAACACAAAGTGTTCATTTTCCTATGGCAGAGAATTTCATTTGATCTTCTGAACTGCATCACCAGTTAGCAATTTCCTACATTCTATGGATCCTGGGATGAAGAGGCAGACATATTGATTAAATTGTTAGTAAAGGCATCAATTAGCAAGAGATGTCTAAGTGGTATTTCAGCACTCTGCCCTTTTGATCAGATGGAGGGGGAGGAGGGAAGAAAAAGGAGTTTCTCACTAGACCATCACTTTATTGAAATAAACAAATATATTCTCCTTCACTCCTTCATAGATAAGCCAAAAAAACTTTGCAAAAACAAAATCTATTCATTACTTTTTATATATATAATGTTATAGGAGATACATAACAGAGAAAAAAATTTAAATAGTATTTTGTATGATTTTTTACATCAAAAATTAAGAACTGTAGCATAGCTTTAAAGATAAAAATTACAAGCGATTAAACAGTGGGAAAAATTTAATGTGACTGCTTCCATTGCTCTGACTTCAGAGCTAGAAGCCAAGTACAAAAACCAAACCGGCCTCCTGACAATGTGAGACTCTGCAGCCCTATAGGCTCCAAATGCAGTCTTCTCATAGCCAGCAGCCCTCAAGAATTCCCGGATTTTGTGTGGGATATTCTGGATCTGCTTGGAGAACAACTAGAGGTGACTATTGCCCAACTTGTTTTACCTTTATCTTAGCTTTGTACAGCTGTGTGGTGCAACACTTTTTGTTGCAACAATTTTGGTGTATTTCTGTAACTAACCAATGGTAAAATGAACTGCAAGAGTAGTAAGTCAACAACTCCCAGTAACAGCTGCACCCATCTATCTTACGGGATCCTACCTACTACGATACTTTCCTCACTTTTTGCATAGCACCTTGTTGTGTTGAGGACAGGTAATAATGTGAATTTCCTGGCCTGTTCTGAATAGGCTGTTGTTGAGATGCTTGCGATAGTGAACTTCCGAACATACAGATTGGGGATGCTTTAAGTGTCCCCTGAGAACAAAGCAGTATTTACTCCCAGGTATTTGTTAAGACACACAACTGCGACAAACACTATTTAGAGAAAAGCCTGATAACACAGGCATCAGAGAAATCATTCTTTGTAAGTACTTTAATTCTCAGTATGTTAAGTACCTGCTATTTGTTAGGTGCTTTAGAAAACTAATGAACTCAGCTCTATTTGTATAGACTTTGGGTGATACGGTCCCCAACAACAAGAGCAAAGTGAGGCAATTCGGAGACCAATTTATCCTGTCCCAAGATTTGTCCATTCTTCTTATTGTTTATACAGGGAGGCTACACAAGTAGTTGAGACTGGCTGCCTGCCCTTGAAATAATTACTTAAGTACTATATCCATAACAAAACACATTTAACATTCAGCTTGCCCCCTCATTCATGGCAGGTGTTTCAGTGTGCTTTTGAGTACCACTGTGTGCATTTTATTTGAGAAAAAAAAACAAAAAACAATAGCTTTCCCAAAGTTGGCCAGCTGTTAATTTTCTTATTTGTACTATATCATCAGTATCAGCTATGTCCTTCTGTCTTTAGACAGAGGGCAGAACATAGCCTCTAGGCCAGAGATCTTTTAGCACTTTTTATTAGTAATTTGTTACACTCAGACACTCAGTTTGCAGAAATGCTTCTTTTTTAGAAGCAGCCACTACGGGTGCATGGAGCTCCATTGGGGAATGGATAAGCAGCTGACTGAGAGCTTATGGGTCAGGATTAAAGGGAGAGAAGGGACAGGTGACATTATACTAGGGGTCTGCTACAGGTTACCCGACCAGGAAGACCGAGTGGATAAGACCCTCTGTAGACAGATAGGAGACACCTCACATTCACAAGCCCTGGTCCTCATGGGGGACTTCAACCACCCTGATACCTGTTGGTGGGACAACACGGCAGGGCATAGGCAATCCAGGAGGTTCTTGGAATGCATTGATGATAACTTCCTTCTCCAAGTGCTAGAGGAGCCAACGAGGAGAGGTGCCATGCTGGACCTCGTTCTCACCAACAAGGAGGGGCTTTCAGGGAATATGAAACTCAGGGACAACCTTGGCTGCAGTGATCATGAAATGGTAGAGTTCAAGATCCTTAGGGGAGCAAGGAGGGCATACAACCAGATGAATACCCTAACCTCTAGAGAGCTGACTTTGGCCTCTTCAGGGATCTGTTTGGTAGAGTACCATGGGATAGAGCCCTGGAGGGAAGAGGGGCCCAAGAAAGCTGGTTAGTATTCAAAGATCATCTCCTTCAAGCTCATGTCCCAACAAAGATGAAGTTGGGCAAAAACACCAGCAGGCCTGCACAGATGAGCAAGGTGTTTCTGGACAAACTAAAACACAAAAAGCAAGTCTGCAGGAGGTGGAAGCAAGGACAGGTAGACTGGGAAGAATACAGAGAAACTGTCTGAGAAGCCAGGGATCAGGTTAGGAAAGCTAAAGCCCTGACAGAATTAAATCTGGCCAGGGACATCAAGGGCAACGAGAAAAACTTCTATAGGTACATTGCTGATAAAAGGGAGACTAGGGAAAATGTGGGCCCTCTCCAGAAGGAAACAGGAGACCCGGTTACCTGGTACTCAGAGACTGTGGCACTCAATGACATTTTTGCCTCAGTCTTCACTGGCAAGTGCTCCAGCATCACCACTCAAGTCATGGAAAGCAAAGGCAGGGACTGAGAGAATGAAGAACTGCCCACTGTAGGAGAAGATCAGGTTCAAGACCATCTAAGGAACCTGAAGGTGCCCAAGTCCACGGGACCTGATGAGATGTATCCATGGGTCCTGAGGGGACTGGAAAAGGAAGTAAACCACTACCCATCATATTTGAGAAGTCATGGCAGTACTGTGAAGTTCCCATGGACTGGAAAAGCGGAAACATAACCTCCATTTTTAAAAAGGGAAAAAAGGAAGACCCGGGAAACTACAGGCCAGTCAGTCTCACCTCAGAGCCCAGCAAGATCATGGAGCAGATCCTCCCGGAAACTATACTAAGGCACATGGAGAATAAGGAGGTGATTGGTGACAGCCAGCATGGCTTCACTAAGTGCAAATTGTGCGTGACAGATTTGGTGGCCTTCTACAACGGAGTTACGGCACTGATGGATAAGGGAAGAGCAACCAACATCATCTACCTGGAGTGGTACAAAGCATTTGACACTGCCCCACAAAGCATCCTTGTCTCTAAACTGGAGATACATGGATCTGATGTATGGACTACTCAGTGGATAAGGAATTGGCTGGATGGTTGAGCTCAAAGAGTTGTGGTCAACGGCTCAATGTCCAAGTGGAGACCACTGATGAGTGGCATTCCTCAGGGGTCTGTACCAGGACGAGTGCTGTTCAGCATCTTTGTTGCCAACATGGACAGTGGGATCGGGTGCACCCTCAGCAAGTTTGTTGACAACACCAAGCTGTGTGGTGTGGTCAACATGCTGGAGGGAAGGGATGCCATCCAGAGGCATCTTGACAGGCTTGAGAGGTGGGCCCGTGTGAACCTCATGAAGTTCAACAAGGCCAAGTGTAAGGTCCTGCAGATGGGTTGGGGCAATCCCCAGTATCAATCCAGGCTGGGCAGAGAATGGATTAAGAGTAGACCTGAGGAGAAGGACTTAGAGGTTCTGGTGGTCAAAAAGCTCAACATGGACCAGTAATGTGCACTTGCAGCCCAGAAAGCCAACCAAACCCTGGGCTGCATCAAAAGAAGCATGACCAGCAGGTCAAGGGAGAGGCGATTCTCCCCCTTTACTCTGCTCTCATGAGACCCCACCTGGAGTACTGAGTTCGTCTCTTGAGCGCCCAACATAAGAAGGACATGGACCTGTTGGAATGAGTCCAGAGGAGGACCACAAAGATGATCAGAGGGTGGAGCACCTCTCCTATGAAGACAGGCAGAGAGAGTTGGTATTGTTCAGCCTGGAGCAAAGAAGGCTCCAGGGATACCTCACAGCAGCCTTCCAGTACCTAAAGGGGGCCTACAAGAAAAATGGAGAGGGGCTTTTTACAAGGGCATGTAGCATTAAGACAAGCAGTAATGGTTTCAAACTAAAAGAAGGTAGACATATTAAATACTAGGAAGGAATTCTTTACTGTGAGGGTGGTGAGACACTGGAACAGGTTGCCCAGAGAAGTTGTGGATGCCCCATCCCTGGAAGTGTTGAAGGCCAGGTTGGATGGGGCTTGGAGCAGCCTGGTCTAGCGGAAGGTGTGCCTGCCCGTGGCAGGGCGATTGGAACTAGATGATCTTTAAGGCCCCTTCCAACCCAACCCATTCCATGATTCTAGGATTCTAGGATTTTTTTTTCACATAACTTCTTCTAATACTCTGGAAGAAAAAGTTTTGCAGTTCTGATACTGTGCTATAAGCACTTCAATTTATAGGAGGCAGTAAGACATGAAACTCATTTTTGTATACATTATATCAATAAATTCACACTTGAGCAAAAATATGTCCAAGTTACAAAGTTTAAATCAGAATCTTGATCTTCCCCATGTTCAAAACATTCTGATGTAATCTTTCAGAGCAGTCTCATCTCCATCCTTAATAACAGTATGATCAATCTGAAAGCATTAAGAAAGCTGAAATTGGTTTACATGAAAGAGTTTAAAAGCAAAAGTAGCAGAACTAGTCAGAATCTATTAATCTGTCAATCATCTGCTAGGAAATATGAAGTCAAATTCATAGTATTGCTAGAGTGAAATTATACAAAAATAAATTTGGCACAAAGTTCTGTCTATAAACTCAAGATAAAGAAGAAGCATTACTTAATGTTCAAAAAATTTGCTATGTGATAAATGTTCATAAAATCATCAACTATCAAATTTAGGAATTTTCCAGTTGTCATTGATAGTTCCTAAGTACCAAACATCATTTCTGCATACGGACCTTTTTTGTTCTTTCTGCAAAACTTCATGCAGCTGTTATATGAATATTTAATTTGTTCAAGAAAAGCATAATATGAGTTTTTAACAGAAAAAATCAGCATAACATGGAAATTTATTAACAGAAAGTCATTATAAATATGAGAAACACACTAGCAAAAGAAATGGGGAAAATTTATTCCACAGCAGCAAAAACTGTGCAACTGTGCATGCACTCTTTAAGTTTTTATTGTTGAGTAGTCTATCTGAAGAAACTTCAAAAACAGGAAAACACTATAGAGCAATTTTCCTCTCATTACTTTCACCCACTAAACTCAAATTGTGCTGCTTTATAAAATTATTATTATTTATTTTTCTAGATATGCATAAGCAAGTATTTTATTTTATAAAGCTGGAGAGATGATAGTTTTAAAAAGTCAATACATTCTTGTATTTAACTTCATATTCTGATGGATTCGTGTCAGAACTTTTCGCCAGCACAAGAAAGGAATGACTGACTGACTTAAACATACTTGTTACATTATTAAGAAAATAATAAAAACATTAGAAAGTTAGAGATTATGCACACTGTATTCTATTAAATTTCATTCTCCTTTTCCCTCACTAATGTTGTTACTTTTTAAAGTTGATTTTTTACTTGGTTTAGAAAAACTACTTTTAACAGTAATTAGTTACAGCAAATATATAACTTTCAGTTAATAAAACCCATTCTCAGTAAGCGTTTCCTCATTGATCAGTATATTTTTGAAAGTATTAAAAATTACAGATTACCAAAGGAGAGCATTTTGAAGTAGATTCTGTTTTGAAAATACATATATATAACACACATGGAATCCAAACGCACTGTTGTTACACAATAAAACTGCTATTCTTTGGGGTTTCCAGTGCTTTCCCCAGAGATAAGAAAATAATTTTGCATGTCTTCATTTTATTACTTCACCTGTTTCTTCCTCATTTCATTCTATTTCTTTTCTCTTTTTCATTATGTTGTAGAAAAAAAGTAATCCCCTTTGTATTATGTGTCCAGAACATTTACAGATGCATTCAGAACTCTTTTTACAGCACCTTAAGGATTAGGCAGTGTTTTATTTCTGCTGTTTTAAAAACAATTCTTTCAATATGTGGCAGATATTCTGCTGATCAGATTCAAACAAGATGAATAAAAATATTCCCTCTGTTGCAATGACTTACAAGTTTTATTGCCTAACTCAATAAACTCAGAATATATCCTGTATGTTATTGGACATTGGTGAGCTGTATGATATGAAGCGTTTTCTCCTAGCTAGTTCTGTATTATCCAGTTTAGAGAAAAGAAAAGTTCAATTTTAACATCTTGGTGATTTTTACTTTATTTAGACTAAACAGTGCACTTGAAAAGTATAATGCTGGAAAATCTGGAGACCTGCTTTTAAAGACTAACAGTTATCTACAAGAGTAATAAGTAAAATGGGAAAGAGGGCTGACGTACCAATAATGCTTTTTTCCTTTTTTTTCATATATAACTCTACAGTGGGTCCTAAACCTAATCACAGAATGCCATCTTAATTTCAGATTTATCCCCCCCCTTAAAAACCTGCTTAGAAAGTAATATTTAATGGTAACTCAATATGCTAAGTCAGTTCACAAAATGATGGATTCTTTACCTTGGCACATTTTTTAAATGGAATTCTGTTCGCTAGGCATATGTATTAAGGCAATTAACTTATTCAGCACTACCTATGGAATACTTGCTACTATTCTTGAAAAGTGTACCTCAACAAAAATCTGGCAGTTATATCAGTACCTTGAAATCTAGGTGCCTGTACTTCAGTTTCTGCTTATATCAAGTCTCCAACATTGATAACTGTGTTCTTGTCCATCATGCAATGGTTAAAAAAAAAAAAAACAAAAAACATTCAATAAACTCACTACTTTTATATTTCAAACAGAGCAATGAAGTCAGTAATAATTATGGGCTGGTAAGCCCCACTTTGATACCTGTGAAGTTTATGGAACAACTAATCCTGGAAACCGTTTCCATGCATATGAAGGACAAGAAAATCACCAGGAGTAGTTCACATGGATTCATCATGGGAAAATTATGTTTGACCAACCTGATAATCTTGTATGATGAAGTTACTGGCTTCATAGGCAAGGGGAGAACAGTGGATATTCTTTGCCTTGACTTCAATACAACTTTTGATGCTGCCTCCCATAAGATCCTCATAGACAAGCTGATGTAGCATGGGCTGAATGAGCAGACAGTGAGGTGGACCGAAAACTGACTGACAGTCACTTCCAGAGGGTGGTGATCATGCTAGGACAGTAACTAGCTTTGTACCGAAGGAGACAATACTGGATCTAACCTCGTTCAACATCTTTGTTAATGATCTAGATACATCTTTGTTAATGATCTATGTGATGGGACAGAATATACTCTCAGCAAGCTTGCTGATGGTGCAAAATTGGAAGAAGTAACTGATACACTGAAGGGTTGTGTTGCCATCCTTCTGGATCTTGACAGCCTGGAGCAATGAGTTGACAGAAAATGATAAAGTTCAACAAGGCAAAGTCCAAAATCCTGCACCTGAGGAGGAACAACCACATTACCAGTATATCCTGGGGCTGACCAGCTGGAAAGTAGGTTTGCAAGAAAGGACCCAGGGGTTCTGCTGGACACCAAGTTGAGCATGATCCTGCAATGTGTCCTTGCCACAAAGAAGGCTAACAGTAGCTAGGGCTGAATTAGGAGGAGTGTTGTCAGCACGTCAAGGGAGGTGATCCTTCCCTTCTACTCAGCACTAGTGAGGCCATACCTACAGTCTCATGCCTAGTTTTGGGGTCCCCAGTACAAGAGAGACATGGACATATTGGAGATACTGCACTGAAGCGCCCTGAAGATGATGAAGGGACTGGAGCATCTCTCCAACAAGAGAAGACTGAGAGACATGAGACTGTACAGCTCAGAGAAGAGGACCCTCAGGGGGATCTCATCAATATGTACATATATCTGAAGGGAGGGTGTAAAGAAGAGAGAGCCAGGCTCTTTTCAGTGGTGCCCAGAGACAGGACCAGAGGTGATGGGCACAAACTGAAACATATGAGGTTCCCTCTGAATATCGGAAAACACTTTTCCACTATAAAGGTGGTCAAGCGCTGGTACAGGTTGCACAGGGATATTGTGGCGTCTTCATCCTTGGAGATATTCAACAGCTGTCTGGACACTGTCCTGGGCAACTGTGTCTAAGTGGTCCTACCTGAGCAGGGGGGTTGGACCAGATGACCATCAGAGGTCCCTTCCAAACCTGACCATTCTATGATTCTGTGATAAAACTGACCAGTCTAGAAGTGGAAAAAATTTCGTTTGCATTAATTTCTCTCTATGCAGCTAATCTCCTTATTACACCCAGCCTTATTTCAGTACATGAAGACTTCTATAAAAGTGAGCATGTCTAGAAAACATGGCAGTTATATCACAAAATGCATTTGAAAGTCTTCCTTTCATTCAGGTCTGTCCATTTTTACAATTAAATTTTGTTAGAAATTGGATAATCTTCCTACTCCTTCCAGTTCAGGGTTAGCAGAAAAGTTATGACTTCTAGTGTATCTCCATCAGGCTCCAAGTTTTTCCTTCTCACTCTTTCATTGTGAGATGAAAGCTTAGATGATACCTTAGATGCCTGAAGGATAGGTTACCATTAGCTTTTGGGTTTTTTTCAAACCCAGAATGCACTTTTGAAGGGAATTTTCCAGTCATCCCCTTTTATTTGGCTTTAGTTCAGTTGGGTGAAATTGAACTGGATGAGTCACTGCAGGAGTGCACCTAATGCACTCCGCCAGCTAATCATCATTCAGTCCGCAGAACCAGACTGGAGTTAGACTGCACTAAAACCTCTCAGATATGTATAGTGCTGGTCCTGCAAAACAAATGTTTTTCTCTGCAGATCTCCTCTTACCAAGCCATATTACTTGCTCAACAGCAAAGTAGTACTCCACAAAGGTCAAAAAAGTGGTTGCTGCCGGACTCAGAGGAAAGGTTAGGTGGGTCATGGCTCTCAGTCATCTGTGAATAAAAGGGCAGACTACTCACTCATTTTGTAAAAGCTCATAAAGAAACATGTTTTATATTACAGTTCAAGAAACGAAGGTTAAAGTTCATTTTCCTTTTACATAAATTTACATACTTAACCACTGCTGACCTGGACTGGATTTGATGGAGAGCCCTACACATAGCAGCAGCATGTTATCCCATTACTGGCCTCTTGGATCACCCAAGGGTTCTACTTCTAAACCGTGATAATCCAAAACATCTTTTAATCCAATTTTAGATATTCTGTAAATAAATAGTATTTTTCTTTTGGAAACAGATGACCAGATTATCATTGATCTGCTTATTTTTATATGCAATACTCTTAACTGTACCTGTTACTTGACTGTACACTTGAACTCATCTGAAAATATAGTGATCTAATTTACTCAAGAGGACCATTTACTTTAGTCTCCTTAAAATAAACATTACAGGAAGATCCCTGGTGTTTTCCCACTGGGAGACTTATCTCATTTATGACATATGTTTTTTCTATATGATAAGGTACTGTATACAAGATGGATCAAAGCTGAAATAATAATGAATTACAGTCGGAGCCAAATTTAAAATACATAGGTTTGTTATGCAAGAATTCTACGTGCAATCATACATACTCTATGTACTCATATGTTGGTAACACTGGTAAAAAATATTCTTTCTTCACAGGTATCCGTGAAACAGTATTTTGTGTTCATATTGATTCAAGAATCTGAAGACCTTATTTACCAAAATTCCACAAATTCATGTTATAATCCTCTTCCATTAGTCATATTTAACAATAAAAATAGTTAGAATTTTGGAAAATTAAATAAAGAGTGAGGGGTGGGGGTGGGGGTGGGGCAGGCTTCAGTGCATTTTGATCTCATCTTTACTATTGAAATTGTTTGATCCCAATTTTTGTAATATTTTAACATCTCAAGAGTCAGTGACTGCTAAAATACAGAGTACAGTCATAAGCTTTCAATACTTTTTGACTCTCTTTCATCTGATTTACTGTCTCCACAGTCGAGCTTGCCCCCTGATCTTGATTTAGAGCTTCTGACCTTCTGCTAATTCTCTATCATATTTGTTAACTAATGCATTACTTTTTCAGAGTTCACATTCGTTTCAAATGCTCACTTACGGTGTATGATCTTAAAAAAAAAAGAAGTGGGAAGACCTTATTTTTTAAATTAATTACAAAATATCTCTTCCTCACTGTTTATTGGTTCTTTTGATACTGTCATTGTCAAAATTTAATGTAAAATCTTCTGGTGAGATCATGCCTTCTTGTTCTATAAAGTTTGCAAAACACCTGTGATACTTGTGCTTAGATATGAGTGTCTAAAGGACAAATAACAAACAGGACCTGCCACACTTCTCTGAGATTTTTCAGGATTTCGTTTTGGTAAGGTTTGGTATGAAAACATGAATAATTGAACAAAAAGACCAAATTACATTTTATGTAAACTCTTTTGTCTTAATTTTAAAAATAATTTTTAAAATGTCTTTAAAAAAAGGCTTAAAAAATATTTTGTTTCTGAATCTCTCAGAATGTCTTCATAACTACCGGGTATTGCAAATTAATTTGACTTCTGCCTTCAAAATTGATAGCTTGCAATAAATCTAAGAATAGTACATTACTATATGTCCAGCACTCTTAAGGTCTTATAGTACACATTTATGCACATATGTGTGTGTATATATATTAGTTAAAAAAAAAAAAAAATCCATGGTTTGTAACTAAACTGTTTACTTGTATTTTTTATCATTATTTTTGTGTACTTTCTGGATGTCTGGTATTTAGGTAATTCACTATTTGACCCTAATGTCACCTGTCAATCTACTTTATAACAATTAATGTGAAATATACTGCTAATTTTCAGTTTTGTTCTAGAAAGACATTTTCCCTTTCTAGTTGCAGTCTAATGTTACTATGAATTCTACTTTACTTTCAGTTTAGAACTAAAAATACATTGACCAATTTTTGCAAGTATTTTGCCTTCTCTTGTTTAATCCCTTCGATTTAATTATTATCTCAGAGCTACACAATAAATAAATAAATAAATAAATAAATAGATAAATGGATAAATAAAATATCATATTAAAGTTCTTGTACTACAGTCTTGCCTTACTTTTGAAATTAGGTTTACAGATTTCAAAATAAAGACTACGAAGTTCCTTCTATTAAAAAAAAATAAATATGGAGGAATAAAAAGAAAAAAAGTATCTCACTAGTCTTTCTAGTGGATAACTAAATTGTATGTAATATACTTTTAATTGATAAGAAGATGACTTTCTAGGAACAAGTAACTGTAACAAATACTTGATATGTGTTCAAACTTCCAGGCGTTCCTGTTGTTATCTCATTCCTGTTCTCCTCTTTATTCACAAAAATCAGAGGAGACATACATCCTATTATTTGGTCAAAGATGTGTGATCTCAGCACTGTTAAATCCTCATCATTGTCACAATTGTTCATTTCACTGAAAGACAATACACGACTTTGCAATTTTTCCTCTGTGTGCAATAAGGGGGAATGTGTCACACAGCAAATGTTTTTGCCAAATCTCAACAGAAACTCCCAGAACTAACTCTTCACGACTTTGCCAAAGAATAGTACATAAAAAATCACTGTAATTGTTCTACTCCCTTAAGCAATGATTAGTGGCATCACATCTTAGTATGAAACTAGCAGAAAAGATTCACCCACATTCACCCCTGCAGTGTTGATCATCTCAGTGACCCTTTTCCCAGTTCTTTGGGTGACCCTGCAGAGCTGACAGAAATGTGGTTTTGAAGAGGCGAGGTAGAGCAAGTTGCAAAGTATCCTTCTTCTTCTTTCACAGGCACTGAACAGTAACACGTGTGCCAACATGTTTTGTTTTACTGAAAAGTAGTGCTCAAAATGGCCAACTGTAGAGAATGATATGGTTTGGTAAATTTGTGTTAGCAAAAAAACCAAACCCAAAACCCCAAAAGACTTGAAAAAAAGCCTTTGGACTGGATCTGGCAGTAAGGACGTTCTTAATGCTGGCAGGAAGGAAGCCTGGCTGGGATGGGTTTGGCAGGGATTCCGCAGTGACTGGCAGAGGTTTCCAATTCCAAAAAGAAGAAAATGGGAGTAGTGAGCTGTGCTGTCCCTAAGACTGAGTCACACCTAGTTGCATGCTTCACCTTAAGAATGTAGAAGTTGAGCAATTTCACAGCCTGTGTAAAAATGCTCAGCATGACACACACAAGTGGAGCACTAAGTGCATTAAACAGAAAGTGGGTGTTATAAGATATTAGCTGACAAACCCAATGTGCATGATAACTGCCTGTACGTAGGGGGAGTTTTAAGGATTGTTTCTATTGGTGGTGCCTACAACAGAGGGAGACTAAAGGAAAAGGGGGTCTGCTGCAGGACCAAAGATGAGGAAGGAAGGTGGCAAATAGACCAGCAGTCATCCACTCTTCTTTTTCTTACCATGGATTATAAACAGGGGATTGCTGCAAAGCTTTCCGTCATCTTTGTGGCTACATCCAGCCTATGATGTTCATCAGGTACTTCAACAGTAAAAGAGGATAAATTATTTTCAAAAAGAGAAATGTTCTTTTTACCTCTACAGTTTCACAGTATCAAGAAAAAGTATTTTCAATTCAATTCAAAATTACCATTTTAAAAACTGAAATGTGCAGGTGGCGGTCTCTTTTTAACCTTAAAGATTTGAAATATTCCTTAAAGATTTGAAATATTCATTGATGCATAAGTCAAAAGACCCTGAGGTTACCACAATAAAAAAGGAATGAAATAGCAAAGAGAGTTCTTCAGAGCAATGCTTCCCTTATGAAATAATTTACATGTTTCCTAAGGCATTTTATTTTGGTTGGAAGGACAAGCTGTACAAGTGAAGAAGTGTGATTTTGCAAACTATCTCTAATTGTAAAGCTTAGAAAATGACTCATTGCCTGTCTCTTTGCATAGAAGCAATTACTATTTTTACCTTGCTAACTTTCTCTTGTTGTGCTTGATAATGTATCACATTTATTTATCCCTTCTGGAGTTCATCTTAAGAGGTACTGTATTCTTTAGCTTAGTATTATGCTGAAGTGTACTGGATGTTAATATGTTATCCTCATTCATCCAGACAGAGCTGATATTATTGCAATTTCTTAATTGTTCTGTCTTTGCATTATGTTTTTATCTTTTTATTTTTCATTAACATTATCCAAAAGTGTCAAACAGAGATCATGGTCTAAAATTCACAAATCTGAATTATTTTAGGGGCTTATAGACTGATCTTTTCTTTAACACTAAAATTATAGAAAATGCACAAAGAAAGAAATAGTGATGGAAACATTAGGTCTTGTCGGACATACGGCTAAAAGTCCTAATTAACAGCTGCATGTTGCCTAATGAAGCTTTCCCCAGCATTTTGTGAGTTTGAACTTCCTGAATGCAAAGAGGTTTGGCTTCAACAGGATATAGGCATCTTCTACCCACTCTACCCTAACCTATAGCAGGAGTTGCTGACCCAGTCATGATTTAGGCTGAGGAGAGCCAAAACTCAGGTCTCCACTCGTGAAAAACAGCCCTAGCCACAAAGTTACTACACAACATTTTGGTAGTGTCAGGACCGTAAGGCTGCTTTTTCAATGAAAAAGGGTAGAGTCAGAAATGGTAACAGAGAGCATAGCTGTCTGAATATAGGAGTGAGTTTCACATACTTGCAGTTGCAAGTTCAGCAGCTCAATCAAGTGAGCCACCATTTCTAGACATATCCCTCTCTTCTATCCCTTGTGGAACCATCTCTGTATCAGGAGGGTTGCCATGCCACTCCTTGGTGCTCCATCTTTCTGGTTATATTCAATATGTTGAACTTAATGCAAGGTTGCAACTTCATTTTGCAATTTTCACAACCAGAGCCAGACATGAGCATTTTACCCAGACTCCAAAATTATAAAAGGAAGGGAATCAGAAGGAGCAGCAAAGGAGTTTATGTTCTTGAGAAACAATTCTAGACATGAGAGGTCTGATTCTCTTAATACAGATATTAAAATAGGGTAAAAGGGACATCAAAGTAGTAGAGAACTAAGGCACATATACAAAAATCATTTTGATCACTGCCCAACTTTAGAAACAATTGTAGACTCTTCTTTCCAACAGATATTATAATTATTTTGAAGGATAATTATATCTGACTCAAGAAGCACAATGTGTGCTTCACTGTTCCTTTGCTAAACCCATGATAACAGCCCAGGCCTCTCAGCCTACTTAACAGCTACTCTGGCTTGAAGATTGCTAGTATCACCCACAGGAAAAAAGTTAGGAGTAGAGTTTAATAAGAAGACAGACTGTGGTGATCAAGCGAAGAGCTTGGCCAGAAAGGAGTATCAACCAGCAGTTTGTTTACATGCATTTGGCCACCTTTATCCCCTCTCTTCCCACATTTGTTGTCCTCAATCTACTTTGACGTCTCCTTTGCCTTGTCTTTGGCCTTTCACTTAAGCACGCAATGATCAGTGTTGTTCAATCCAACAAGCCCCTTCAGACATCCCAGGATAAGTTTGCCTTTTACCATGAGACCCATCGTATTCATGTTCCCCCCTTTCAACCAGTTACAAAGTTGTAGTTGAACCTCCTCAAGGCTTTGGGTTACTCATTCAAAGGCCCATCGGGCAGTGATCTGAGAGCTCTGGTCTTTTCTAGTGTTTCTGTTATCTCCTGGTTCTTAGAGTTTGTGTATCTGGCTGCTTAATTTATTACTTCTCATGCCTCCTGCCCTGGTTGTTTTTTGTGAGTAACATTTCACAAGCTAGCCTCACAAACCAGATATCCTTACATTGCACATACCCTTGCAGTCTGAGGCTGCAGGTCTCTCCGCCCACCTGCTAAGACTGGATTGTTACTCAAATCCCATACCACAGGACAATGTTCAAAGAGAAATCCAGTTTAAATTAAACCAAGCCAAGAGAATTAGTGAAACGAACAACACTGTCCACAGGTCCAAACCCCATAAACACGGGAAAAAAAACACAGAACGGTCCCCAGAAGTGAGTCCCAATTAATTTTTTAATATCTAAACAGTTTACAATTTTGAAAAGAAAAAATTTTGACTGCTCTGTCAATGACCAGTTGTCTAACAAACCTGTATAACAGGTCACAAATAAACTTTTCCGTCTCTATTAATCAAGACAACTATTACTTCACTTGTATGCCTTTTTTCATTGAATATTTATTTTTAGTGTGTGAGTGTCAGTTTTGTGCAGAATTCTAGCAGCAGTGGAAATCAAATGTTACTCTCGCATTTAGACTTTGGGAGGTTTATAAGCTTTCTGTGGCTTCTACATGGAAGAAATTGGAGTTAAGGACCTAGGAGATCTCCCTGTTTATATATATATATGTACATATACATATAAATATATAAATACTCACATGCACATATATATACACGAACATTCTTGTGTAAAAGCACCTAGGTGAACACAGAAGTACAGAATTGACTCTTGGGAGTCCTTTGTAAGTATAAAGCTGAAAAAGGCAAATACAGAGTTTTCTGCCATTAGAAAGTCATTTATGAGATGCCAAAACCATAACATACAACAGGAATATTCCTACAGCAGGGCATGTGTAGCAGCAGTGAAAGAGAGAGCACTACTTAACAGTACTTCATTAAATTCATTCTCCCACAAAGTAATGTTCTAAGAAAAAACATCTCTGAGTCTGAACAGAAAAAAAACCAAAATGAAAATGTACAAAATACTGCATATTTTAGACTAGTTAAAAGAAATCCTAAAGGTTGTAAGAAATAACCATATAAAGAAGAATAGTAAATAACCAGAAAAGAGAGGCATGATCTATTATAGCTGTCTATAAATGTCTGTGGCCCTTAGACATATGGGCATGGGCTGCCTTGTGTCCAAACTGTTTAGAACTAGCCCCTGCAACTAGCCTCACCCACAGAGCATTAACTGAGGATGTCCAAAATAACATCATAAACCTAAGAATTAAGCAAAGATGATCATCAGGGGTTCACCTCTTAATACTGCTTCCTGAGTTTTTGAGGTTTTTTGTTAGTTCGGATGAATCTAAAATGCTAATCTGAAAATATTAAGAGTAAAACAAAAAAATGATGGTGTAGGAAAAGAAAATGCCTTTTAAAGCAACCAAACTTCTCTTGAAACTTAGCCCTTCTATCAATCTGAAATGTAAATATCCTCTTTTAAAATGGAGAAATAACAAAAAGGGACCTCAAAAGACACAAATATAATACTATAAGCTCCAGACAGAGTTTTTTACAGTATGGGATGGAACTTCACCATTCTTTAAATATGTTGACTCAGCAGAAAGTGCTGTTTGTTTTTAGCAGCAGTTTAGTAGAAGTTGCAAATGCAGAGATATGCTCTGCCATAATGAGAATTCTTTATTAAAGCTGGTTGAAAATGCAACTTTTTAGTTTCTTTTAATAAAACAGGAAGTTTTCCAAACAAAAATATCAAGAAGCAGTTCTATTTTTTTCAAACAGTAATGCATATTTTAAGCCATTAGAGATTACTAGGTCTTACTATAATTTTTTTTCAAGTAACTCAGTTGCTTCAAGTAGCACGTGTATAATAAAAGGTGGATCTGTTGATTTATCGTAACTTTGACAATCAGTCTATGACTTCTACCTGCAATATCAACTTGATGTCTAATAAACAATTTCTAAAGCTATGCAAACTGTTAAATATTACTAAAGTAGTACAGAAATGATACTTCTCCAAAATAAAAGCAAGAGTGCTGCCAACCATTAAAACCTCCCCAATACTGAGTATGTTTGTATATGCATTTGTGTAGGTAGTTCAAATTTATTAGTTGCAGTTTCTCTGAAATCACAGTTTCATTCTCCTGTTTAAAATGTGCATGATTATGTGGGAGGAAGCTAATGCAGAAAGACAGAGCAGTATCTCCCTACTGCACATTAACCTTGACTTGCGCACCATCATAAAAGTTAGATGAAGAGAATCTGAATAATATTAGATTAAGCTATGATTTTGCAAAATGGGCAGAAAGTACAAATGCTATATCCGTATTGCAATTAATAATACTTATCAAATATGTGGTGCTCTTAGGTAGTTCAAATACACAAACGTGGACTTTTAAAATGTCACTTGGGTTTCCCAATAAATAAGCTTAACTCAATAAATGCTGTTCTTTTCAAATAAGAGACATTGCCTTTCCACTGAACTGGAGACTTCTCTTCCAACTCTGTGAATTAATTCATGCAGAATACCTGGTCAGCAAACTATGCTTCATTGCTCCACTTCCTACTAAATATAAAAGTGAAATGTAAAGAACAATACTTAGTTTTGAAATGTTTTCTAGACAAGTGTAATTAATAAAAATCAGTATCCTAAAACAGCTCATCCTGGAGGTCATCCGTAAGCATATGAGGAAAAGAAGGTCATCAGGAGTGGTCAACATGGATTCACTAAAGTGAAATCATGCCTCATCAACCAGATAACGTTCTATGATGCAATGACTGGCTGGGTGGACAATGGGGGAGTGGTGGATGTTGTCTACTTTAGACACTGTTTCCCACAACATCCTCATAGGTAAGCTCAGGCAGTGTGGGTTACATGAATGGACAGTGAGGTGGATTG